>CM046349.1:14755630-15355630 GCA_025403435.1 Artocarpus heterophyllus
AAGGCTGCCATATGGTTGACCGTTTAGCATTGATGGACTCATGGTCACCATACATCTAACAAATCATGTATGAATATTAAGTGGCCAAACGAGCAAGAATCAACTAGCAAAAGCATGGCATACAGAATTGATGCAAGCGTACATAATAAATAGTGTATGCTTATTTTACTAAGTAATTGTGAATTTGGAAAATGCCTTGCATGTATAAAATTTAGGAGATATATACCTTCCTCTACCAATGTTTTAGACTCTGCCATTATAATCTCATAGACCTCAATGGCATTAATTATTGCATGACCGCCTTTTCTGGGGTGAAAGGTTATTGTCAAACTCCTTCCATTCACGGCAACAGTAGTGTTGAGTACAAGAGCTGTAAACGATCCCCACTCATTTTAATAATATCAACATTTTCAAATGCAACATTGCCGTTTATCTGGACATCAAAGACCCTTTGCCCTGCGTTAGAGATTGAAGTGTCAATCTCTGCAAAATGTAGCCAAATGGAGTAGTTTCTATGGGATCCACATCCAATGTATATTCTAAATCAGGTTGACTGTTGGTACTAACAAGTGCTGACTTATAAATAGCTTCTGGGTAAAAGTTAGTGACTTTGACGCCTGCGCCTGCTCTGATGTATCTCAACAGATCTAGATCGATCAGAACCCTGGCTAAAGGTCGTAATGGCAGCCAAAATCTATCACCACCCCAATTGTTTGCATTAAAATCTACATCAAACTTTGGCTTTCCAGCACCACAGTTCAATCTTGCCGCTGTCCTAAGGATTACTCCTTCACCCCACTGGGGACCATAGTTGTATGCTTATCATCAACTTGAAGAATTTCAAGTGATAGAATTGATGGATCTCCATGACCTGTGCTGTGAAAACAAATAGAGCTGTGCCATCTGTGAGATATACAAACGCTTCAGCAATACACGATCATCAATGTTGCTCAACCAGATTTTAAGGAACTAATCTGAGTTCCTTCAATAGAAATATCAAACAAAGGCTCATTATCAAAATTTGGTTGCGCAACCAATCCAAAGAAGATCCTAACTAAATAGTGTCCCTTTGGCACTCTTCTAATGTTGTAGCAATTTTCAGGACCTGAAGACAAAGGGAAATAACGAAGCGTGTGTAGTGGAGGAGTTATGTAACTTGGACGTGTTGCATTGTAGGGAATTCCTCCTGTATACGCAAAATCCTTATACCACAGGGTATTCGTAGGTGGTGTACGGACATTTTGTCTAGCTCCACAGCTTATGCGCATTACAAATGGTGCTGTATTTAGTGGCAAATAACATAAGATTTACTTTCAGACAAAATTCGAATAAGAGAAGTGACATAAGTAAAGTGGAAATAAGAAATTCTGTGTAAAATTCTCAAAAAAGGCAAATAACATGAGATGAATTCAATTTCGTAATTTACATTCCTAAATCTCAGCCATGTCCTGCTAACTAAGTAAAGGTAACTTGGTGCTGAAAATATCCACACAACCTTACTTTTTTCCTTAGAAACTCCCTGCACGCTTCATTCTAAAATCCAAAACAAATATAATAGAATTCATTGTTAGTACATAAATGTATGTTTTGGCCCAAGATATGTGGCCTTGAACTTATTAAGCCCTATTCTAAGCCTTTTTGTTTCCCAAAATTTTAGAAAATTGAACTATAGATCTCTCATAATCAAATAAATTCAAAGTTCAAACAATCACATTTTCTTTCTAATCTACTAATAACCACTCTAAACAGAGGAAAAAAAAAGACTTTATCTTACTCGCAAACTTGCTTTCAGATTCACATCCTAGTCTTGCTCATGCCATAAATCACAGTGAATTTCCACTAAACATAAATTCCACGCCATATTACTCGGCCAAAATTTGATTAAAAATCACCAGAACTAATTCTTAGACCGCTGTAGACCTCTAGCAATGCCACTGAAAATCCAGTTCCATTGGCCTAATCCGAACACACCGACGCTTTTGCGACTTTCTCGATTCCAAGCATTCGGAGGTCAATCCGAAGAACAGAGACCAAAAAAATGAAAAAGAAAAGGGGAAAAAATGTCAGTATAAGAAGCTCACCAGCTTTAGCTGAAACCGAAGGAAAAGATAAGTGAAGAACCAGAAGCCATGGGAGAAGAAACCTCAGCATTGTGGCTGCAAAAAACCTCTACTCGCTTTTGCCTTTTTTTTTATTTTTGCCCTTCTCTCTCTGTTCTGCTACAAGAGCCTCGTCTTCATACTCTCTCTCTCTCTATCTTTCTATCTTACTCTTTTGCTTTGCTTTTCTAGAGAGAGAAAGTGGAAAGAGTGTGAAATTGCAGTCTGTGCCGGGGCGTGTTTGCAATTAGGTGGTAATTTACTTTTTGAATTAATTTTTCAAAATTTAGTTGACTGGTGGAGGAGAGAGAGATATTTTAATGTACTCCCAATATTTATGGAGGTTTGATGGAGATCCTTTAATCGGACGGTTGGTTATTTATTTCTTTTATTTCCACGTCAGATTGTTAGCTGCTGGTGGTTCATGTGAGTCCATATTTTTCACGATGGTGATCGGTGGTAGGAAATGTGGGTGCGACCACGGGTAAGTGAATCTGGCGCAGTTAATAACGGACTCTCGCTGTTCTTTACGACGGAAGTACTGTTGCTAATTTCCAATTTATCTATTGCTAATTCCACGTAGATGTGCGTTTCGTTTGTGGAAGACAAAAGCCACGCGACGGAGAGGAGGGGGAAAGTTCACGTGGAACACAGATGGCGTCAGCCTTCTCGAACATAATCCGACGGTCCAGGAAACTCAATCAATTTGTGATTTGAGGTTGGACGTTTTGACAAATTGACCTTCACATTTGACAGGCTTTTGGTGCGCAATTATCGGAGTTATCGTGTGAGTGGCATTCGACAGAGAATGGGTGTTGTGTGACATATGCGTTACGTAGAAATCAAATATGGCAACAAAAAGAAAAAAGTGGAAATTAAATATGGCAACAAAAAGAAAATACAAGCTGATAATTGACGAGTGGCAAAGAACTAATTATTGTTTTTTCAAATAAAATAACATAGAACTTTGTGATAAGGTATTAAAAAATCATATTATGATTTAATTGAATTGGATGAAAAATTGGCCAATGAAAATTAGATTCTACATGGGGTTTTTTTTTTTCCATATGCTATTAAAAAAATTTCCAGTTGTAATTGATTAGATTCAAAGATGACTGAATTGACAAAGTTTGATTAATCCAAACTAATTGGATTAAATCGAACTATAATAATTAAACATGATGGAATAGGAACGTGTCATATAGATTGTATTGGATTCCTAGTATAATATTATTTTCACAGTCCCCCCATCATCATTTGGGCAGCCTTAGAAAGAGACTTTGTAGATATTGCTGTATAAATAGGTAAGACAAATATGATTCTCTATTGTGTTAGAGAAACAAACAAATGAACAAAGATGTTAAAACTAATTAAGAAATGAGAGCTTTTTTTTTTTTTTTTTTTACGGCTGTGAGAAATTAGATAGTTTATTAAAATGTTAAATATAATTAAGAAATGAGAGCCAAATTTCAATAATCGGCTGTGATAAATTAGATAGTTAATTACTATTAGTATTATCATCGCCACCACCCACCATCGTCATAATCATTGGTGTTATATATATATATATATTTTTTTTATGATCTTCAAGTTTAAGATTCGCTTCCTCTATACCTTATGCGGAGTCCGGTGTAGATTTATTAAATATGACTCAATTATATTATTGTTATTATTATTATTAGGGCCAATTTGTATATATTTCTTTTATTATACAACTTTTTTTAATGAATAACCATTAATGGTTTTAACTCTTGAGATACGTCTTATTTTCTTTTTTCTTTTTGTTAAGATAGAGGGGACAAAACTCTTACAAATTACGAAAGTCCCTAATTTTCTCATTCTTTGCATGAGCACAAAGCCGCTATTATAATTATTCAAATTTAAAGCACGTCAATCATCTATGGGCGTGTTTGTTTTACTGGTTTGGTCCCGTTCAGCTCAATGCGAACTTAATGCGAACAATGATCACAATTTGAATTGATGTTTGGTAAAACATTTAATTTGAACTAACAACAGTTCAAACTATGTTGAATTGCCCAACTTAGAATTCAAACTCCCTCTCCATTTTAGCATTTTCGAACTACACATTGAATAGTATTTCACTCTCATATATTTGTATACATAATTTAATACTATTTTTTGTATTGTTTTTAATTAAATAACTTATTTTTAGTTGTTTCATGTTTATTTTTAAATTAAAGAACTTTTTCATACTTCAAATTAAAAGTGTCAATACTTTTTCAACACAAATTCAGATTAGATTTTCCTTGTCAAATTAATACTTTAATTACACATCCAAATGTCAATTCCAAATTATTGTTTAAACTATACCGTTTAGATTTTTTGTTTAAACAAAAAAGTTTAAATTAATACAATTCAAACTAACAAAACCAAATAGAGGATATGTTTTCAAACAGCTTAGTAGAACTGAAACTACAATTACACTAGCATAAAGATCTTGCTTCAAGCACGTCCCAGATCTCGTTATAGATGAAACTTTTATATATCTTATCTATGCTTTCTTTTAAGTATGATTAATTGTTTTCAATACAACGAATTATAATAAAATCTATTTCATTTTTGAAATTTGATTTAAATTATTAATTTTGTTTATTACTTTCTTTTTTATTTTAATAATTAATTTTATATAAATAAAAAAGAAAGAGATTGATATACATATAGAATAGAGATAGAAAGAAAAAAGTAAAAATATGCATACATGAACCATGAACAGAGAAAGGGAAGTCACTAGTAAAAAACACTATAAGTTAGACTGTATATAAATACAATTATAAATTTCATAAATAAATAATTTATCCAAAACCAAAATTAAAACATTTCTAATATACAAATATATATAACTAAAGTAAAACTGTTAATATAGGCCCTTTCCTTAACATACCCCTGTAAAATAGAACGCCTTTAAGAGATTCTAATCTTCTTCTTTTTTTCATTGTTTTTATTTATTTTTAGTTTCATTGTTTCTTTTTTTTTTGTTTTTATTTTTTCTTGGTTTTTTTATTTTATTATTATTATATTATTTTTAACTTTGAAGAGGTAAAATAGTTGCATAGGAATAACATTGTCGAAGGTGCATAGATGTGTGGAAAGGTGCAAAGAAGAGCGCAAGTATTTTGCTAGAGGCGCGTGGTCTTGGGAGAGGAAGGCACACGACTTAAGGTTTATAGGCTCTTCGTCTAGGGTTTGAAGACTCATAGCTTTGACAAAGAAAAATAGAGAAAATAAAGGCATTAATCATGAATGATTTTTTTTAGGAGCTCGAGAAAAGTGGCTTTATTTGTTAAAGACTAGGGATTCGTTTGAGCATGAAACTTTGATAAGATATAAAAAATTAAATGAAAAAATAAGACAAAAAAAGAGAACAAAAAAATTTAATGCGGTTCATAATATGCCTACATCAATATACTAGGAACAAATAGAAGTAATTCACTAGTAAAAGTTATAATGAATGAGGCTTCATACAAACACATATCAAAACATATAAACAACGAAGCTTCTCAAAATTAAAGAGGTTGGCATTTCCTACTATAAAAACTAAATATAAATAAAATCAAAATTATCAATATAGGCGCTTTCCCTAGTAATTTTTAGTAGATAAGCCTGTAGTTTAGTTCCGGTGGGAAAAATTCTAAAAAACACGCCTCTAATTTGATATCGGGATTAATGCCTCATATTAAAAACGGTGGAATTAATCCTCACTTAATATGGAATTAATATTGGATTTTAATTCCAAATTACTTTTGCCAATAAACGTGTTTAATTCATATTAACTGTCTTCTTTAAGCTTTATAAGAAGGAGCGCTCGCTCCATAAGCAAACTGAAAATTAAAGTGTCTCTCAGATCCCTCTGGTTTTTTTAGGTTTCCAGTTCGGGCAAATTACATTGACAGTTTAAGTAGCATTGTTGTACATCCTTACTGTTCATCCATCGTCATTGTATTTTAGAAGAAAAACGTCATTCAAATCTCGTACATCTACAACAGAAAGCGAATATGTTTTCAAAACACCGTGCAATACATAAGCTTCGTTGCTTTAATTAATCCATAGCTATATTATATATATATATATATATATATATATTTCTTTTTTTCCGTTCATATTATTGTTCTCTAGTTTGTTTATTGCAATTTTGTTCAAATTGTAGGATTTGTTTGAAAATTAGTTAAAACTTAAAGTTGAAACTTAAATACTATAGCATGTAAAACTTTACACTGTAATAAATTACTATAGCATATAAGAGCTTTATACTATAGCAAACTGAATTTTTTTTTTCTAATGTGCTTACAAAAAAAGTAATTATTATAGCTTCCATTGGATACTTTTCACATTTACTTTTATAAGGCAACTACAGCTAAATATTTCCTTAAGCGGATAACTCTCTCTAAAATTAAGGGTTTATTTAGTAAATAGATTCGAATTAGTGATATGATTTGAGTTAGTATGATTTGAATTAAGATTTGAGTTAGTGATTTGAATTGTTATCTGAATTGGTGTTTGGATGTGCATTAGGTTTTAATCTGAGTATAGAATAAAATTAAAATTTGTGTTTGGAGAGGTAGTGAAAATAGTTTTGATTTATTGACAAATTTAATAAAATCTTAATGTTAATGATCTTAAAAAAAGTGCAATATAGATCTTAATTTATTCTTTTCTTTACTAGGAACACAATGAAAAAAGACTCATCTCAATTGGATATCAAATGAAGAAGTTATGATTTTTTCTTCAAATATAGAAAAAGAATTTTAGTTTTTACAATAGTAGAGATATCTGAGTATCAAAAGTTTAAGGGGATGAGAACTTTAAAAACTTGAATTCTTTATATTCAAAGGATTCAACTTTTAGGAAAAATAAACACGTATCTAAGGGTACATTTGTTAAATAGATTTAAATTAGTGATTTAATTTGAGTTAGTGTTATTTGAATTAAGATTTGAGTTAGTGATTTGAATTGTTATTCGAATTGACGTTTGGATATTCATTTAAGTTTTAATGTGAGTATGAAATAAAATTGAAATTTGTGTTTGGCGAGGGTAGTGAAGATAGTTTTTGATTTTTTAATAAATCTAATAAAATCTTAATGTTAATGATATTAAAAAATATGCAATATAGATATCGATTTATTCCTCTCTTTATTAAAAACACAGTGAAAAAAGATCATCTTAATGGATATCAAATAAAGAAGTTATGATTTTTTTCTCAAATATAGGAAAATGAATTTTAATTTTTACTGTAATAAAGATATCTGAGTATCAAAAGTTTAAGAAGGATGAGAACTTTAAAAACTTAGGGCCCATTTGTTTCGTGGTCTGAACCACGGTTTGAATCATTTTGCTATAATATTTTCACTCACAAAAATTTAAATCTTCATTCAAATACTCTATTCAATAACTAAACGGGCTCTTATATTATTGATACTCAAATGATTTAAATTTTAGAAGAAAAAATACGTTTTTAAAAGATTTTGATATTTAAATTTAATTTTGAGTCTATTAAGTTTAAAAAATACAAAAACAAACATAATCTAAGGGCTATTTGTTTCGTGATTCGAATCACAATTAAAATCATTTTACTACAGTATTTTTTTTTCATAAAAATTTAAATATTTATTCAAATACTTTATTGCTCTAAATAATTATATGGTTTTTAAATCTAAATTTAAGTCTATTAAACTTAAATAATATCCGAAACAAACAGACCAACAGCAGTAGCAGGGTCCCGATGCCGCTACAGCGAGGGGCCTATCTTTTTTGCATCAAGCGGTAAAGGGAGTTCGCGATACACGATTCACGGCTGACCGCGGCTTGGCCTTCTTCCTCCTTACAGAAAGGTCTCCGAGTCCGCCCGTACCAAACAGCCCCACCCTAACTCTGCCACCAACCTCCAATGCCTGGAGATCAATCGCCTCCCGCTACAGAAGAAGTCTCCGATTCCTTCCTCGACGACGATGACGCGCAAGCTGAAGACGACGAAGACGAAGACGAAGAAGAAGAAGTGGAAGAAGTAGAAGAAGAAGAAGAAGGCGGAGGCGATGCTGGAGAAAAAGAAGAGGAAGAGGAAGAAGGAGAAAATGAGTCAGATTCACGGGACAAAGCCGATGATGATGATCGCGAGGGTAATTGGATTTGATTCTAAACTCAATTGGATTTTTTAAATTTCCATGGATTCTGATATTGTTTGGTTGTGTATTTGCCCACTTAGAGTTGTTTTGTTGTCGTCTTTGATCGCTTTATAGTGATTTTGGTTTTGGTTTTTATGTTTGTGGTATTGTTGTGTAGAATATTTAGTCTTTAGAGGAGAATTCAGTGATAAGTTTTGCAACTTTTGTGCTTCTAATTTCCTAGGGGTTTGTTCAGTTATGTCACTTTTGAACGGCTGAGAATTTTAGAAGAGCTAGTTGAAATGATAGTGCTTTGGATTGTAGTGTTTCTTTGTAATTTGACCCTATGGAGAATAGCAATTGGATCGGTAGGAGCTTGACTCCTGCCACAACTTCATGTGGTAGGATCACCCTTAGGTTCACTTAAATTATGCACATGTTATTGTTTTTATAAATTTGATTGAAGATGGTACTTGTTCTTGAAGTCCCTCGTCTCTGATGTTCCCTTTGTCATGAACCCTTCACTCGGACTGCCTTCTCTGTTTTGAGACTTGTTTTTCAACTACTTTGATTGAATGTAGGTTACGCTACTTCAATGGATTATGACCCTATGTGCCTTCCTTAAGACCTTTTTAATGTTTTTTATTGATCAAAGAACTTGATAGGTTCTTCTCCATCCAAAATCTTTTTTTAATGCCTTGCCACACGAGCATTGTTCTCACCCTTTTGCACATAAACCCAAGTCAGTTTTGCTTGTGAACTTCTCAGTCATATTGCAGAGAGTGAAAGATTATTGAAAATCAGAAACTCTGTAGTCCTCATAGTAGAAGTATAGATTGAAACACACTCAAAATTCAATCAAGAAAAAACACAAGTGCACAAAAAACAAAAAATGTTTATTTGGAGACATAATTTTCTCCCTCTTTCTCACCGTAGAATACAAGTGAAAAAGCTTTTGGGCAGCTTTATCGTAAAGGAATCTAATGGGAAACATCATGAAATTGGAAAGGGAAGCAAAGGAATAAGAAATTCCCTTTATAGTGTTTACTTATCTATTAGATGGTGAAATGTGAAATAATCCAATTTCCTTTGTAATGTTACTCAACTTAGATAGGACATTAGGCTTGTATAGAAAAACACCCCAACCTACTTAAACGATCGACCTGAGGGAACCAACATTAAATTTTGGACGACTGGCGAAAACTAGTCATTTTGGATTTTAAAATTGAACTGACCATTGTATATAATAGTCGTTTTTGGTTCAATTTTTGGACAATCTTTTATTCGTCTATATATATATTTATATATTTATATTATACTATTGATCTCTTTCCGCCAATATCTTGTTTGTAAAAACCTAGCCCCTTCATTTGAATTATTTCATTTCTTGTACTCTCCCATTTCTCAAAGACAACCTTATCGCTATCATCTCTTCCCTTGTCCAATTGTTCTATGTGCTTGCGGCTCACCTCACCATCCAACTTGCTACATCAATTTACACTTCCCTCCCCTTGTTGCCTTAGTCCACTTTCTTCTCTTGGTTGCTTCTCCTCCCATTTTTTGTTTGTCTTCCTGTAAGTTTTATGAATAAACTTCTGTAGATTTTATTATTCATTTACTTGTGAATAAATAGATGTACACGAGGGAAGAAAAAAATCTAACAAAGCATAATTCTAGGACCTAAAATAACAAACTACATAACTATAGGAACTAAACCAGGAATATTTTGAATATTTCGATTCTCTGGTTAACAACCTAACTACCTTAATAATCTTAACACTCCCCCTCAAGTTGGCGCATAAATGTCAATAATGTCCAACTTGCTTAAAAGCGAATCAAACATCGGTCTAAACAATCCTTTGGTTAGGATATCTGCAATCTGATATGTTGTTGGCACAAAAGGAGTACAAATCATTCCTGTCTTCGGTTTTTCCTTTATAAATGCTTGTCCACCTTAACATGATTTGTTCTGTCATGCTGCACTGGATTGGGAGCTATGCTAATAGCAGCCTTGTTATCAGAGTACAATCGTGTAGGCAATAGGACTTCCTTTTTTAGCTCCATGAATACATATTGGACCCATAGTACTTAGCACACACCATTGGCCATCAATCTAAACTCCGCTTCAGCGTTGCTTCTTGCAACCACATTATGTTTTTTATTTCTCCAAATGACTAGGTTGCCCTACACATAAGTGCAGTATCTTGAAGTAGACTTTCTGTCCATTATTGAGCCCGCCCAATCAACATCTGTAAAGACCTCAACTCTCCTGTCTTCACTCTTCTTGGAGAACAACCCCTTTCCTGGACAACTCTTCAAGTATCTTAATCCTCTGTAGGAAGCTTCTAGGTGCTCTTCACATGGAGAGTGCATAAACTAGCTAATCATGCTTCCTGCAAAAGCAATATCCAGACGTGTGTGTGACAAGTAAATTAGCTTTCCTACCAATCTTTGATATTGGGAAGTGTTCACCGGTATTCCCTGTTTGGCTTCTCCCAACTTTTGATTTGGGTCTATTGGCGTGTTTGCTGGTCTACAACGGCTCATGCTAGTTTCTTTTAGAAGAACTAAGATGTGTTTGCGTTGTGAAATAATAATGTCTTTTCTAGACCGTGCAATAAGTTCTCCTAGATCCTTGATTACAAATTCTTTTGAGAGTCCCTTTTTTAGACGTTCCATCTTCACTGAATCATCCCTAGTAAGGATTATGTCGTCCACATACACAATTAAAATTGCCATTTTCTAGACTTAGAGAATCTTACGAACATGGTGTGGTTGGACTGGGCTTGATGTACTCGTGGCTTTTTACAAACCATGTAAACTTGTCAAACCAGGCTCTAGGGGACTACTTGAGTCCATTTAATGATTTTTTCAGCTTGCATACTCTTGATCCAAACTTGTTCTTGAACCCTGGTGGTGGCTCCATGAAACTTCTTCCAAGTTACCATTTAGGAAGGCATGTTTTACGTCTAGCTGCTGTAATGGCCAATCCATGTTCACTGCACTAGACGGTAAGACACGAACAGTGTTAAGTTTAGCGGCAGATGCAAAGGTCTCCAAGTAGTCCACACCATAAGTCTGTGTGAACCCTTTGGCGACTAGTCTGGCTTTGTATCTTTCAAGAGTTCCATCAGCCTGGAATTTTGTGGTGAAGACCCATTTGTTGCCTACTGTTGATTTTCCCTTTGGCAACTCCTCAATATTTCAAGTCTGATTCTTCTCAAGAGCACTCATCTCCTCAAGGACTGCTTGTTTACACTTTGGACTTTTTAGAGCATCTTGTATATTGTTAGGAACCTCCACAGACGAAACATTAGTAGCAAATGCAGAAAAACAAGGAGAAAGCCTTTTGTAAGACACGAAATTAGATATAGGATACTTGGTACATGAACGCTTTTCCTTATGAATGGCTATCGGAATTTCTAAGTCACTAGATGACTCTATTCTTGATTTTTGAACGGAAGACTCGACTTCAGGTTTTTTTGATGCTGGGTTGGACTCTTGACAAGGCTAAGAAGTATTGGTACCTCTCTTCCGATGAGGGAACTTCCTCTCATAAACCTGTCCAAATGATTTTCCGGTTTGACTTCTATTCCCATTGATAGTTGTATGTTGAGATATTTTAGGTGCAATACTAGCTTCCGAATTTTGAGTTGGCCATTTGAATTGAGGATCCTTTTTGTTTTTCAAAAAAACTTTGAGAAACTTGCCCTTGAAAATCAGATTCCTTATTTTTTCTTTTTCAGATTTTCGGTTTCAACAAGCACTATTTCCAAGTTCGGATTTAAGTCTACAAAATCTGAATTTTTTGAATTAGTTTCTAAATTCTTGGTTAGTTTTGGATCCGAATATGAGAAAGAATTGGGACTTAATTTCGAATCTTGATTTTGAGAATCAAAAGTTTGTTCAAATATGAGAAAATCCAGGTCTGTTGAACCCGAGGGATTCAATTCTTTAAAATTTGAAAAAATGGTTGAGTCCAGACCTCCCAATGATGGTTTCTGATGAAAATTCGAAATATTATCCGAATCTTCATGCCTATTCTCCCCCTAATGATGAGACGCAAAATATGGTTTATTTTCAAAAAAAAAAAATCCATAGTTATGTATATCTTTTTTGAAACTGGATCAAAACACTTAAAACCTTTTTGATTTGATGCAAAGCCAACAACAAACACGCGTTTCTTTGCTCAAGGATCAAGCTTTCCTTGAGTTTTATCTTGGGGTGAATAAAAATTGTACAACCAAATACATGTAAAGGCAGAGAAGAAAAAATGCATGAAGTTGGATACACATTTTGAAGAAGGCTAAGTGGAGTTTTGAAATTCAAAGCTTTTGATGGCATTTGATTGATCAGATAAACTGCTGTTAATACTGCTTCAACCCGAAGATATTTTGGAACATTATTTGTAAATAACAATGCCCTTGCAACCCCTAAAATATGTTTATTTTTCCTTTCAGCTACTCCATTTTGTTGTGGAGTGTTGGTTGCCAGAACTTTGTTGAATAGTTCCTTTTTCTGCAGAAAACTATCCTAAAGTATTTTTGAAGTATTTTCTACCATTATTGCTTCTAAAAACTTGGATGTTTGTTTGAAATTGAGTTTGAACCATATGGTAAAAATTTTTGAAAACTAATTCTACTTTTGATTTTTCTTTCAGTAAATAGACCCAACATAATCTTGTATGATCGTCTATTAGGGTAACAAACCATCTTTTTCCGAAACAAGTTGAGACTCGGGATGGGCCCCATATATCACTATGTATAGATGAAAACGGTTTTGAAGGTTTGTATGATCGTGGGGGAATGATGCTCTATGATGCTTTGTCGAGGCACAAATCTCACACTGAAAATCAGAAGGACTTTTATTCCTAAATAAATTCGGAAATAAGTGTTGCAAATAATAAAAACTAGGATTGCCTAGTCTAAAGTGCCACAAATATATCTTATTATTGCTAAGAATGGAAATTGTCTTCAAACAAGTTTTCTGGACTGATTTGTTAGATTGAGAGCCTTCATCTAGAAGATAGAGCCCTCCACATTCTCTAGCATTGTTAATCGTCTTCCTTGAGACCGTTTCTTGGAATTCACAATGAGATGGAAAAAAATTAACGTGATAATAAGTCACGAGTCAATTTGCTAACAGACACAAGATTAAATGATAGATTAGGAACATGTAACACTTTAGAGAGAGAAAGAGAAGGTAAGATTTTGACGGTTCCGATTCCAGCTATGGCTGATAAAGAGCCATCAACAATTTTGGCTTTCCTATTTCCTGCACACGGTTTATAAGATGAAAAAAGACTTGAACAACCTGTCATGTGGTCAGTTGCCCCAGAAACAATAATCCATGAACAATTGGATTTGACACAAGAGAACGAAAAGGACAAGATGATTACCATTTTGAGTAAAGGAAGAAGACGGACTACCAGAAAATTGTGGAGATTGAAACAATTTAACAAGATGCTTTAATTGTTCCTTCGTGAACGAAGATGATCCGAAATTGACTTGTGGTTACGAAGATGATCCGAAGATGCTTTAATTTTTCGTTCAATTTATGAACAGAAATCTGCAATGACGTAGCTGCTCCTATGTGGTCAACACTGCTTGTGGTAGCATTGGAAATTGTCCACGAAGTTTTGGTTGTGACCTCCAGTCCATGTTGGTTTTCTGGTTCCAGCAGTCGGTGTTTTCTCCATCACGTTTTATGGAACCCAGTTGTGGTACCATGTAAGTTTTATGAATAAACTTCGGTAGATTTTATTATTCATTTACTTGTGAATACATAGATGTACGTGAGAAAAGAAAAAAAATCTAACACAGCATAATTCTAGGACCTAAAATAACAAACTGCATAACTATAGGAAGTAAACCAGGAATATTCCAAATATTCTGATTCTCTGGTTAACAACCTAACTAATTAAATAATCTTAACACTTTCAAACTTATTCATGGATGTTTCGTTGGATTTATAATTTAATTATGTTTACTTCAAATCGAGTAAAGACCTGTTTGCATGGTCAACTGAGCCAGTCTTTGGTGCTTGATGTTAGGTCTTCACACCTTACTCATAGTGTGTTTGCCTTCAACTCCACCACCTTGCTTCAAGCCTTGTTCATCTTTGGGTCCACAACCTTATTCCAAGTCATGTTTACCTTCACCGCCATGATCGTATTCCAAGCCATACTTGCCTATGTGTCGTGCAGCCATACCTACATTTAGCCCCACGAACTTACTCGATGCAATCAGAGCAACAACACAAGAAATCAAGCAACTGAGTTCTTGATTGCCCAAAAACAAACTTTGTTAAGCAAACAAAGATCTTTATGACACTTTGCTTCCTCATGTTTTGTTTTGAGTTCTTTAGACAACTACCTTGTAAACATTTTTTGATCATGTTTAATTACATTCAGGTGAGAAAATCTTTCTTATTTTTTGAATTTGACTTTATGATCATTCCTATAATTCTTGATCACTACACGCTCCTCCAAATTTTGATCATCACTTTAAATGATCATTCAAACAATCCTTGATCGTTGTCCACTTGGAATATGCTGACAATTCTCTTGAGTTCGTTCCCATTAAATCTGTGTTAAACAGGTGGCAATAGATACTCAAGCCTCAACGTTTGTTTAATCAATATTTATATAATGTCTTAATATTATGTTGCGTTGTATAAGACCTAACATATCCTTGGTGAGTTCTTTTACGGTCAACTAACTCATATTCCTCTTGAATGTTAGACAAAAGTTATAATTTTTCCTCTGTCATGCCTAAGTCTTATATTGAAGGAGACCATGTTTTTAACAGATAATATGTCGATTACTTTTTGGGATATTGTTAAGTTGTTTATTAGTGATTTTATCGGTATTTTTGTGGTGGACAAACGGGCAACATGGGAATCCTTGATGAAAAATGAATTGTCGATATTAAGACTGAATGAAACTAAAGATAAGGAGTTGAATGGGCTGGTTACGATTGAACAATTCTTGCAAGAGTTTGCATGGCCGCAGTAGAGTAATGTACGTTCCTATATAAGCTGTGGAAACCTGCAACTGGTTACTAGTTGTTGGATCGTGTTCAACACATTCTAGATAGAAGAGGAAGAGAAGATGAAAAGTTGAGAAATAAATATAGGATATACAAATTCTTATGCCGTGGGCTCTATTTAATATTTGGCTGGTTGTGCATTGCCGCAGAACTGCAAAGTTGCATTATACAACTTCTTTTATTATTGAAAACTACTAGACTAGGTAATTAGCATCAACTCTGATTTTATAACCTGTTGGAGACATGTCAGGACGAATTGGCTCCAATATTAAACTTTAGATACTAGGATTTTCTTAGTTCTTGATTTATTTTCTCTATGTAGATGCTAGAGAAGACGTGAAATCTCAGAGACGTGATGGGAGCGTTGGATCTACCAGGGGGGATGTCAGCCTTGATGTAGCTTTTGCTGAGAAAAATGAAAGTGTGGAATTTGGGGTTGATAAGAAAGATGCTGGATCCCTTTCAGAACAGAACTCCTCTCCACGCTGCAGAAATCCAAATTCTGATAGCAATGCTGATTTGGCTGATAGTCAGATTTTGAATGCTAAAACCTCGAATGCCTCCAGTGCTGATGGAAAAGAGATGGTTGCTGCTATGCAAATGATTAATTTCTTTGGAAGGAAAGATATGCCACATTCACATGGCGAAATTAGGCATATGGGCATGCTGTCTAGTGATGATAGAAAGCGAACGGCATCAAGGTTGGATTCTACTAGTCCAATTTGCTCGTGAACATTTCTTTTCAAAGAGCCAAAGTAGTGGTTAAGGCTTTTTCCCACTCTTACGTGGTCTCCTATTTACCTTTCCAAAATTCTCCTTGTACCAATTCCTAACCATTACAATTTTCAGATTGGCTTCATCTGGGATAGAGACTAGAAGTCTCACCCCTGGTACCGAGATCAAGGATCCAAATAAACGCCTGGCAATCGTCTGTGACTTTTATGCAAAAGGTTGGTGCATCAAGGGTAGTTCATGTAGGTTTCTTCATGTAAAAGACCATCAGAATATCGAACTTCCACAACGTGAGGGGGATGTTGCTGCTGATTCTAAAAAGGAAGTACAACTTGAAGGTATATCATGCATCTTCTAGTGTGTCTTAAGAGCCTTCTTGAAGATGTTTCTAATAATTACCTTATCCTGTAACAGGTCCTCTAGCTGCTTCCGTTGGAAATAAGTCTCTCTTTTCTTCACAACTCTCGTCACAAAGGATCCAGCCATGGGAACACATAGAAAGCAAAACCACGCATCATTTTTCTGAATTACCCAAGTTTCTGTCGCTTCAGAGAGATGAATCACTTCCCTTCTCATTTAAGGATATAGGAAGTGAGAGGAAAAGGCAAAACGGATTGGCTAATGACTATGGCGACCATGGCTCTTTGGATGGGTTGTGTCATGAATACACAGTTTCTTCGAGTCATCGATTTATGAATCCATCTCATTCTAGAAGCGTGGGAGAACTGGCTAGCGTACAAAGCCAAAGGCCATACAATTGTCTGCCTTCACCGCCATCGAGCCATCCTCCAAATTCAAGTTCAAGTAATTCTCTTCTAGCTACTGGCACGCTTTCATCTAACCGAGTCTCAGCATGGACAGGGTCGTCACTGCCATTTAGTTATTCATCTTTCAATGCAAGTCATCTTGGCTCCAGCTCATCTTCTTTGCTTCAAAGCTCTTCTCACTTTTCTGGTTCTGGACCAGATAATTTGACTTCAACAAAGCGTAAAATTTCTTCTGATGATTGGGAGCCATCCATCCCCTTTCAACCATCTTTCTTACTTCGTTCTTTAATAGCAACTCCAGGAAGCTTGTATGACCCTCTTCATGATAGTGTTGAGTTACCCAAGTTGGGTGATATATCCTTGAAAGCTTCTCTCCACAGCCAAGGATCATCGGTTTTGAATACGTCAAACCAACAAAATATTGGTGATGTAGTTTCACAGCCCCGAGGCCTGTTGTGTAACTGATGAGACGATGTCTGTATCTTCTCACAATACAAACCATGGGAAAGATACACAGACAACTGAACTAGAGATTGTGGGAACTTCTACCGACCTGGAAACTTAGGAAATTGCTAAAAGAAGAGAATTCCTTGGGCTCATCTGCTGTCAAAGACATTACTGGAACAACCAGTGATGGTAGACAAAAAGGGCCTGGTCCAAGGGATAGTGCAGATGTGAAAATAGATAGCTCAAGACAAAAAAACAAAATGGGTGCTGGGAACACCATGGAAGGGGGTGTGGATAAAGAATCCAAAGCACTAAGGCAATTCCGAGCCGTGCTCATAGATTCAGTTAAGGAGTCATTGAAACCAAGATGGCGTGAGGGTCATCTCAGCAAGGATGCACATAACAAGATTGTTAAAAAAGCAGTTGAGAAGGTACTTGGCACCATGCAGCCCGACCAGATACCAACTTCCATGGAATTAGTCGTGCAATATCTTGCTTCTTCCCGTCCAAAAATAGAGAAGCTCGTCGAGGTGAGTGATTGATTTAAGAGATAGCGTCACAATACATAGCAGATAATGCTTAGATCTTTGGATACAGTATTTGCTAAGCATTTGACAATTAGTTTCTTTATTTGCAGGGCTACGCTGAAATATATGGCAAACTTTAAGCGATAGGCCAAGTGTTGTATCTATTGTTAAGTTTCAGCAGCATTTGCTAATCAGAATTCAAGAACAAGTTGTTTGGGGCTTCTCTTACATAAGTAGAATGCTATGAATTTTTGGTGATATGTTTTACCAAGTGCAATTTTTCCTATTTTTTTCCCAGTAGGTTGATCCATTTAAAGTAGACAGTATTCTTTCACCCCTTCTGTTTAGTTGTGTTAGACAAATTTTAGTTCCCAATACAAGGGAAGTGCCTAAAAGTGTAGATGCTTGCATTGTTGGCATTTGTGGCCAGCTCTTTCTCTCTCTCTTCTTTTTTTGGGGGGAAAAAAGAAGGCACATGTTATACCATGTGTCATCTTGTGAATAAACATAGACCAACAACCCCACCCATCCAAGCCTCCCCGACCCCCTTCCATGTCATTAGACTAAAGGGGTCTTGGGCTAAACTCATCAGGTTCCAATTTGAAGCCAAGCTTACTAGGCATTGAAACTTCATAAATTTTAAACAGTTCTCTGTTGTTTTACTGCTTCAGTGGATGACAATTAAAAATGCGTTAAAGTGCTTCGAGACAGCACAAAACAATTCCTTTTTTTCTTTTTTTTCTTTAACGCATGATTCTTTTTGGAATTGAGGAGCAACCAGAGTCAAAAGCAGAGACTTAATGTTAATACTTGAGCTTTACAACGTATGGACTTCTGACCATCCCATCTGACAGTTGGGGCTTAAACTTTCCAAGCTTATATATGATTTATTTGTACCACTTTCTGTGTTGTTATACTCGGGTATTTTGTTTATGGCGTATCTTTTGTCGACATGAATGGTGTCTATCGGTGTTTTAACCTGTTGATTATTAGAGGCTAGCGTCAGATGTCCTAGATTTTTGGTATAATGATCAACAGATTGAGAATGGTTTGTCTTAAGAATGTGTAGATACTTTTCTTTAGGTTTCACGAAGTTTCAGGCACAGACTGTTAATCATATTAATGAGCAGAATAGCTCCAAGCGCATGGTTCACTTTTGGGGACTTTAGGACTGGAAACTTCGCGTCCTTAGTTGGTGATTAATGCAAGAATTCGACAACTTCACAAATTGTCTAGGTATGATTTATGCTTGGGAAAATATAGGGAACCGGTGGTTCCATTAGTTGCACGTTGATCATCGTGGAATGATTTTATGGTCCACAAGGTTCATATATATGGAAAGAGGAGTTTAAGGATTTTCTTTCTTTTTTTCTTTCAGTTTTTTGAATGAGAGTCAAAGGATTTTCTAGGTAGGAGAGAAAGGCAGAACTTCTCTATCTCCTAGAAAATAAACTTGGGAATTATGCAGTGAATTTCAGTTAAACTCTTAGGTCCAGAAATTGAAATAAAATCGTGGGGGCAGTTCCAGGCGTTTGTCACTATATTGAGATTTGGAATTACATAAGAGGTGGATGATTGATGAAATTCTCTGGTTAACAGTGCTTGAGTGGTCAAAATTCATATTTTAAACCTAATCAGAGTCAAAATAAAAACCATAACTCGTGTTTTTGAACTTTTATTTAAGTTGCTAATTGTAAGACCTCGGGTTGTGCGAAAAGCCTATTTGCTTCTAAACCTAAGCTATGTATTATTCTCGTGTGACTGAAATGAATATCAGATTGAAATTGAATATTGGAAAAGGAAGAAAGAGCTTCTATGTCAATGTGACTTTGAGGTTCTCATGGAATTGTTTGCGACATCACTATGGGCTTAGCAGCTTTGCATTCTCTACAAGGAGAAGCAAATGACTTGAATAGTTTCCAGCCAAACCCTGATCTTGACGTGCTCTCCTCCTCTAATACTTGGTTCCTCTGTTGCTTTTGCTTATCAGACACTTCCTTGGCACCTGTTTTGTCTCCTGATCTCTTGTTGGCAGTATAAGTTGCTGGTGATGAGCCTTTGCGGCGGGTCTGATTGCGCTTTGGGCGGGTCTGGTTGCGCTTTGGACGCTGCTTCGGCTGAAATTCAAAAGCATGTGGTATAAGCCTGCCATTGGAGATCAACAGATCAGCAGGAGCGTACATGCTCCAATCAGGGGCAGTTGCGCCTTGCCTCGTCTGACAAAAAGCAAAGTCTCCATCTTGTTCAAGAATTTGGTGGCTGTTAGGGGGCGAGGACTTCAGTTTCTGATCTTCAAAGCATACTAGACCGGCAAAGGAGAGCGACTCAAGCGAGTTGTTATCTGCTGCGACGTCTAAGGACCTCCTGCTTCGCAGGCGGTTTGCCATTGAAGGTGTTTATTTATGCACTTTGGTTTGCAGGGAGTCCAGAGCCTCTATATATATAGATCTGCAGCTTATGTATGTATGCATCAAGTGTGTGTGGATTTTTCACTAAATTTTGGTGTGTTTTGTTTGTTGCTATTTCTTCCCTGGTTAGTTTTGCCGTGTTGAGAGCTGCGTTAGTCGCTGTCGTACTATTATTTTGGGGCATATTTTATGATATGATTGTATGGCATTGTTTTAATCAATATGCGTGTACTTTCTTGTAGCCAAAAACACAGTACAACAGTATCTTATTCTTCATGTCTTCGTCAATGCAGGCGACTAAATCTAGTTGGTAACAGCAAAGTAACGTCTATTTGCTTAAAAAATATAATAATAACAGCAGAGGTTGTAAGGGGATATACCAAGGATTTTTATCTTAACTGAGAATTAATTATAAAACATTTTGTTCTGGAATCTCGTCAGTGCAGACCTGATTAAATATTTATTACCGTATCCTCACTTTTTAATTTATTTAATAATAAACATGTTAACGAGTTATTAATCAGTACACAACTAATAATATTATCGTTACAAGTATTGCTTTTAAAATAAAAAGGATTAGACATGAAAAATAAAATAAGGACACATCTGCAGAAGTAAATATCAATATGAACGTGCAGGACAAAAAAAACTAAAAGGAAGTATATTAAGAAATAATTATATTGTAGAAATTATGTTAACAAAAGTAAAATAAGGGGGAAAATACATATCAAAATTACACAAACAAGAACAAAATAGAGAGAATGTATCTATTAGAAAATAACAATAGAAAGGTTGGCCTAAAATACCTTTTAAAGACACATTTTCGGGGAAAAAAAGATTGTTGCAGTGAGTCAATTAAAAAGACTCGAAACCATATTTTCATACTTGGGTGTAAGCAAGTAGGAAAAAGCATTCCAAAAAAAATATAAAAAATGAATTTGTAAATAAACATGTGATTATTTCAATGAGGCAAAATTACATAACAATGAGGAAGCAAAAGGAAAAAAAATCCTCAAAAAAAAAAAAAACTTGTCAGATAACATGGATAAATTTGAAGAAAGAAGTAGTATACTGGTGTATTTGCAAACAGGTCAAATGAGGTTGCAGGAAAAAACAGAGAAGAAAATGTCTATTTTGTAACAAAACACACAAATATGTTAAAAAAAAAAAAAAAAAAGAAACAAAATATTCACTATATGTTTCATCTAACTATTTGTAGAAAAGAGAACTCTTTCTCCTCTTTCAACCAAAACGGCAACATTTCGGTCGAAAAGTATTTTCAATTTTATTTTTTTTCTTTTGTGCCTTTTGTTAGCTCCAACGAGTTCAGACGATGGGAGGTGATGGGTTATACGAGGATGCGAATTTTTTCTTCTTCTTTTTTCTCTTTGAATCTTGTTGTATTTTTTATGCCTTATTAAATTTATTTTTTTCTCATTTGTCCCTATTAATTTTTTGCAAACCAAACCTACCTAGACGATCTACAGAAAGGCCATGTAGTATCAGTCCTATAAGACTGGTTCCTAGCCAAAAGGAAGAAGCCTTCGTCGGGCACGGCCTCCCCAAGGAAATCGACCATGAAAAGGTGCATTGGCCGACACCTTCCAACATGCTTGGCAGGTGGAGGTGGAGCGACTACAGGGAGGAGGTGGGGTGCTGTCACCTCGACTCATGGAACCCCCTTGTCTTGTCGGCGACAAAGGCAGGATGCTCGATGGTTCGGCTGCTGGGGGTTGCTCGGCCCTTTCAGTCATTCCCTCCTTGACCCAACAACCTCCTTCCCCTTCGTTAAATGACAAATGTCCTCCATCTGCCTCCGTCTCTCCTACCTAGACAGTTCCCTGGACGACATATCTGCAAAACAAAGAAAAATACAAGAATAGTTGAGCTCGGTGAACTAAAAAAAAAACTTGGGGTCAAACCTCCGATTCAGAGCTGGACTAGCGGGTAGAGTTGCCTGATCACGTCCTCGAGCTCTTCATCAGCTATGGGTGGCCGCAAACCGAAGGAACCACTAGAAGAGTCCTCGAAACTAGACGATGACCCATCAGTCGGCCGGCTCGATAGGTGCTTGTCCCCAGGATGTCAGCAGCTCTATGCCTGGCGATAATCACTTGCTCGGCCGAATGACCAAGAGGTATGTCATCTCAACGGGTTTGTCAAGCTGGACCCCCTGAACCAGCCATAATGAGCCAAGTTGGCCTTCCACAACAAAAAAAATCTGCTGCCGTGTAGCCTTTGGCTTGGTGTACAATTCTTCCACAGCCGCAAAGAGCCTACTCGGGGCCCATGGCCTCTTTGACCACATGTGTCCCTACTCAAACCTATCAGAGATAACTTGATCGGTGGACACTACTTCACCGGCCCGAGACATCCAGTTCCCTCCAACGTAGAACCATCTAAATTTTCACAATTTGTCCAAGTCGGGGTTGTCGAGGATGAAGTCCTTCTTGAACTTGGTGAAATAGTACCACCCGGTCTTCTGGGGAAGCCTTTTCATCTTGAACACCTGCTTGAAGGCCTTCAATGGCATCTCGGTCACATAGAAATACCTCCACAGAATATACATATGGATCAAGGATATATAGCAGTTCAGATTAAGTTAAGCAGGGCACACATTTAGGTCCTCCAATGCCCAATAGAGAAAGAGGTGGAGTGAAATGAGGAGTCCTGCTCAGAAGAACACAGCATACAGAGTGATATACCCCTCCGGTAGGTTCACTGGTGAGTCCTCCTCTCTTGGCAGAGCAAGGGAGATGTTGTCAGGAATATGATATTCCCGATGTAAAGTTGGAAGCTAGCCCGGCATCATCCCTAAAGTATATCTTGCCACTGAAGTTTGGCCAGACCGATGCACCCTATAGGCCTTTACTCTTCAGACCTTGGTTGCCACGGCGGGCCTCTGTGCTTCTTTTTCCTCGTCCTTGACCTCATCATCTTGGGCCGGCCTCTCCTCGTCGGTGGCTAGATCGACGATCACTTCTCCCATTATAGGAGCTACTGCCTCGGCGCCCCGACCGGAGATACTCAGCACATCAATGTTATTGCCAGGTGGGTATGCTCCAGGGCAATAACCTTAGAAGTACTCGTGGCGGCCGTCCCAATGTAAGGATCTTATCTCTTGCATGGCGTAATAGGGCGCCTCCTTTCAAACATGTCAAGGAATTCTCTCACTGGAATTGTTTCTTGTCCTACATTGAGGATCTTGTAGCGCCCATATATAGGGGTTAACAGTTTTTAATGAATTAAAATAAAAATAAAAAATAAAAGTAGAACCTTAAAAATAAAATTGCCCGGGGCTTAAATGAAAACTCTCAAATCAAAAATAAAAATATAAACGACAATTAAACCACAATTTAATGTAGCATCTTAAATTTAATAATATAAACTGTCATCATCATCATTTTAACCCTCAACGCATTTTAATACAGTCACAGAAAGTAACAATTAATGCTTACATTATCATGAAGAACATTCTTAATAATTGAAGTAGTCCCAATGTAATATAGCTACATCGCTTCCTCAGCTATTTTTCTCGTAGCCACCTTACACTTAGTGAGTCCTAAAAAGATAAAAATATAAGGGAATGAGCAACAATATGCTCAGTAGAGAAAACCATTACTCGCCTTTAGGTTTTTATCATTACCACATTAAAACCTGTATGGTTAGTTAATACTCATCATTATCCAGATTACGAGATTTATTATAATCATATTACTGTGGATACTATAGTTAATCATTACCGAGTTTCATACAGATACATATATACAAATATTATAGTTCATCATTATTCCTAGGTACCCACGTTCAATAGAGTATCACTCAACTCATCGAAACCCAAATGGGCGCGCTTGATCACCCTCTAAACATTCTAAGGGTGTTCCGGTGAGGGGACATCAAGCCCTGAGTCCTCACCAAGTCAATTCCTGTACAGTGTGTTCTGGGACCTTCAACCCAAGGAAGCGTCATCACCTTCCCCCTATTTGACCTTTTAGGGTATTCATGCCCAAGAACGTAATCGCCGCCCTCTTCACGTTTCACCTATTTTTTTATATTTAATCATTATTAATAAAGTCAGTTTTTCTAACCATGCTTCTCAATTTATAACATGTGTCAATTCATTATGTTCCTCGCCGTACAATACAAGACGATTCCATGTCATAGTTTCATATGTGATACTCATATAATATCAGTTCAACATAGATATATATATATATATATATATATCTTGCAGTGAAACAATCAATTTTAATTCTATAAAAACCTCACAAAAGATGAGTAATAAAATCCCTACCTTTCAAGCTTATCAACAATCTTTTAATCCTGGAATCAATTAACGTTAGCTCCATACTCCCTTGATCCTAAGGCGTGCATAAGGACAATTAAAATTAAAGCACAACATACGACTACATTCATAAATAAATCATGTGTAAATCTATCTTACTAGTATGCCATTAAAGCTTTTATGTAAATCTCTTTTGAATACCACAGTAAACAATTTTTGTCTTAACACAATATAAAATGTAAACAAGTAATCTATATGTTTTAGTCCCTAATAAGATTCATCAATCACTTAGGATAATATTGGAAAGGTTGCAAGACATTAAAGAATTAGGTGGTGAGCAAAGATGGGTTCTTGGTTCAGGTTAGCAGCTGGTATACCATAACAAACTAGCAGGTTTACTAGTTTTCAATCCAAAAATTGAATAATTCATAGAAAATAAAATACAACTCCGATTTAGGTTTATGATAGCTCGTTAGAAAGCTTAGGATGTCTACTTTTTAAATATGCAAACCAATTTATAAAATTCATTTTAATTTAATCACAGAATTTCAAGAAATAGCCACTGCCCATAGAGGTATTACAAAGTTTAACAATATAAATTTTCTGTCTAGGGCATATACACTTAGACTTTATACATATGCTCCAAAATAGCGACAAACATATACTTAGGTTTAAGAACGCAAATTTGAATAATCCTTGAGTATATAAAAAAAAATTATAAATGAAAGACTCAATTTGTTCATAAGATTCTAACCTCGGATTATGGTTAGTTGGAAGCTTGAAATGGCTTCAAAACAGGTTCCTTGACTTCGGTATGGCTGAAATTCTTGCTCAAATGGAGGTGATGGTGGCTGATTTTTATGGCTGCCTTGAAGAAGTTCTCTAAGTATTTTGCTTCAGCAAAGAAATGAGAAGAAGAGTGTGGGAACCGTGGAAGAAAAAGGAAGAAAAGATGAAGTCTTTGAAGAGAAGTGATAGAAGCAATTATGGAGGAGACATGTTGAAGCATGTCACAGAGGAAATAAAGAAAATGAGGGTCAAGAGTAGTTGGAAAAGATATCCTTATGTCTCATCTGGAGACTTTAACACACATAATGCCAATATGACATTTTTGAGATTTATTAGAAGTTCTAAGGCTTTTCAGTAAACATACTAAATAAATATAGGAGAATTTTAAAAAATTTAAAAATAGATAAAAATAAATATTGTAAAATAAATTTTAAATGAAGCAATTTTTTTTATTGATATACTAAAAATTAATTTAATTACCTTAATACCTATTAGGAAAATAACGGGTGTCACAGATCTTGACCAACCAAGCAGCCTCTTCGGGCTCGATTGACATCTCCATGACATCAACCTCCTCAGATCTAGCCCAATCAGTCTCTGTTTCCTAGTCCGACTAGGAGATATTAACCGAGTCATTCTAGGAATCACTTAAGTCACTCATAATTGCATCTTATATTTAGGAATTACCTGCTCGGGTAAAAAGTTACTTGGGTAAAAGCTGTTTGGTTATGTGAATAAGTTCCTCAGAATTACGATTTCCTACTCGACAGCTAAAACTCAGAAGGCTAGAATTTAGACACGAAGTACTTTAGAATGACGAGAATTAGCCCATTTTTATAGTCAAAACTCGAGCGCAATGATTACGCTCATAAGGGAAACGGCCAATCGCTTGTTGACACGTGTCTCGCAAAGCTTGACCACCTGTCCCTTGAAATTCCATCGCCCTGAGGCCAGGTCTGAAGACCAACCACAACCGACCATTTTCTCCCAGCATAGTACACCCAGCTGAGCATCAACTAAGTGCACTAGGGGGCTATTGTTAGGGGTGTGCTGGCGCATTTTCCTAGGACCACCTCTGTGGCTACTCGGCTGCCGTGCTCGGGAATGTAATTGAGAAGCTAATCCAAAGCTCTATAGCCGTCATTTCCCTCTCCAAGATGCCCATGCACCCTGATCAGTTGTCGCATAAGGCCCCTGACTCCTCAGAACCAGTAGAGTGCTTAGGTTGGACTGTCAGGGCCTGTACCCAGGCAACAACTTATCATAGGAGGTAGACATATGGCCTTATTCCAACTTTTAGATGGAGACCAAACCTCCCATAGGGATTATGACAATTGTTGCCTGTTACTTGACAGGTTTTGATGTGACACACGGGTTATGGGCTAAACCCACCTAACATTCGGTTCAAGTGATGGCATATAAATTGAGTGTATTTACTGTAGCTCAAGATAACATGCTCTTTCTCACCTAACTTCACTCAAAACTTTGCTGAACAGGTACCTAACTTAAGCGTCGGAGAGCCTTTGGTCGGCATTACACTGGTGCCCCATTGATTTCCAAGTTGTCCCTCTTCTTGTGCAGGTCTACCTTGGAAGGCCAAGACAAGCAAGAGGAGCCGTATAACCACCGTGTGAAGCCGCATGTGGTGTTGATATACAGCAAACCAAAGCTAGGCATCAGCATACCCGTTATGTTTGAGGGACGCCCCTCACCCCGTGGGCGTGCACACGCGGACATATATAGATATTCACTTCTTTATTGTCTCAAAAATATATATAAAAAAGAAGAAATATATCTATATATACATATATATTGATTTTTTTAAAAATGAATTATGTTAGTGTAATTCCACACATATGACAATGAGTAGAGTTTGTTACACTTGGACATATGTCGTTTATTCATTATTGAAATCCAAAACGCACTACTTCAACTAAGCAAAGAATGGCTTGGATTATAACATGTAGACAAGCTGCCTCACCGACCTAATTCATCGCTCATATTTGATCTCATATATTTATATATATTGTATGTCTTAGAAAGGGCTAGGCAGAGGGAAAAAAAAGAAGAAAGACTTCTCAGAATAATCAAACTTGCTGTAGAGCTGAGGAAGAAAAGAATCTAGAGGGAATTTTGAGAGTGAGTGTTCATGTGTGATTAAGAAGAACAAGAGTGTTTGGAGATTGAGAAAGTGAGAGAAAACATAGGTGTTTTCTTTCTGGGTATTTCTTCTTTGGAATTAGCACTAGGGCCTCTCTGTAATCTTGATTCTGTAATTGGGGTGTGCTTTAGGTAGATTGCAAGTTATGAGGGTGTAACAAATCTCTGATAGTGAACAAAGAGCTTTCTTTATGAGAGAGCTCAACGAGGACGTAGGACAGTTGTCCAAACCTCAGTAAAATTTTGGTGTTCTTGATTCTTTCCTTTTGTGGTTCATAATTGGAAAATTCTTGGTTCGCTCAACAATTGTTACTACAGTGGTATCAGAGCTGGGCTAAAAGGACTCCAAGATTTTTCATCTATCTTTATTACGGTGCTTCAAAGATGCCTATGGAAGTAATTCGGTACAATTACAAAGTATGGGAACAACAAAGTTTGAATTAGAAACATTCGATGGGTCTGGAGACTTTGGTCTTTGGAGGAAGAAACTTAAGGCAATCTTGATCCAACAAAAGGTTTCCAAGGCTCTGGGAGATATGAGAGATTTCAAGGGCACTAAAGAGGAAAAGGTAGAAATACAAGAAATTGCATATTCCACCATCATTCTCTACCTTGTAGATAACATTCTCAGACAAGTAAATGATGAAGACACTACTGCAAAGGTATGGCTCATGTTAGAACAATTGTTCATGACTAAATCTTTAACAAACAAAATCTATCTTAAAGAAAGTTTATTTAGCTTTAAGATGGATATGAACAAGAGCCTTGAAAGAATCTTGATGAATTTAATAAGATTGTGATTGATCTGGCGAATATCAGGGAAAAGGTAAAAGATGAAAATCAAGCCGTTATGTTTTTAATCTCTCTGCTTGAGACTTATAGGGATGTAAAAAATGCAATCAAGTATGGTAGGGAGAGTCTCTCTTTAGAGGATGTACTATCGGCTTTGAGGTCCATGGAATTGGAATTGAAGAATGAGACTACACAAAGAAACGATTCCCATGGAGATGAAGGCTTGTTTTCACAAGGCAGAACAAATAAGAGGGACCATTCAAACTAAAGAATAGACTAAATGCCAAATCAAAGTCAAGAATGGATTAGAGGAAGTGTTATTACTGCAACAAGATTGGTCACATCAAAAGATTCTATAAAGAATGTAAAAAGAAAATTACAGAACAGAAGAGGGAGAAAAGGAATCAACAGCAGCAGCAAATCAGATTGATGGTTATGAGAGTTCAGAGATGTTGGTTATTGGAATAAGTCAACAAGAGAATGAATGGATGTTGGACTCAGGGTGTACGTACCATACGTGTTCTAAAAGGTTATTGTTTACAGACTATGAAAAGGCAAATGGCGGTAAGGTGCTCATGGGGAATAACCACACCTGTACAATGGTCGGTATTGGTTTAGTCATCCTTAAGCTGAACAATAGCACAACTTTTGTACCAAAAAATGTCAGACACATTCCAGAGCTTAGAAGAAATTTGATATCTTTAGGATCTTTTGATGACGATGGATACTCCTACAAGGTCGAGAAAGGCCTTCTGAAAGTTTCAAAAAGTTCTCTCATAATCTTGAAGGGAACTAAAGAACATGGTCTCTATGTGTTGCAAGGTCACATAGTAACAGGGACCGCTACAGCTGCCTCAAGGAATGAAGTTAATGCTCTCTTGTGGCACAGGAGATTAGGCCATGTGAGTGAACATGGCCTGCAGGAACTCAACAGACAAGGGCTATTGGGAAAGGAAAAAATTACTCATCTAGATTCCTACGAGCAATGTATCTTGGGGAAGCAACATAGACAGAAATTCACAGCCTTAAATTACAGAGCAAAGTCTCCCTTAGAATATGTCCATGTTGATCTGTGGAGACCAGAAAGAGTTCCAACACGTGGGGGCAGCAGGTATTTTTTGTATATTGTTGATGATCATTCAAGAAATGTATGGTTTTATCTTTTAAGGCAAAAGGATAAATGTTTTAATAAGTTTACACAGTGGAAAATTTTAGTAGAAAATCAAACAAATAAGACCTTAAAGGCTCTAAGAGCCGATAATGGGTTGGAATTTTGCCATGATACTTTTACAGAATTTTGTAAAGAAAAAGGCATACTTAGGCATAGAACCGTTAAGAAAACTCCTCAACAAAACAGAGTCATAAAACTAACGAATAGAACACTTATGGAAAGGGTTAGATGCATGCTATTTGGGGTAGGTTTGCCAAAAACCTTTTGGGGTGGAGGCAGGTAGTACTACATGTTATTTAATTAATAGAAGCCCATGTAAACCTATTGGTTTAAAAATCCCTGAAGAGTGTTAGTTACGAAAACCTCCAGATTTGTCAAATCTAAGGATATTTGGATGTGCTACTTATGCACATCAAAAGGAGGGAAAGCTAGATCCTAGGTCTAAGCCTTGCATTTTCTTAGGGTATCCTGAGGGTGTGAAAGGGTACAGATTGTGTTATAGAGATGGCTCATATTTTAAAATTTTGATTAGTAGGGATGTTATCTTTAATGAAGATTGCATGCCATATTTAAATCAAGAAAAAGTTTCTACCATTCCTACTAACCCTACAGGTACATATACAAACTCTAACAAGAATTTACAGATTGAGGTGGAGAAAGACACGACACCAAAACATATTGAGGTGGAGAAAGACACAACACCAAAACAGGTAGAGCAACAACATGAATTAGCTCAGAAGGTTACTATTAATGACCGAATTGAGCAAGAAAATGTAGGACAAATAACCGAGGATTTGGAAGAATACACCACCGCCCCTGAAGATTTAAGTGATTATGTTTTGTCCAAAGATAGGCAAAGAAGAAACATAAGACCTCCAGAGAGATATCAAGGGGGAAATATGGTAGCATATGCCCTTAACACTGCTGAGAAAATGGAAGACACTGAGCCCAAAACCTATTAAGAAGCTGTAAGTAGTAAGATGGCAAATAAATGGAAGGAAGCTATGCCAGAAGAAATGCAGTCTCTGTGGAAGAATAAAACATGGTTTCTTGTAGATAAGCCTAAAGAGAAGAAAATAGTAGATTGTAGGTGGATTTTTAAGGTGAAAGAAGGTGTAACTCCAAATGAATCCAAGAGGTTTAAAGCAAGGTTGGTAGCTAAAGGGTTCACCCAAGTAGAAGGAGTAGACTACAATGAGATATTTTCACTAGTTGTAAAGTTAAACTATTAGGACCATACTAGCATTAGTGGTTCAAGAAGACTGGGAATTAGAGCACAGGGATGTAAAAACTGCTTTCTTGCATGGTGATTTAAAAGAGATGATCTACATGATTGAACCACCTGGATTTGAGGATAAAAGCAAAGGTGAAAAAGTTTGTTTGTTGAAAAAATCATTGTATGGTTTAAAGCAGTCACTGAGGCAATGGTACAAAAAATTTGATCATTATATAGTCAACATTGGTTTTAGGAGAAGCAGTTATGATTCTTGTCTTTACTTTAAAGATGAGAATACAAAGTTTGTTGTTTTCTTGTTACTCTATGTGGATGATATGCTAATTACAAGTAAGAGTATGAGTGTGATAAAGAGAGTAAAAGACATGCTGAGTTCTAAGTTTGCATGAAGGATTTAGGCACAGCTAAGAGAATTCTGGGCATAAACATTAGCAGAGACAGAAATTAGCACAAATTATTTCTGTCTCAAGGAGATTATCTTAAGAAAGTTGTTTAGAAGTTCTCTAGGGAAAATGCTAAAGCTGTACAAGAACCATTGGCTGGGCACTTCAAACTCTCTGCTGAACAATCACCAAGCACAGAAGAAGACAAGCTTAAAATGGTAAATGTTCCTTACTCAAGTGCTATAGGTTCTGTGATGTATGCTATGATCTGTGCACGACCTGATTTAGCATATGTAGTAAGTATTTAAGTAAGTATATGTCAAAGCCTGGGCAAGATCATTGGGTAGTTATGAAATGGTTACTGAAATATGTAAATTGTACTTTAGACTATGGTTTGATATATCAAGCTAGAACTAACCAATTTTGTTTAGATGGTTTTGTAGATGCTGATTTTGCAGGTGACAAGGATAGAAGAAGATCTACATCAGCTTATATGGTGACTTTAGGGGGAAATTGTATAAGTTGGAAGGCTCAGCTTTAACCTGTAGTGGCACTTCAAGTACTGAAGCAGAATATATCGCAGGTGTGGAAGGCTTTAAAGAAATTATGTGGCTGCATGGTCTCTTGAAAGAACTGAAGATGTTGAAAAGCCCAACTATCATCTATTCTGATAGTCAATCAGTAATACATTTGTGCAAAAACCCAGTGTATCATGAGAAGACTAAGCACATTGACGTACGCTTCCATTTTATTCGAGAGAAGGTGGAGGAAGGACATGTGCAGTTAGAGAAGATTGATACCAAAGACAATCTTGCAGATATGGCTACCAAGGTAATCCCTGCAAGCAAGTTCCAGAGGTGTCTGGACTTGCTCAATATTGGTAAGATGTAAATTGCAGGGAAGAGCAATGATCTCACAAATGAGAAAATATGCATTCTTATGCCATTGGCGTCTGTGTTGGAATTAAGGTGGAGTGTTTTAGTGTAATTCCACACATACGACAATGAGTAAAGTTTGTTACACCTGGAGATATGTCGTTTGTTCATTATTGAAGTCCAAAACGCACCGCTTCAACTAAGTAAAGAATGGCTTGGATTATGACATGTGGACAAACTGCCTCACCGACCTAATTCATCACTCAGATTTGATCTCATTTATATATATATATATTGTATGTCTAGAGAGGGCTAGGGCAGAGAAAAAAAAGAAAGAAAGACTTCTTTAAACAATCAAACTTGCTGTAGAGCTGAGGAAGAAAAGAATCGAGAAGGAATTCTGAGAGTGAGTGTTCTTGTGTGATTGAGAAGAACAAGAGTGTTTGGAGATTGAGAAAGTGAGAGAAAACATAGGTGTTTTCTTTCTTGGTATTTCTTCTCTGGAATTAGCACTAGGGTTTCTCTGTAATCTTGATTTTATAATTGGGGTGTGCTCTAAGTAGATTGCAAGTTGTGAGAGTGTAACAAATCTCTAATAGTGAACAAAGAGCTTTCTTTGTGAGAGAGTTCAACGAGGACGTAGGACGTTTGTCCAAACCTCTGTAAAATTTCAATGTTCTTGATTCTTTCCTTTTGTGGTTCATAATTGGAAAATTCTTGGTTTGCTCAACAATCGTTACTACAAATTGTTTGTACCAACCATCCATTGAAGAGACGTTGCCCTCGTTCCGTTTCATTGAAGAAAAAAAGCTCATGTGAACTTGAACATGAAACAACTGCCATTGAAGAGCGAAACTGGAAAAAAAAAAAAATGAGGAAGGGGGGTTTGGAATCTGTCGAAGAACGTCGTTGAAGTACATTGTCAAAGGATCTGTTGTTGAACATTTCTGCTAGTTGGTGCTTGTGAGATACTTATCCACCAGCATATGGAAGTGTTGAAATTTTGTGCGATTGATTATCAAATATTATTCTTATAATTGCCATTTTGTGCTAGTTTTCATTTTTTAAAGACTCCATAACTGTCGTTGTTATTATTATTATTATTATAAGCTTGATTTTAGGTTGTCGGATTGTAAAAGAGATACACCTCTCTACATGTATTTGTGTACTAAGTCTTTGGAAAAATATCAAAAAACATATAATGAAAAAGATCTATCCTAATTGATCCGTGAATATAAAATATAAACTACGTTAAATTCATCGCCTGTCTTCAATCGTCTTTTCATCCGTTTTCTTATTCACTTTCATTTTCAATTGTGTATAGACAAGAAGATTAGGCAGTCATATTGGACTTCCATGCAGATTTTTTAAGCTATTGGCGATTCCCGTTTGTTTTTATTCTCTGAATTTTTAAAATATTTTTACATATTTTTCAAAGTAAAATTTTAAAAACATTTTCAACATAATTTTTTAAAATTTTTTATTTAAAAATAATATTTTATTTATTTTGAAAACAATTTGAATTGAATAGGCTTCTTTATCGAAAATATATCCGGTAAATCCATAAGATGTCAGTGACCTTATGTGCTCCATTTTCTACTAGCCAACTCTCGATCCTTCCTGACAACGACAAAATCCAATCTGTGGATTGGCATCCAAATTTTGTATGGGAATTGATACCTTTAAATTTGTCATGTTATTGAAATAACATCACTGAAAAAAGAAAGAGGAATGTTATTTAACTCTATAAAATTAAAGCGGAAAATTTTTATTTTAGTATTATGTTATATCATTTGATATTTTTTGTTTTTTAAAATTTTATGTCAGTATTTTAATTTTTTATATTTTTAGGTATCATAGAGCCTTTTTTTTAAACATAAAAAGAAAAAATTACTTTTTTTTATAGAATGTAATCAATTGATTAAAATTTTTGAGTTAAAAATTTGTTATGCCTGCAACCCAACACCCAAATCCCTATACCAAACTTCCTTTTTTAAAAAAAAAATTTCTTACTCAAAATTTTGATCGACTGAGTATATTTTATAAAAAAATAATTTATCTTTTTATGTCACACAAAATATTTTGAGGTACTAAAAAAGATTTTCTAAAAAATTAAAATAAAGGCATAAAATTTTATAAAATAAAAATATCAAACTTATATTTTAATATAATATAAATACTAAAATAAAATTTTTCTAAATTAAAATCTTGATTTTAACAAAACATAAATTTTAGTGTAAAAATATATTATATTGTAAATTAGAGCTGATTATTTTATAACAACGAGGTTTTAAGTCTATGGACAAAATAAATTTTTAAAAAAAGAAAGCTGTAGTGCTCAAATTCACATTCTCGTAGAACAAAAAGAAATTCAACCCCACTCAAGGATGGGATCCACGTTGTCGTTTTCCAAAAGCATGTCATCCATGTCTCCGGACCCACGGTTACTCTGACGAATAGGCCAAAACAATTGTTAGTACATTCCAGCCAAGGCTTCCAAGGAAAAAAATATTAAAGCCTAAGCGTACCCTTGCAAAGCAACCTATTTACCTGCTCACAAAAATTCTCGAACAAGATATTAATTGGCGGGCCCCACCACTGCAGCTTTTCGTTCTTATCCAATATTAATTGTCTTTTCCACTCCTATTTTTCCTAATTCCCGTCAGCCATGGACAGTAACGCAGTAAGACATAACCGACACCTGTCGAAGCAAAAGTAAAACCTATCAAATACATTTTTTTTTTGTGAGGGCTTAAAGTTTTTGAGATTTGTGACGCGATTAACCTTGAATTTGTGCATTAATTCGGCGTAAAAATTTTTAGGATTTGTTTGGTGGATAAATTTAAATTAATAATTTAATTTAGGTTGGTGTGATTTAAATTAAAATTTAAATTATTAATTAAATTAATATTTAGATGTGTATTAAGTTTTAATTCGAGTAGAGAATAAAATTAAAATTTATGTTTGGAGAGGTAGTGAAGATAGTTTTTGATTTATTAATAAATCTAATAAAATCTTAATGTTAATGATCTTAAAAAATATGCAATATAGAAATTGATTTATTACTTTATTTATTAGAAACACAATGAAAAAAGAATCATCTTAATTGGATATCAAATGAAGAAGTTATGATTTTTTCCTCAAATATATGAGAGAAAATTTTAGTTTTTACTGTAACATAAATATTCGAGTATCAAAAGTTTAAGGGAATGAGAACTTTAAAAATTTAGATTCTTAATACTCAAATGATTCAGATTTTAAGAAAAACAAACACGTATTTAAAGAATTTTTAATACTTAAACCTAAATTTAAGTCTATTGAGTTTAAAAAAAACATAAAACAAATATACCTTTAACTTGAACGAGTTATATCCTAAGTCTGTAAATCTACAAATCTATAGTAAATCAACTCATTGTGACAATAGTAGTATTTTGATAAAAATTTACATATCATTCTTACATAAATCGTTAATTAAAAACATGAAATGTGTATTCTTTTTTTATAAATATTAACCTAAAATTTGTATTTAAAATAATTCAAAATTTTTTATGTTAGATAAAAATTTAATTAAAGATGTTAATTACAATAAATTTAAATTTAAAATATATAAAAACAACAGTTTTATTATTAATCAACTATTTAATGCATGTTTATACGCCAATTTCTATTTGAAATTAACATCAATATCAATAAGAATTTGTTATAAAATTGTAAATTCAAGGTGTGAGCTATCTAGATTAAAAGTTTAAAAAATAAATTATTAATACGCTATAAATTTAGGGGCAAAATGGTAAAAAAAAAAAATCCTATTCTTGGAAGAGATATTTGAGGGTACATGGCGATCCATCTCCTATATATAGCATACTGAGGGTTACAGAGAAGGGCCCCTTTAAAGATTAGAAGGAAGGAGAGAGTGAGAAATATTAGAAGGTTATACACATAATAAAGATTGAAAGATCAGTTAAAGATGGTTCTGATAGATAAACTGTGGGATGATGTCTTCGCTGGGCCTTCTCCTGAGCGTGGCCTTGGCAAGCTCAGGAAGATCACCACCACCAAGCCCTCCCCCTTGATCATCAAAGGTACTCTTTTTTTTTTAATTTTTTTTATTATGTTTGAAAACTTTCATGATCAAAAGGACGTAGCTAATTAAATAACGTACGTCTGCATGTTTTTTGTTTTTTAATTTGATGCTGGGATTTTGTTTTTGGGTGTTGTTATTACTTGTAAGATGTTGTAGAAGGAGATCAGGCGGCGGCGGTGAGCACCGGCAAGGTGTACTCTCGGTCGATGTCGATGCCGGCGAGCCCAGGGACGCCGGTGACGCCGAAGACGCCGCTGTCGGCGCGTAAGGATAACGTGTGGAGGAGCGTCTTCCACCCGGGCAGCAACCTCGCCACCAAGAACCTCGGCGCCTCCCTCTTCGACAAGCCTGAGTCCCCCAACTCCCCCACCGTCTACGACTGGTACGTGACTCACACGCGCTTGTAAGAAAAAAGAAGGCAAAAAGAATACCGTCGTACAAATTTTATTGTATTTCAAAGAGCAATAAAGAAAAATTAATAGTTCTAAATTGTAATTAATTACTTCTATTAATTACACTTTTTTTTTTTGTTAGTTATCTTGATCTTTTGTCATATTGCTGATCTAGTTTTGATTAGATTCTAATTATTTAAAAAAAAAGATCTTATTATGGATTAGATTAGATCTGGCAATAGTAGTGGTTTAATATATATATTTTTTTATTGGCAGGCTCTACAGCGGGGAGACCAGGAGCAAGCATCAGTGAAAGGCCCAGCCGTGCCAGCAATATTGCATGTAAATGGTGTCGTTTTTCGTCCTCTTGTGGTTATGGTCTACGTGTCGCTTAACTAGACTTTGATCTTTTCTCAAAAGAAGAAAAAAAAAAAAAAAAAGGAAAACCCCTGGAGTTTGTGGTTTTATGTGAGCTGAGATTGACTTTAATACTAAAGCCTGCAGCTTTATCAGTACGTTTTTATGCGTATTCTGGGGAGGTAAGGATGAATCTCTTAAGATTTTTCATACCAAAAAAAAAAATGAATGTGTATGATTTTGTATGACTGTTATTAGTCAAGATCTTGCCTTGAATGGTGTTGATGAACTTCTTTATGGTATCCAATAAATGAAATTATGTATTTTGTGATGTTTTGATTTACAGTCGTTTGGTGAAATAATGATGACTTTGAGCTTATCTTGTTTGTAATTTTGTATCAATTATCTCTCTGTAAAATAATACTGAAAGGATAAGCCTTGGTGAAGGGATAAGTCATGTGTAGAATGGATAGGGCAGAGGATGCAAATGTAGGACCCACATGGGACCCTGTCAGCTATATTGAAATGGTGTCCTCTTAAATTTTTCTTAGAAGAAAAAAGGAAAGAAATAATACTGAGATGGTCTTGTCTTTGGTGAGAGTGGTCCCATGTGTTGGGTGTCACTTTCCATCCCTCGAATCGGGGGTTAAAGTTTTCTAAAAAAAAATCAAATTAAGCAATGATGGTTGAGTAATTGAGATGGACTTCCTCAGTTTTGCCTTCGGACCTGAGCAAGTCTTTTAACTTGGTTTAATGTGGCACTGCTCTTTAACCTTATAAAAATGATGAAGTCGTTATAATTATCTTTTCTTTAGGAATTTTTCTGTGTAAGGTTGGAATTTAGCGAAGTGTGGGTTGGTGGCCTGTCTTAATTTCGTTTGTCTAACAGAGTTTATAGGATATTTGGTACATTATTTTGGAGTGAATCAAAAACAGTTTAAAACTTTTATATATTATAATATAAAATAAAAAAATAGTAAAGTTTTTTATTTTATATTGTTTAAACTAAAAATTTTGATTCAAATTAATATATCAAACAATAATCCAGTTACGTGGGCCTAATGGGGTGGCCCAAGTGGCATTATTATGATGTAAGCATGATATTTATTTTTTTTGTTTACTTTTTATTTTGCTCCCGTTAAAACTTTTTTTTACAATAATTTCATTAGAACTTTTAAAGAAGTTTCAATTACGCCCATAAATTTGAACTTTTTGAATTTTTAATGTGTTTGAAACTTTGGTTTAAACTATATAGTTAAACAAAAAATACTACAGTAATTTAAATTTAAAAGAAAAATGCTACAACTTTAATTTGGATTAAAAGTTTTAGTTTAAAATAAAATTTGTAAACTTATTCTATTAAAATTTTAAAAACATTATAAAGGCATTTGTCAAATCAATTGGAATCAATTGTATTATAAAGCTTTTAGCAATTACTGTAAAAAAAAAAATTTATTACACTGTAAAGCTTATATATATAACAATAATTAAAATTTTTAGTTTTAATTGGTTTGTTTGTTAAACACTTAATAAATAAATAACTCAACCACAACATTATATAAAATAATAATTTTATGATTCGTAAATGTTACAAATTGAATGAAACTTCTATTTAAATATTAATAATGCGTTTTAGTTTAAAATTTTGGTTTAATACACGCCCTTACTGAAAAAATTTACTAGCTCCACCACCTATGCCAAACAGTTTTTTTAGATGGACTATACAAACAATAGATAAGTGTAAATAGAAACGGTCATCTCACGAATCTATATCTTATTTGGGGATTATATAATATATATATATATATATATCCATATATATTGAAGAAACAGGGAGTATATATTCTACAGTGTCCCTTCTAAGCTGATATAATGGACATGTTTGATTCCTAATATCATAATCGTCGTTTGATGATAATAGTTTACAATCCGACCCAAATTATGCACGTAAATATTCCAACCATTTATGGTTTATTTAACTAGCTCGTTTAATGATCTAACTGATAACTATCTTTGGCCCCTTGAGACAAAAAAAGTCTCCAAACTCTCAACACTTTTCTTTTTAATGCTTAATCAAATTCCAAAACAAGGAAAGACTAGCATTTCATAAAAGTCCAATCGATTTACATTACAAGAGCAGAATCAGCCAATATTCCAATCATCTTCATTTCAAATCCGCCACAAGATTATCTTTGCCTTTCTTTCTATTTTGTTTTCATATCCAAACTTTACCGGGACACGGGACTTTGACATTTTGCCCGGCAAAAATTTTAAGATTCCAAGCTCTAATCTCTTCTGGTGAGGTAGATGACTGTTCATACAGAGTGAGACTGATGGATGAGTCAAAAACAAGTACGCAAGAATTCTTCAAGCAACACCATTACACTTGCTTAATAACCAACATCTTATTTAAATCGTACGGTTGCAGTCAATAGCGCTTCATGATGAAAATTCCCCGCTTAATAAGCAAACATACTTCCTACCTTGTAGTATTCCTACTATCATTTTTGCCGGGTAAATTCATGGGATGTGGTTTTCGTTGTGTCAACAAGTGCCGAATGCTTAATTGCTCAGCAGTGCTTAGAGATGGAGCATTGTTTTTTACGACTCCCTCAGACATGTCTTTAAGCTGGTTTAAATTTTAGAATCCGGCTTGTTAGTGTATTTGGACATGAATTTAGAAGCCACAAACATAGAAAGCAAACAGAAATTTTGAGACTTGCAAATTTACTTTTATGGGGTCTCTCAGTCACTTCATTCACTTATGCGCCACAACATTATTTTGCATGCAATCCCCACTACCAATTATCCATGGACAAAGCTAGAACAAAAGGGGATAGAGAACGTGTGCATTGCCGGCAAATTGGTCTACATCTATATAAATGTAAAAAATAAAAAAGAAATTCAAGCAAAAGCATAATCCGTAGATGCTTTATAAACTAGGAACAAATTGGACAATAAAAACATTAAAAAACCATTTACCTAGTTCTAAAATCTGTCTGTTTACATTGCAAGCTCCCAAAATCCATCATGTTTCTATTCACTGACATATTTTTGGAGTACTTAAGCTATAAGACTAAGCCTACGCGACATCCTCCAAAGCAAGTATGAGTATATATGTACCATATGAAAACAAATGATGAGACTTATAATATTGTTGTCACAACAAAGGCAGCAGAACAGTAGTCAGCACTGCCACTTTGAGCTCCACTTCTTCTGATATGCTAAAAGCTGCAAAACCAGACAGACAAAAGTTGATGAAACAAGCCCTCATTTTTTTTATTATTACTACTTTTTTTATCGAGAGTGCAAGTCAATCAGTCTATGCATGCAAGAACTAATCGATGCAGGTAAGTCTAAATTATGGACAAAGTGTTTACCACATATCCACAGGTAAAACTGTGAGTTTCAAGTTCTGCCAAAGTTTCTTGCTCTTTCAAAACTTGCAACTTCTCTTTGCATTCCGATACACAGGACTTCAAAATTGCAATGTTTGCAACGGTCGACGGATTGAATTTTTCATCAAGCTGTTTTACCAAGTATATCTCAACTTCATCAGCTGGCAATGTTGTTTGAAGAGCGACATACTGCATGAATATTAAGAACCAATTTCAGCATGGTTATTTAAATTCCAAAAGACCTATTTTGCAAGATGAAAAAAAAAAAAAAAAAGAGGGTTTGGTGGGGTTTATATGAATCACCTCAGATAAGTGTCTAACCGACAAGGAAGGCCTGCAGGAAAGATATGGCCTCTGCAAGTTTGGAACTCTTTCTTCATCAATAGGAACAAGCATGAGGTGGATATCTATCTGAAATAGTCATTGCAATCAAAAAGCAAACAATATTACTCAAATTAGAAGAGGAAAAAAAAAACCTTAGATACTTGCATGCGTGCGTGCGTGCGTGTGTGCGCGGGTATGAACAAATGATGTAACAAACCCGGTGAAAGTGGGACTGTGCAGCATTAGCAAAAATGGATTCAGATTGAAAAAAAAAAAGGATCCTCGTACTTTGCCGTCACCAAAAAAGTCCAGTTGGATTGGAGCCAAGCAAAGCTTAATTTACCTCATTATTATTTTCATCCGAGTTTCGGAGATAATCCCCCAACTTCGAAAGGCGGCTATTCCTGCCATGCTTACCATTGCTACCACTGTTACTTCCATGTCGGGTGTGACTGCGCATACCGCCTTTTCCCCAGGCAAGCCTCTCGGAGCTGCCAACAAGACCCATTGATGCACACATGGTTTCTCTGTTGTTCACTTCAGAATCATTGTCGTCACCATCTGCGCCAGTTCCTGCCGAAGAAGGCTGAGAATACCGGGATCCTGACCACCTCTTGGGTCTTTTTGGTCTTGGTTCTGATTGCTCATCTGCAGAGGACGAATCTTTGCTTCCATCGTTACCATTTGCGTCCTCATTGTCATCAGAACCTTGATTCTCTGCAGAACTTCGCAAGTTTCTTCTCCCCCTCAAATTTCGATATGTACCATGTGATCTCCTCACAAATGCAGCTGCTGTGGATTTAGCATGTGTTCTTTTCCTACCAAGAGCTTCTGATTGACGTCTTAAGGTTTGGGCAATGGTTGCTTGTATCTGTACAGATCAATACCTAAATATTAATTACTTCAACCAACAAATTGAAACTAAAGGAACAAATATCTTTAAACTAAAGCCAACAAGAATGCATAACGAAGCCTCAAAATTAAACTCAAAAAAGAAGATCATAAGAAACAAAGGTAATGTACTTCTTCAATGAAGAAAACAGGTGAGATTCATGCGTGAAAATTTTAGCAAATTTCGTGTACATCAGCTTGTGTAAATGACACAAAGAATAGGAACTTAAAAAAAAAAAATCGCACCTGCTTATTGCGAGCTTTCTCCTCTTCTTGAAAAGCCAACTCCTGAAGTAGATATCAAACAATAAGAGCTCAGCAAAACAAAATTACATGGTAAATGAAATTTCCAATCTGACATGCAATGGATCAACATCACTATATACCTCTTCTTCATACTTGTCGATATCTGGATATAGAGCTGCAATTAAAGCATCGTACTTTGGATCGTCTCTCAATGATCGGCGACTAGCACAATGTGTGCGGCAAGCAGGACACTCATTGTTCCTACAGTTAAAAGTAAAAGGTCATGTATCCATAAAAGTAGAGCTATCAGCAGCTCAGCTCGCAAATCAACTTCCAACTAAATTTTTAGATCATTCAGAAAGACCAGGTAAGTTTCTATATATATATATATATATATATATTTCAATATAAATTGACCAAAAAAAGAAAGAAAGAAAAGATGTGATAGTCCATCTGCATACCCCAGGCGCATAGATTTGTCAATGCATTCTCTACAAAAGCGATGCAGGCACTCCATCACTGTTCTTGTTTTCCTAATAATGCCTGCACATCAAAAGTAGGCAGTTGTTTCCTTATTTGGACAAAGGACACTAGTAATTTCATGATTACGAAAATGAAAATGATCTAAGTGGCTAAAAAAATGAGCATTAGCCTAAACCATAAGGCAGTAATATTTCACACTGGACGTCAAACACAAAGAAAAACGAATAAAACGTTTCTAATGCTTATATGAAGTCATACAATTGTCAGTTAAAAATGTATCTCTAACAAGGGTAACTTCATCATGAACTTCATAGTGTTTTAATTCAATAATTTAGATGGATAAGCACCAAGAACAGAGCCCCTCTATATAAACATAGAATGAAAACAAAATTCAGCTCTCCAAAATTCTGTGATGGGCATAAATGAATGAAAAAGTAACTGTATAAACAGCAAATCTTACATCAGAAAACATGTTAGAGCTGAAACTGGTTACTTAATGCTTTTAAACCTAAAAACTGATTTATAAGTCACAAATTTTGAATTTCAAGATTCTAATGCCATCTTTTCATCGGCAGGTCACTCTAGAAGATGTTTTACTTGGCCCTGTGCCTTGCAAGGATGCCTATAGAACTGAACAACCACCAGTTCAGCATGAAGAGGTGATTGGACATGCAACAGTCCATGCATAGATCAATAATCTGATGATGAATTTAAGAGTATTAATTTTAAAATGAGTTTCCACTAAGTCAGTCATAGAATCCTTTCTTATAAGATACACGACATACAACAGCTTTTGCAATGAGTTTGTATATAGTCAACTTTTAGCATTCAGAAAAGACATTGACTGAGCTAGAAATGGAAGTGTCACCTAGTTTGAGGGTAAAGGAAGTTAGATAAAACACTGGCTTAACAATTTCATGCATTGACGAAAAAGGTTCGTCTGTCCATGTCAGAAATTACTAGAACTTAAACAATCAGTTTGCACTGTCAGCAAAGAAATAGTACAGAATAAATGCAGGATTGGAAATCATATCAATAAGAGAAGAGTTATGCTATATTTATGCTTGAGATGTCATTTAAACCTAAATCAAACTTGACAATAATTCCTGAATTTAAGGTTCTAAAGTGGACGAACGAGGTCATCAGAGATTTCCATCATGGACCAGAAAATTTTAACAGTAAGTCACATACACGTTAATGTTATAAATTTCATGCAAGTTGTTATATACTCGATTCATTCTGTATATGATAATGTTCCTATATTTACAAGATGACCCTGCAAGTGCATCATGGAAAGGAGAAACGGTAACGCTTGATTGAATTCGTGACTTATTGTTGTTTAGAAAAGTTTGTATATTTAACCAATCAATAATCATACCTAAGCATATTGGGCACTGAACTTCCTTGCGTACTTCTGCCAATTTTACAGCAATATATCTGCAAATAAACCATAACATCAGAACATTACGATACAGCTGTATTAACATATAACAGATAGGTTGACACATTAATTTCCAAAAAAAAATATTCGCCAATACAAGAAGAGGTGGTGATTAGCCAATTCCAGCCCAATCACACACACCCACGCACACACATATATATATATATTCCCTCACAATAATAATAATAATAAAAGAAGAAGAAATTCATATTTTCACTGTAAACATAAAAATTAGTGGAAATCTCTCATGCCCAATTATGTTACCAGCTTTCACGCTCATACTAACGGCTAAACTAAAACTGCAGCCAAGCCAAATTAAAATTAATGCTAAGCACATTTTATCAAGAAGAGAATCGCAGACAAAAATCTTGTTAATCATATTAACCACATTATGTTATTAGCCACTGTCGATACAAGGATTTTGCAGCGAATTATTTTAGTGAGATTTTGAAGACACGAAGAACCAGAGAACTTTTCCTTCATTTAAGACTGCTATTATCCCCTTCTCAAAATCTCTTAAAAAGCATTCCTCAGCGGCGTAATATATATTGCTCGTTTTCCGTTCTGATAACTTGACATTGAGAAAAATTCCACCAACATTCCGTTAGAACAAATTTCTTCCGAATCACCAGTGAAGCAAAGTAATTGTGTTATAGACAAACCAGAAACGATCTCTGATGAGAAACTTCATGCAAGTTCCGAAAAAGCCAAGCGGTTATAAGATATATAGCACTGTAGCGAAGAACATCATGTTTCGAACATTCATGCATATATAAAGAATACGAATAATTAAGGGCTCGAAATATCACCATAACCGGCGAAGATCCACAAACCAACCCTTCCAACCTTCATCCTTAAACTCTTAAAAAAACCATGACAGCGAACTCTAAACCTGTCCCGTGATAGTACAATAAACCAAAAACAGTTTGGACAAAAAAAAAGAAACCATGACATCTGGACCGTCATTTTCAGCATCTAACAAAACTTCGTACGAATCAATCAGAAGAAAGAAGAAGAAGAAAAAAGAAGAAGGAGAAAAGTGCGTGTGTGAATGGACGAAAGAAAGAAAGCTTACTCGTCTTTCTTCTCGTCGCAAGGAGAAGGGCTTCGATCGGATTCTGTGAAACGCCATGAACAATGAAAAGAGAAATCAGGAGGAGAAAAAGAAAGAAAAAAAAAAAACAGAAAACGGCCGTATCGTTGAGGGGGAGGGGAGGGGAAAAGAGAAGACGTACCCTCGTGGTGGTCGTGAGCTTCGTCGAGGTTGGAGTCATCCATGGGATCGTCGTCCTCGGAGGTGTCGAGGGAGCGTTTCTGGGCTGGCATTACTGCTTCTCGTTCTCTCCAGAGAGAAATTGTAACCTCGACGACGAGGAAAAGGATCCGAAGAGAGACGCGCTAGCTTCGGACGCTGAAAACGATATATGTTTGGCGATAGGGCAGTGCTGTCCGGCGATTGCTCTGCAATTCTAGAGAGACAAAGAGGAGAATAGAAAGAGAGGAGGAAGAAGGTCGTTGTGGTGATGGCCGAGTGTGGCCGACCACCGCGAGGAGAGAAATAGAGAGACGGAGGCGTTGAGGTCTTGAGAGCCTCGTGGTCTCACCGAATTTCTATTTTCTTTTTTTCTAGAAAAAAAAAACTGATTTGTTTTTTTGGCTTTTGCTTTTATTTTTATTTTTGAGAGGGTAAAAATGTCTGTGAAATTTCCCGTCATAAAAAATTTCTGCCAAACATATACTAAAGCCTATAAGCCTGAGGGTTTATTTAATATATAGTATTGTATTATATTATATTTTTTTATATAATATAATATAATACAATACAATATAGTATATTAAATATGTCTTTAAATTATTATATTTAGGGGCATATTTGTACATTTAAATTTGAATTAATTATTAAAATTCTCTTCCACATTTCAAAACGTAACATTAATTTACGTAACATATGTTTCTTAATTTATAAAATATTTAAAAGAAAACTCATTGAATTATGATTTTAAGTATAAATTATACAATATTATATAAATAATAGGATTGTTGAATAATTTTAGTGAAACATTATATTGTTAGCTTATCTTGATGTAGTCAAATAAAGTGAAGAAGGGATTATTTGTTTTAATTATTTTTTAAAGTTTTTTAGTTTATATTTTTGACAATAAATTTTTAAAATATATCAACTTTTTTAAATTCAAATTAGCTATAGACATAATAAAATTACCAAAATACTCCTGATACAAAATCTTATTTATGTACCAAGATTTATTAAAAGTGCTAACAAAAGAACTTTTTTGTTAACATTTTATAGTTTAGGAGAAAATATGATACTTTTTTAAATTCAAAAATACAGTGTTACAAGGGTATAATTAAGGAGAAATTTTTATAATTAATCCTTCAAATTTTTTTTTTTGGAACTAATCCTTTAAGTTTTGAACCTTGCAGCTTGGTTCCTTTTTTTTCGTTGAATTACGAAGAAGACACTCCATTTACTTTTTTTGGTTTTTCGGCGGCTATTTCCTATTTCTGTCGCCGGCATAGATTGTCTGCTTTGGACTGACTGACTTGTAAATTTTGACCAAAAAGAGAGCAAAGAAAAAAAAAGAAGGAAGAATTTCAAAGCGATTATGAGTGTTATGCTTTTTCTTTTTCTTTCTCTTTTTTTTTATATTAGTGTGTTGTGTTGGGATATTTGGGGAAAAAAAAAAAAGAGCTGGGGTTGAAAGGTATGGAAATGGAATATTGGAATTTAACCTCAGTAAATCAGTGTGTAGAAGAATCCAAGTGAAATGACAAACTGACAATAATGGTAACAACGATACTCAACCTACAAACACCTAATAATCATCGGTCTTTATTTATTCCTTTTTCTTTTTAGGTTTTGAGTATTATTATTTATATATTTTTGATAGATTATTCCCTTTAGCTTTTAATTTTAATAATTAACTCCTTAAATTTTGTTAAAGGGCTTCAATATGACTTAAATAAATAATAGCAATGACAGAAAGAAGGAATTAATTCTAAAAAATAAAAATTTTGGAGGAAATTCTACTCCAAGAATGAAAATTTTAGAAAATAATATCCCAACCTGACCTTTCGAGTCGTTCCTTATTACTTTACTCACTTACATAGCTTATTAAAATTAGGAATTTTTTTTTTCATACATATATACATAAAACTTTTTATTTTATATATCTTATATTCACATTATTATTTTCAAAAGAGTTAAGGATTACATACTTATCTAATATAACACCTTGTATCATACTTAGTATTTCCTTTCAAATTTTACATCCCAAAATACTTATTATACAACAAAAGCATTTCTATGGCGGTATCCATACCCATGACTACATATTTGCTCATCCATCGATGTCGGTTCAACGGTGATTCTTTTCCGGCCTCTTGGTTGGATTTCCTGTAGCATGAAATAAATAGGTGAGCTATTACTCAGTATGTCCAAACATAGCCCACAGATATATTCTATTTGTATGCATGATCCATTTATGCTTCTTTATGAACTTTAATTATTCCTTTCACATTCTTAACTTAATTAGGGCCCAAGTAGTCATACCAAATGTGCACATAAGTCATCGTATACCGAGACCGTAATATAACATAGAACTCTCCCTTGCGTCAGGAGATTGGTAGGACACTTTTTTATGTTATTTGGTGAATCGTTTTTTAGTTCCATTAAATTATGGTGACATACAATTCATGCTGCTCGATAATTAAAATCAGGTACACTCTAAGGGCAATTGGCTAAAAGCTAATAAATAGCATTTTCATAGACCTTTTTATCCACACTTTAGGATGGGGTTCGGAACTTACTTGGAATATACTTTGCACTCATCTAATTCCTAATTCCTTCACTATCTGTCTAAGTGTCCTGCTTGGACAATTTATCGTTATTAGTTAACTTGTTTATTACTGACTACCTATCGATAACAAAACTTAGACACTTAAATACTTAATCTAGTCAGGGGTCGGTTTTTTGTTTTTTGTTTTTTATTTTGTTTTGTTGAAAGGAACCCAAGCGTTACAAATTTGTTTCCTTTTATTTAGCATTGCCTTCTCGTTACTAATAGATTAAAGAAAAATTTCTGCTAAGGAGCGTTTTTCTATTTCGGACGTTTCAGGGTTCGTCCGAGCCGTTTTGCAAAAAATTACATTTTTACCCTAGATGGGCCTTAGAAAACTTTTTGAGCCCTTTTTTGCCAAATTGTTGCACAATGTTACTTATTGACCAAGGGGCAAGAAAATGAGGGATCTACTTTCTTTTTGCGGAAAATCCATGTCAATAAAACTTTGCGATTTTAACCCGAATTATGAAAATTTTGACGAATTTTCTTCCAAAATAAAAACAATCATTTTATACCATTGCACTCGATTTTTCACAAGAATTATTTCTCTAAAGATTTTAGGTCAAATTCCTTAGTTTTAAAATATTTTTTTTTCTTTTTAACACATTTTTGAATATTTTTGCGATTAAAACTTGCAAAATTCGTAACTCATGAACTGTGTGGAATTTTCGTGAGCCATCTACAATTTCTAACAGTTTGGATGAGTTCTACAACTTTTATATTTTAACTTTTTTGAAATTCTAACTAAACAGTAGAGTTTTCTGTTATTTTTTAATTCTGCAAAACTTGTACAAATCTTTGCAATATAGTCATTTCAAAATTTTCACAAAGCTTTGTTCACAAAATTTATGAATCTCACTGTTTAAGCAGATCCAATGCTTTGTTTTAAAAAAAAAAAAACAACAAATTGACCTCAAAACTCACCAACATCATCTTTCCTTGAGATTTCATCTAAACTTTGCTTTAAGAAACAAGTTTTTGAAACTTCAATTTTTAAAACATGAAATAGTTTCTAGCCTTCAATCATCATAAGCATACATAAGACACACCGTATAAACATGCCATAGAGTTCCTTAAACATGCCTAGTCTATTTTTAAGCAACTACATACCAAACTTGATAAAAAAGAAAACAAAAAATCAAACTTTAAAATAAAACATAAAGCTTTTTACCAAAGGGTTTGTGAGCTTGTGAGCCTCTATAAAACTTGATTTTTGTTAATCTTCCTAGACATAAATCATGGCTAGAAGACCCCTATCCAAATTCCCTTTAAACCCAAAAGAAAACCTAGGAACACATAAAGAAAGTCTAGGATTTACCTTTCAAGATTGCGTTTCCTTGAACCTTACACTTGATCTTAGCCTTAACTCTTGATTAGGAGATGAAATTTTGGGTCGTTTTTGAGCAAAAAAAATTTAGGAGGTGGAGTTCTAGGGTTGTCAAACCAAGGGGAGAAGTGAAGTAATTTTTTTTTTTGTTCCAAATTTGCGTGGATAAAATTATGTTCTAAGTGAAATTTATTACAACTTAATGACTCATCATGCATAGCCATCATTTTTAAGCTTTTGTGGTAAAGTTTTGGCTCAAAAGCTATAGGCAACAACATGACACATCTAAGGTGTTATGGCAAAATTCCACCCTTTTGAGTGGCAATTAATGGTGGGTCTCGCAAACTTCATAGTGTAGATTTATATCGCACTATATTTTTCCTATGCTGATGTGAAAAATTAAGAAGATAAACCCTTAAACAGTTTCGGATATAATAACTTACTTTTTATCCACCTTTTCTAATCCTAACACAGTATTCTATATATATGTATTTTTGTTTTAATAGTATAATTACACTGTATTGCGTAGCTTTTTACTTTTGCAGTGTCTTTCTATACTGTGTTTCATCCACCGATGGATTGTAGACACAAAATCCTTTACAAGTTTAACTAACTAGTAATTAACCATATTTATACTGTTTTGGACTATGGCGTGATTTTCTTCTTAAAATAACATATTTACCCTTTATTAATTTATATCACAAAATTATAATTAATGCAATATAAATTTTATTTTATGGATATTTTTTCATAATTTTTAAGTATTTAAACTTTCAAAATTTGTATATTAAAAATATTTTGAATTGTACAAAATTCATAGACATATTACACATTAATATTATTCATAAATAATTTACATTTCATCATAATTTTACAAAATACGATTTATCAGGAAAAATTCATTGATTAAATCCAAATAAATTTTGGATTTAAATTAATAAATTTTTTTAGCATTACAAATAAAGTATCAAAAACATAAAAGTGCCTAAAACGTGAGATCTGCACGAGTATTTCTAACAATTTAGCAGATGTTATCAGGTTTGGCCATATTGTTACAATTTCTTCTTTTCTTTTTTTTTTGAAAATGGTATTGCATTCCAAATTAGAACATTGTAGACACCAATTCAGACGCAAAAGATCACGATGCATTTAGCAATGCAACCCCTACAATAGACCGAAACCACCAATAGGTTTCATTGAAATGCTCAATAGGGTAATACATGCATCAAGTTCCAACAAGAGGAATTCGAATATATACATTATTAATCAAGCACATAAATGGCTCTTTCAAATATACCATTATAGACTGTGGATAACTTCGATCAATCAAGATCAAGAGACTAAATGCACCAAGGGCAAACATAACTCCCAAATGACAACGACTTATGGACTAGACATTAAAATAATATTGAGAGGTGGGGAGACCATCTCTGCTATTACAACAAAAAGCCAACAGGGAAGCGGGTCGGATGGCAAGCCCCCCTCTCTTTCGAGCGAATTGCAGAGCAGGCCCTTCCCGGATTTGCACGATAGTCAGCTATGCTAGCCTACGATGAACGACAGAGTGCTATGGATATTCCGCTAGAGCAGAAGACATACTATCACTGCCTGGTGAAAACATCATCTTTGTAATTTGACAAACATAAACACAAACACAACACCAAACGGGTAAAGCTGAAATGAAAATGACGAAACCCCCGGTGAGGAGCCACCTACCACAGAGCAAAAGTGCAAAAGCCAAAGCACCACCGGCAAGCCAAAGGAAAGTCAAAGAAGATGTAGACCTCCATTGAGTGAAAAGGACCCCATGTTGTTCCAACTTGTAGATCTGGAGGGGCGTTGCATCCCCTAGCCCACCACACCACAGAGCCAAAAGGCTTCACAAAACCTTAGCCAAGTACCATTACTCCTCCAACCCTTGAAGAAAGAAACATCCCCTCTGCTCCCTCCAAACATCTTGGGAGCAAGCCACTTGAGCCTTGAGGCTGTAAGGGTCCGAGCACTGTCAGAATTAACGACTCAAATCATGTCAAAACAAAACCCCCTCGGCAAAAAAAAAACTTGTGTCTCCCCCCAAGTAGTCGGTAAGCCAAGCTCTCCTTGGAATTGCCTTCATCACCTCGCTCTAGCACCCTCCCATGGGACCAGGAGTCTGGAAACCAACCCAAAAGTGGCACCAGACTCTGGCCATTCAACCCTTATTGTTAAGGCGGCACAAGGAGAAAATAAAAGCATATTGTCACAATTTTAACAAGTACAAGTAACTAATTACCATATTTAGTTTAGAATGTAATATTTCAACATAAAAAGTTTAAGAAGTAAAAGTCTAAAGGGGCGTTTAAGAAGAATATTTCAATATTATTCTTTATAATATATTGTTATTTTATATAAAATTAACATTAAATAATAATATTAAGTTCTAATAATATTATAAATATTTAATAGTTTTATATTATATTATATTATTTATTTATTATCATCATCATGGAAAAATAATGAGATTTTCATAGTTTTGAGATTCTCAGGAATATGAATATCACCTTGTTGGGTGAGATTCAAATTACTCTATTTTGGGGTAATCTGAATCCTATGAAAATGAGTTTCCCAAGAATCCAAAACTCAGAATCTTATACCAAACATGGGAAATTCTCATTCCCACATCAGGATTACTGCATACCAAACACCCCTTAAATATGCTAACTTTTGGGAATTTTATGGTGGAGAATGCAATCTTACTTCATTGGTGGATAATGGTGTTTGAGTCGTTGAAATATAATTTAAATAGTTTGATATGTGACTATCTAAGTTAAAAATTTGCAACATGCAATACTAAATTGTTTCTAATTGTATATCAAATTATTAAAAAGTTAATCTGGTAGCTAAAACACATTTACTTCATTGATGGAGCAAAGAGTAACGCTAGAGAAACCAACTTTAATCCTAGCTCTTGAGATGTCATTAATTTATTGACAAATTTAATCTATTGATGTGACAATTTTTTAAACATCTGTCAATGAAAACATGACAACGTATGAGTTGAGTTTAAAGTTGTTTTTTCTAATATTGTCTAGAAGCAAAATTGTCTTGTCTACTATAAAAATTCCTCTCTTTTTTTTTTTTTTTAGCCATCTTCAGAACTTTATATACTTCAATTTTGTTATTTTGATGTTGTATTCTTACTAGACATTTTAACAATCTCAGACATTTAGACAATTAGAAAGACTATTTACTTCAAAGCCAAGCACCATCTTCTTAGTTTTGCCGTTATCTTTTATGCATCTTCCCAAGATAAATGAATTCAGTTTTTTTTTTTTTTTTTGTTCTTTTCCTTGGACAAAATTCCAACACTATTATTTTTTATTTACTGTCTTAGATTCTCTCTCTTTTATTTTTATCTTTATTTATATTTTTAGGGACTAATCACAATCACATTTCATCGTTATACTATAAACCGTTTTGATCATCAATGCCCATGTGTATTTTTTACTCACACATGTAAATCATGTATGTCCATAATCATAACAAATCTCGTTTATACTCACATGTGTAAATCACGTATGTCCATATTCATAACAAATCTCGTCTGTGAGTGGACTTTTCTCTTTCTTTTCATTAAAGATCTGAAAAATGTAGAAGAAGGATACCACTTCCACGATCAATCACCTTCCATAGAGACAGAGAGTAAAAACATGAAATTTAAAAAAAAAAAAGGAGAAAAAAAAGAGAAAAAGTTCATCTTGTTAATTTTCATGTGCTGTTTGGTTAGTGTATTTAGAATGCTTTAAGTGGATTTGAACTTGCGCTTACAAGAACGGGTTAAACAGTCAGTTTTGAAAATTTGATCCTTGTTAAGTTCTAACATTTTTGAACCATTTTCTAGAATAAAAACCCTTTCTATCCTTGTTTGCCTTCATAAACTATATTTTCTAAATACCAATTTTTTGATGTGATGTTTTATTATCGATTTAAACCTTTAAATTCCAAATATTAGTTCAAAAATACAGTTTAAATCACATAGGTTAAAAACTATCCATTCAAACCACAAAATTTAAAACTACACCATTTCAAACCTGCAACCAAACGAGCTTAAATTCAAATGAAGGCCATTTACGAGTGACGGATCCATAATATGAATTCAATAAGGAGAAAGAGCAAAATAACATATTTAGGCTAAAACTTAGTAAATAATGTCATCTACTTTTAAAATGTATAGTAAATAGCATATTATGAGAAATTGAGTAATATCTCATGAAAAATTGAGAACAAAAACCCCAAAATACTTCCACCTTTTTCTTCTCTATATCTCTCATCCTCCTTACTTATCAGCATGTTGAGAAATATAATATTAACTTGGTAATACTGTATTTTCATGTAAATACAAAAATTCACTGGTGCCTTCATCCAACAACTAACAGTTGAGAATTACAGTATTAACTTGGTAATATTATATTACTGTGTAAATTAAAAAACTCACTAGAGACCTTACGAGACCGCCCACAGGCTGAGAAATATAATATTAACCTAATAATATTGTATTACTGTGTAAATACAAATCTTACAGCGATTTTACCGAACCCCAGTAGTAGAAAAATAGAGTATTAATATGGTGATACTGTATTATCGTGTAAATACAAAAATTCACTTCTGATTTCGTCAGACCACTGAAGATCGGGAAATACAGTATTAACCTTATAATACTATATTACTATATAAATATAAAAATTCACCGATGACTTCACTTGTAACGACTCTATCTATGTGGCCGTTACTTAATTACATAATTTTATTCTTAACTTAAACTTATCGTAATACATTGAATTTGCGGAAAACATTTTTTTAAACTCAATATTAATTACTTAAATTAATTTCCTTAAAACAATTCGTTAATTAAGATGAACCTTTTAAAAATATTTCTAAAACTAACTAGTACTATAATTAACTTATTTAAACTTTTGATATAAGTATATTACAACTCAGTAGTCTTAAATAACTTAAACTAAGACTATAAAATTACAATTCATACTTATGAATCATACTTGTATAAAAACTATACAGACATACATATTCATTTTAAAACTATTGTGGAATATACTTTTGTAAGCAGTATTCATACTTATGTCCACTATTTATCTGTCGCTCACCACTGTCCATCACAAGTTGCTGACAGCTTACTTACCTATAGCATGAATATATTTGAGTGAGCTTTTACTCAGCAAGTAGGAAATATATTCTCATAAAACAAGCTTAAAACATTTACAAAAAAAAAATGTATGAGCTGATTATGCTTTATTATGAACAAGTTATGTATGTCTAACTTGTCTTTTTTATTAGGCCCCTATATGTACGTACCTGTTGCACACAATCATCGAGAAGTTAGGGTTCGTGAAAGTCCCTAATGACCCTAGACCATAAAATAAACAGAATTGGGAGCCTCTCGTAGGTCTCGAGGTCTTGAATCCTCCTTGCAGGTCGGGAGGTTGGTACGACACTCTTAGCTTCTTATTTTATCTTATTACATTTGTCTTATTGTGTACATGCAGTATGGCATGTTACTACATATCATCACATAACATAAAATCATTATTCTCAATAAAAAGATGAATACGTAATATAATTTCATATAGTATACATCACATACAATACATTGTATAACATAAGCATGACATGTTCCAACATATCATAACATGGCATAATTCTAATCATGCACATTCATGATTTTCATAAAAAAAAAAAATGTAAACACTTTAAATTGAAAACCGTAGTTTTCATGCTGTAGGCGAGATTCTTACTTACCTGGTTTCCAGAGATAAGATCTGCTAAATTTGTGATGTGCTTATTAGCTACTCCTAGAGTCTGAGGAAAAACAGACAGTAAGAGTGTCGGCTTAATTTTGTGTTTTGCTAATTGTTCTAGCATATCGAATAAAAGAAATTAAATCTTTTCTTAACAAGTTCCCTTTATCAACTAACTGGCTATTTAGGTAGTTAAAATGATTAATTAAACTCTTAACTCATAATCCTTGTCAGTTTTTTTCCTTTAATTGCCTTTAATTAAATCGTGATAACATTGATAATCAATTAATTAATTTGGTAATTAATTAATTGATTCATTATGTTTTTCTTATAATTTGACTTACTAATCTCCCTCATTATGTATATTGGGCTTATTATTTTACTTATATGTCTATTTGAATATGAATAGTACTATTAGGCTCATAAGCTCATGTCTAGTCACTATATAATTCATTACACCCAAGATAGCCCTCTAGAATAAAAAATGTTTTATGATATTTGAGCACTAACTATCAGAAGATTGGAATTCGATAATTGGCTCCTAAACATGTGTGGGCATTAGACCTGTAATTACTACCATAGCAGTTTAAAACTTATATTTCCTAGGATCTCCTCTTTCTTTGAAATCGGTTGAGAATTTTATATGTAAAGTTTAATTGAAAACCATATCTTAAATTGAAGACTGAATTTTGATAAGACTGTGAATTAAAGACTCATAAAGCTTTATGAGTGCTACAATTCTTTTGTCGCTCATAAATAGTGATCCTGCTGCTAAATAGGTGTTTTGTTTTGAAAAGACATCTTTTTTTTTTTTTTAAGTTTTAAAAGCCATCATGAATCGTATGTTAAAGACAGTTTTTAATAAAAGTTCCCTTTATAGAAGTTCCTCATTTTGTCGAGGGCTAAAACTTTCGTGTTTTCCAAAAATTTATTTTCTATCTTTAACATTACCGTTTGCAGTGATTTTGTAAACTTTACCGATTTGTCATTCTATAGATCTATTTAAATGTCCTTTTTAAATGCAAAATTTTCAAAAAGTTTTATCACGGAAATTCTTCATCTTATTGAGACTTAAAACTTTTATGTTTTTATGAAAATTGTGATTCAGACTCTTTGAGGGTCATTTTACCTAAAAAAGTAAATTGCACTATTGGTGTTGCAACACATCGTGAAACACCTGGCATAAATAGTTTTGGAATCAATCCTAAACTGTACTACAATTGCTAAAATGACTTTGTCATGCAATAAATTGTACATTTTAACTTTTGAAATTCAGAACTGAGCATAAATAAGATTTATAGTACTGATGTTGCAACTTAGTGTTGCAACATTACATACAACATCTATTGAAATCGTGTTGGAACAAATCATGGATTTGATCGACAGTTGCTACAGTGACTTGAGGAGGCAATAAACCAAGCATTTAACTTTCGGAATAAAAATCGGACAATTTATAATTTGCAGTTGCAACATCACGTGCAACATCTAATGAAAAAGTTCTAGAAATCATTATCGATTATATTATACTTTACATAAAAAACTTAGGGATAGAATAAACGGATAGATTTAACTTTTTTAATAAAAAAACTAGGTGGTTTTAAGATTTGTTTTATAGGTGTTGTACAACTATGTTATACAATTGTGTTGCAAGACCTCTCTGCAACACTTAACAAAAACAATCTCATAATGACCACAAACTGCTATACAGTTTTAGAAACAGCCTTGGGAGACGTTAAAATAAGTATTTTAACTTTGAAAACCAAATACTGTGTGTTTTTTTTAAAATATGTATTATCGGTGTTGCACAAATATGTTGCAACACATTCTCGCAACACTAAGTGGTGCAACACCTTCTCGCAACACTAAGTGGGACAACTATACAAAAATGCTTGAAATATCATTTGGAGCTAAGATCTCCGTTTCTTACATAAAATCACTCTTGTTGTTATGACTCAAAAATGCCCATGTTTTGAAAAAACATTATAACTGATCTTTGAAGTTTTCATTTTAAAGTTAAAGAGAGTAAAAACCTTATCTAAAACACAAAACACAACTTAGATCTAAATTCTTGCATATCCATCATGCATAATACCAAACTACACAAGTAAAAACCCACAAACGACAATAATACAAGCATAAATAAAGCTTATTACATGCCAACAATACTAAAATAAAATCATACACTATTTTCTAAATTTTAAAAAGAAAAGTTTAGATATTCACCTTTGAAGATCCACTCTTGAAAGATGCCTCCAAAGTCTCTCCCTTGTTCTTAAATTTTGGCTAGTAATTTCTAGTAGGTAGGAGAGAAATTTTGGAAGAAATGGAGAAAGGAAGTTGATTTCTTTCTATGGAAGAATGGAAAAGAAAGAAAGGAGATAAACTAGTTTTGTGAAGAAAAGGAAGAAAAATGAGCCCTTGATGAGGAAACACCTATTTATAGACAAATACTTAATCTAAGTTAACTTTTCACTTAATTCCTACACTATACTTAAAAGTGTTTCATAGATATTTTAATGGACAAATTTTTGGCCTAAATGCCCTTAGAATTGACTCCACAATCATAGGAAAAAGGGGAAAAAAAAAAAGGACCAATTGGTCATTTTTTGCACTATGCTTCTCCATAATTTTTCTACCTTACTTTGCACTATTCATGTCATATCTTTGTTTGCTTGTCCCACCACTTTACCTACAAAATCCCCCAAATTAAGAAATGCAGATAAAGTTTCATTTGACTGAGGGAAACTAATTGGCTGCCAGGAGACTTTTGGTTCAGTCGGGTTTGCTCAATATAGTCTAAGCCTAATATCGTTATAAGTTAATACTCGTAAATTTTAAATTGCGTAGTCAAATTAAATCGTTTTTACTCACATAACTCTGATTTATAACTAATAGGCAATTAAAGATTTATTTTGCATTAGAGTGTTTCTCGGTACACTACTAACATTGTACTATACTTCAAAATTCTTTTAATTTTAATTCTTAAGTTATCTATAGATTAAAAATTCTTCTATCTTAAATCGCGATGGAATTTATCAACCAAATTATTTGGTCACAAAAAGTTAATAGATTTAACTTTAATATTTACCATAGAATTTTAGAATATTTCTCTCAATTCCATAAATCCTTCAATCACATATATCATACATAATAGTTCTGGAAAAATTCCCGATGTTAGTATTTAAATTCCAACATAAATTCTGAGTATTCCTTGAGGCGTAATGGTATTATATACAACCAAATGTATGCAGATAAGCTCTAAACTTATGCTTCTTATGAACTTAATAGTATAGTTATAAAAAAATCCTTAATTAATTATATTTATTAATTACTTGGATTTTTTTGGATATTACATCATCTGACCGCCGGTGGCCAAAAATACAGTATTAACCTAATAATACTGTATTACCGTGTAAATATAAAAATTCATTGACGACGTTGCCCGCATTTGAGAAATACTGGTAAATATATCATACCAGTAAATACTTCCTGACGACATTGTCGGATAACACCAACACCGGCAATGTTCGATCGCTAGGAAGAACCATTAAAAACCTGAGATAGAAAGAACAACAACAACATATCTCAAAATAGAACCAAAAGTAAAACAAACCAATCTGATCAAGATTAGAGAAAAATAAAACAAATCAAATCCAATTTGTTTAATATCCAAGAAGAACAAAAATTGATCAAGATAAACCACCAAAAACTATCAAAATGTACAAAAAAAATTGTTTCTCTTATTCTCTCTCTCCTTGCTTATTCTGCCTCCCTCTTCCTTGCGTTCGACTACGCCTAATGTTGCCGGTATTGTCACAACACACATCGTTCCCGTAGAAGTTTTTTCCATCTCTATCCCATCACCGCCAGCGTCGTCGCATCGATTATGCCCTTCAACGATGATTGCGATCTTTTGACAATTACCCAAAGTTAATCTTATAGAGGATTGTCGCCAATCTTGTGGCGGATGTCTATAAAACTAGATCAAGGATCTCAACGACGCATTCTGATTTGATATCAATGTCGTGTTTTGACGATGTCTTCTTTGGCACAGATAAATTCTCTTCAGCTCGGATTGATCCTCTCTTCTTGAACATGGATCAATAGTCTTCACAGCCTTAGTCCAATTTGTCTCCTGCATTCATCGCTCGACAGTTTGCCAATGAAGAAATGATTCCAAGCTATGCCATCTAAGACGAGAGAGAGAGAAGGGAGAGATAAGAGTCAAGGGAGGGAAAGGGAGAGAAAGAAACGATCAGTGAAAAGAAAATGAGAAAAAGGAAAAAAAATATCCAGTGCTAGTTTAACAAAGGCATTTTGGGTTTTTTCTTGTAAAATACTAATATAAATGTTATATTATAACTTTTATAATATAATATAAAATACTAATGTATTAAAATATAATTGTAACACCTGTTATTTTAACGGATGTAATTTTTGTAAAATTTAATGAATAAAATGTGAAAATTTAAAATTTTGTAGTATTTAAAATTACCAAGTTTATCTTTGTTGTTTTAATTATATAAAAGAAAATTTACAACTTTGGCAATTCCTCACAAAGTCTCCGAATGAGACATGAAATTAATTCACCTCAATTAATAGAAGACATGGAATAAATGCTAGGAGACATTGATATATTTTCTCAACCACATTTTTAATGCTTCCTTCATTTTCTTCCACAACTTACTCCATTTGTCCCCTCTATTATGTTTGCATTGCTTTCTAAAAGTCTCTGTGCGAGACATGATAATATTTTCTATTAATGCTCATTGTTTCTTCTTACAACTTTCCCTGTAAACTTCCCCTTCCTCTCAATTATTTTGATATGTTTTTATTCAGCTTTCACCACCTTCTTTTCTAATTTCTCGTCCTCTCCCTTTCTCACTTCAATTTCTAACTAAAGACACAGAGCATAAAGCTCTCTTTGCAGCCAAGACAACTAAAATTCCCAACCATGGTTGAGGCTGTTTTAGAGTCAATTCAAGCTTTATTTTTTTAACCCGAACTTTGATGCTTTTCAAAGGAGTTTTAAGGTAGGTTATCTTTAATCTAAACTTGGTTTTTAGTAGTGTTTTGTCCATGTTTAATGCATAATTTTTGTGTTCAAAATTCATGCAATTTTCTAGTTATGTTAACATACATCTTTGAGCATTTATGAACAAAAGCTTGAGTCTTATGTTGAAACCGACAACCAACCTTTATTTTGGTTTGATAACCATATTACAAACATGCTTGGAATGTTTAAAACCAGTTTTTATAACTTTAAGATTAATGTTTTGATGTTTTAATATTTTGAGCTTGAAGAGTAAACTTAAGCACGTTTTCATTATTATTTGCAAGAAAGGTTAGAGATATGATCTTATGATATTTTGGTATAAAACTTATGAGAATATGTTTATTGTCATTACATAATGCATGCTGCATATTTTGGAATGGTTTTGAGATTTTGAATAAGGGTAACATGCTTTAGGTTAAAGAAAAACTTTACATTCCATGAACTTGTAATACCTCTTTGGGCAGTGGCTCTTTCTTGAAATTCTGGGATTAAAGGAAAATGAATTTTATAAATTGGTTTGCATATTTAAAAAGTAGACATCCTAAGCTTTCCAATGAGCTATCATGAGCCTAAATCGGAGTTGTATTTTATTTTCTATGAATTTTTTAATTTTCAGATTAGAAACTAGTAAACCTGCCAGTGGCAGTATACCACCCGTCTACCTTAAGTAAACCACATGTTAACCCATGTACTAATTATAGATAGTGAATCCACCTTTTTGCAAAAGTATACAGCTAGTTTGCCATGGTATACTAATTGCTAACCTGAACCAAGAACCCAACTTTGCTCACTTTATAATCCCTTAATGTCTTGCACCCTTTCCAACACTATCCTAAGTGATTTATGAATCTTATTAGAGACTAAAACATATAGATTACTTGTATGTATTTTATATTGTGTTTAAGACAAAAACTGTTTACTTTGGTATTTAAAAGAGAATTGTATAAAAATTTTAATGGCACACTAGTGAGATGGGTTTACACATAATTCATTTATGGATGTGGTTATATGTTGTGCCTTAGTTTCAATTGTCCTTTTGTATGCCTTAGGATCAAGGGTGTGTGGAGCTAACGTTAATTATGTGGCGTACCCGGCCCCACTCAAGCCCCCATGAGGCCCGTAGGTCGGCCCCCGGCATAATTGGCTCTTATTGTGGGTTATCTGGGCCCACTCATCCGTGTTGTCCCTTATAGGACCCACTGGTCTCTCAGGGTTTTATTTCGCGTCCCTCATGGTTCGAACCTCAAACCTCCCTTAAGAGGTTCTTATTTCCTTCATGAGTACCAATTGAGCTAGTAGCAAGAGAGGAGTCCTTCATGGGCCCACTTTATGCCAAGATCCTTTCCCTTAAATCATCAACATTGGGAACACACAAACGGTCCTTAAGGTACAGAGTTTCGTCATCCGCAATATTAAACTTTTGACATTTTCCTTCTTTCATTCTTGCTTGATCCTTACAAGGCTTACATCGTCATCTTGCTTACTCTGAATTTCATCATACATCGTCGGAGCAAGAGAGAGTGCTGATAGCTGGCCTGCTATAAGTTCTAAACCGAAGTCTAGAATTTCCTTCCTTAAAGGTGGAGACATTGCTTGCATTGACATCAACGTGGCAACTGACTTCCTACTTAAAGCATCAGCTACTCGGTTAGCTTTACCAAGATGATAAAGGATTTCACAATCATAATCCTTCACCAACTCTAGCCATCTTCGTTGTCTCATGTTCAGGTCTTTTTGCGTGAAGAAGTACTTCAGACTTTGATGATCAGTGAAGATCTTACATTGGACTCCATACAAATAGTGTCTCCATATCTTCAACGCAAAAACGACTGCTGCTAACTCGAGGTCATGAGTAGGATAGTTCTTTTCATAATCCTTTAGTTGTCTTGAAGCATAAGCAATCACCTTTTCATTCTGCATCAATACAGCTCCTAGGCCCATCTTGGAAGCATCACTATAGATTACGAACCCATCATTTCCCTCAGGAATTGCCAACACTGGAGCCGTCGTTAGTCTTTTCTTCAGTTCTTGAAAACTCTTTTCACATGCATCCGTCCATTCATACTTCTTTCCCTTTCGAGTTAAGTTCGTGAGGGGAGCTGCTATCTTGGAGAAATCTTCTACAAATCTCCGATAGTAACCTACTAGACCCAAGAAGCTCCTTATTTCACTTGCATTTATCGGTTGCTTCCAATTGAGTACAGCTTCTACTTTAGTAGGGTCCACCATAATCCCATCCTTTGAAATAACATGCCCCAGGAATGACACTTTTTCAAGCCAAAACTCGCATTTGGAGAACTTTGCGTATAGCTGATGTCTTCTTAAAGTCTCCAGCACAATCCTTAAATGCTCCTCATGTTCTTCTTGATTCTTAGAATAGACAAGAATATCATCGATAAATACAACAACAACTTTATCGAGGAAATCCTTGAATATCCTATTCATCAAATCCATAAAGGCAACAGGTGCATTCGTTAGACCGAAAGGCATAACCACAAATTCATGGTGACCATACCTCGACCTGAAAGCAGTCTTGGGGATATCTCCTTCTTTAATCTTCAATTGGTGATACCTTGATCGTAGATCAATCTTTGAGAACACCGATGCACCCTTGAGCTGATCAAACAAATCATCAAGTTGAGGCAACGGATACTTGTTCTTGATCGTCACCTTGTTCAGCTCTCTGTAGTCGATGCAGAGTCTCATAGTGCCATCCTTCTTTTTCCCAAATAAGACTGGAGCACCCCACGGTGAGTGACTTGGCCTAATAAATTCTTTGTCCAGTAGCTCCTTTAATTGCGTGTGAAGCTCCTTTAATTCTGCCGGGGCCATTCTATATGGTGCTTTTGAGATTGGGTCGGTGCCTGGAGCGAGCTCAATCTCGAATTCAACTTCTCTTTCTGGCGGTAGACTCGTTAGATCATCAGGAAACACATCTTCATATTCATGAACAACTTGCACATCTTTAATTCTTATCTTTCCTTCTTGGCTTTTGTCTACAATGTTTGCCAGATAGCCCATGCAGCCACTTGCTAAAAGCTTCCTTGCTTTCATTGCCGATAGAAACATGATGGGTTTCTTTCTGGTCTCGCCAACATAAACGAATTTCTGATCACCTTCAGGATGGAAAATTACCTTTCGTTTTCGGCATTCGATTGAGGCATTATACTTGCTTAGGAAATCCATCCCAAGAATCATGTCGATCACAATGAGGTCGACAAAAAGTTCCCTATTAGAAATCCATAGGGGTACAGCACGCAAACAGTGCGTGGATAATATCACTTCCCTAGAGGGTAGTGTCGTAGTGAATCCCTGTCTCATAGGATCTAAATGAACCCCTAACTTCTTAGCATGTGACATAGATACAAAAGAATGCGTGGCACCCGTATCAAAAAGAACATAAACATCATTAGATAAGCTTGTTATCTGACCTGTGACCACATTGGAGGCTTCAGCAACCACTTGTTCTTTCGTCATGGCATAGATTCGAGCATTCATCGGTGGGGCTTCAATTCTCCCTTGACTAATCAGTGGCCCTTCAAGGGAGGCTTGCATCTGATGCAGCTGGGCTTGAGGAGGAGCTCTTTGCGGGGCATTAGCATTCATCAACTTGGGGCAGTTCTTTACAAAATGGTCTTCACGCCCACATATGAAACATTGGTTTGTCCCCAATCGGCATTCCCCTGGATGTTTCTTTCCACATTTGGCACATGGTTGAAATCGCCTGTCATTGTTGTTGCGCTGACCATCATTGTGCCTCTTATTGTCTTGGCCCTGCTGTTGTTGAGGATTGCCCTTCCTCTTATTGTTCCTCCAGTTCTGGTTGTTGTTGTTGTTGTTCCTGTGGGGAGGGCGGTTTTGGTTGTTTGTATTGTTGACCTGTTGGTTGGGCTGAGGCTGGTTCCTTCTTAACTTTGACAGATGGAACTCAGCACGTTGAGCCCTCATAACAACCTGTTCTTGGGTCCTTGGCGGACTTGCCCCATCAACAATTGCAGCAATGTCTGGTCTAAGGGCTCTGATCAACCTTCTAACCCTTTCACCTTCATTCATAACCATCCCTGGGCATAGACGGGCAAGTTGGTCAAACTTTGTCACCACATCTGTGACTGACATATCCCCCTGGCGTAAGTTTTGGAACTCCTCATAATGTTTCCTCGTGACATTCATGTGGAAAAACTTTGTGTTGAATTCACGAACAAAGTCAGCCCATGTCATTTCTTCAACATTCCTGCTCTGTTCGATGCCATCCCACCATATCCTGGCCTCCATGGTGAGGCAGTACGAGGCACAGAGGACCTTCTTATTGTCCTTAAAATCCATAAGTCTCAGGGTGGCTTCGATCGTCTTTAACCATCCCTGAGCTACAAGCGGATCCTTAGAACCCTCGAAGTCCGTTGGCTTAACCCTCTTCCATCTGACCAGTAAGGGTTCCTGATATGCTGCTCTTGGTTCAGCAACAAGAGTTGGGACTTCATTGGCTTGAGGCTACGAAGGAGGAGGAGGAGGCACATCATTGCCTCGTCATTCATCATTCTGGCCATTGGCCCTTAAAGCAGCAATTTCCCTTCGTTGATCCTCCAACTGCCTTTGTAGTTCAGCAATCATATCATGAGCCTTTCGTTGGTCTCAGTGTGAGTCTGCATTCTTCTGTGGCCGTCCATCGTAAATTTCCTAAAATAATTAGGACTTAGAAATAATCTTCCATTTATGAGACAGGTTTTCACTACTATGTCGTTAATCATTAAACATTCAAACCTTAATCTTATCATCATACTTGCATCAATATATCTAACTTAATAACATACTTACTTGGAGGACTTGGATTGACGTGTGGCGATATGAATTGTAATCAGAAAATCGCTCTGATACCAAAGCCTGTAACGCCCCTTAATTCGGACGTCACAGATGTCGTTACATACATACGTTCGTACTTGCTTAAACTTTAAACATATAAATAATATCAAACTTAAACAGTACTATTGATTTTAAAAGTACTTAAACTTACATAACCAGGATCCATTCATATAAATATTTTTTAAAACTTAACATTGTTTAACTTATTCCATATCATAATTTATTCAATTATACTTAAATTAATCATAAACTTATTTAATAATATAGGTTTATCAAGTTGTAAAAATCAGGACTTAACAAAACATCACATCAAATCTCCTTAATCATTTCACATTTAAAACTCATTTACTCCCACAGTTCGGCAGGCCGAACTTGGGACTTCGGCAGGCCGAACATGATCGGCAGGCCGGAGTTCCCTCAACCAGCAGGCCGGCAGAGGCTTTGCAATTCAGACCAAAAATTCATCCATGTTCGGTAGGCCGAAAAATGTGATCGGCAGGCCAAACTTTTGGACTTCGGCAGGCCGGCCAAAAAGTTCGGCAGGCCGTCCGAGACCAATCTTTGAGAAAACTTAAATTTTAAAACAAACCAACTTTTCGTAAAATATAGCGGAAGTTCATAATTCATTAAAAAGTGATAAAATAACTTATAAAACCATAATATAAGTATTCTTAAAACTTAACATAAAATATATGTTCAAAATATATAACTTAATAAAAAAATAAGAGCGTTCTTCTAGGCGTGATTCCGGTTACAATTCATCGTGCATAACGCTCACACGCCTTCCCATGTCCTCCGCCTAGTCCATGATTTTCTTACCCTTATCTGCAACATGACATAAAACATGATTAAGCTAATGCTTAGTAAGTACATATAATTCTCACAATTTAAAACATTTCATAAACATCATCATCATCATCATATCATAAAAGTGCCTTAAGCACAATTTCATAGAAGCATATCTTTCATTACGTTGACCATTTTAAAACTTATTCCATTTTTATCTTAAGGGCCCAAGTGTTGTACCATAAACATCATCATAGGCGCGCCATCATGAGAGGAGAAGGGCAGCTAATCCCAAACCAAACATGACATCATAACATTGGGTGTGCAACACTTATTAGGTGATACATATATATACATAACTTTCATGCTTTGAAACATGTCATCATCATACATGTATAACTTTAAATCATGAAAATCTTTCATAAGAAATCCTTTAAGGAAAACCATCATAAAATCATCATGAATATCCTTGTAAACATATCATCAAACCTTGAAAAAGGTGTCATGTTGCAAGTGAGAATGTACTTACCTTAAAGCTAGCTTACTTAGCCTTAACATGATTCGGTGACGACGCTGCGATCTCGTAGTGCTCGTTTCTTGAGTGTTCATGCAATTATCCATTTAAAGATGCAATACATTAATACATATCATGAAATATCCATTCACATAACATTCATTCATAATATATCCATGTATACATCCACACATATTACATACATATCTCATAATCATCATCAAAACATATAAACGCTATTCATAACATGCTTCCTTAAATATGATCATCAAAACATTTCATACATTATAAACATGAAAATCTTTTTGAAAAACGTTTTCTAATAATTTAAAATACATATATTTAAAAATTCATACAAACATCTTATTATCATGTATTTCAATACCACAAATTATTTCATCATCAACAAAAATCATTTAAACATATAAAACATTTTATAAAACAAAATCCAAAAATATCATTGTTAAAATAGTTTTCTTAACATAATCTCATAAAATTTCACATAACTCAAAATTACATTCATCATACGTGACACAAGCATATTCTTAACAACTTTTCATGAAATCATCATTCATTTACCTCTTGAATAATCATTACATTTTTCATGCATCAAGGTTAAACAGTAACATCTTACTGTGAGGGGTAGAAGACAGAAATATTCATTTTTCATAAAAATACCGAAAGGACATGAAACGTGAAGAAACATCACATAAACATCATAATAAAAACTCAGAACAAAAATACAATTCCCAAAGAAGGATATTGTAGACAATTGGAGGAGAAGAATTTCTTTTCAAAAACACTGAAAACTAAATTCTTACCTTGAAATATCTTATCAAAATCCTTGAATTTTAACCAACGAAATAAGACTTTTCTTACAATTTTCTTGCAGAAAATTTTGAGAGAGAAGGAAGTGAAATGCGTGGAGAAGAGAAGAGGAAGAGAGAAACAAATGTCTCAGAAATTTGAGAGAGAAAAACGTGAGAAGGAGAGAAAATAATGAAAAAGGAAACGTTAAAATTTTTAACGTAATAAGCATAATTGATGGGAATTCAATTCCCTTCATTAAGTCAGAATTTTCTAACTGTTGAGGAGCTATTGGCGTGGGAAAAAGAAGAGAAAGAAAAGGAAGGTCAAACAAATCATTAATCTTACCATAATTTACCCTCTAAAAATAGGAAACCACTTAAAATAATACAAATCAATACAAAGTCAAACCCCTTATTTCCTTAACTGATAAAATCATTCCATTATTATGCCAATTAATCACATTAAATCATCCAATTAACGTAATTAACTCAACCATAATTTTGGAGAGATTTCTGCTGACTGCTCGTCAGCCGTGTTCGGCCTGCCGATTTTCCCCTTCGGCCTGCCGGTTCCACCAAGTTCGGCCTGCCGATTGGCTTCTTTGGCCTGCCGATCTCAGGCAGAATGTTCGGCCTGCCGATCTTAAAAGTTTAGCCTGCCGAACTGTCCTTAAATGCCATACAATAAAACATTCATACATTATTGCATCATAAATAAACATACATTCAAAATTTCACATGAACACTAGAGCACAACGATCCCATGCGGTCGTCACCTGTCACAAAACTTGACATAAAACGTTAGTAACATTATCATCATATATCATATCATATAATCGTAATTTATTAATAAAATTCCTTAACAATGTTACTAACTTAACGTGGTCCGTTACATAAAATAGGCGGGTGTTGCAAATTAATTCCAAGATTAAAAGATTGTTGATAAGCTTGAAAGGTAGGGATTCTATTACTTATCTTTTGTGAGATTTTGTTAAATTAAAATTTGCTTGTTTTATGTTGTAAAATATGTATATTGTATAGCAAGGAACATAATGATTTCACATATGTTATAAATTAAGAAGCATGGTTAGAAAAATTGATTCTATAAATAAAAATTGAATATAGAGGAATGATGAGATGTAAAAAGGGTGGCAGTTACGTCTTTAGGCACGAACACCTTAAAAGGTAAAATATGGGGAAGATGATGACGCTTTTTTGGGTCAAAAGTCCCAAAACACATTGTACAAGAATCGATTTGGTGAGGATTCAGGCTTGATGTCCCATCACTGGAACACCCTTGGAATGTTTGGAGGATAGCCAAGCGCGCCCATTTGGGTTTCGATGAGTTGAGTGATACTCTATTTAACGTAGATACCTAGAAACAATGATGAATGGTAATATTTGTATATATATATAATTATTAAACTTGGTAATGATTAATTTGGTATCCACGGGATGTGATCATAATAAACCTCATAATCTGGAATATGATGTAAGTTAACTAACCATGCAGTTTTAATGTGGTAATGAATAAACCATTAGGTGAGTAATGATTTTTCCTACTAGGCATGTCGATGCTCATCCCTATCATATTTCCATCTCTCAGGTGAAACTCAGTGCAACTTATTTGATGAGGAATAGGCAACAAGACTGCTGATTTCGTGTTGAAAGATCTTTGATTATTTATAACTCGTCTAGAACATGTAAGATTGTATTTCTTTTGTGATGGCTGTATTAAGTTATTTGGGAGTTGTACTATGGTGATGATGACTGTATTTTAAATATTTGGTGCTACACTAAAAACTGTGGTTTGTATTTACAATTTATTTTATTTTCTATTTATTCCTAAAGACCTATGCGCATTGTTAAATATTTTGAAATGTTATTGTATTTAAATTTATTTTTATTTATTCAATATTACTAACCCCACATAGGGGTGTTACAATAATATATTATAAAAATTATATTCAAATATTAATATATTATAATATGCTGTTTACTTCACTTTTATAAAAGTTATGATATTATTTACTAATAACTTATTAAAAATATGTTATTCTTTACAATTTCTCAATTCAATAGGGGTACATATTAAAACATATAAAAAAATTCTATATTATGTGTGTGCAAATTTCATGTAAGAAAAATGAACTTTTTAAGGGCCTATGTTATTATGTGAATTCTAAAATATTATCATTGTAAAAATAAATAAATAAAATACAACTTAAACATTAAATTTATTATTTTTAAAATTAAAAAGTTCATGTTATTAGACAAAAAACCAAATATGGGGAGGCTTGAAACTTATAAGACAGAGAAAACAAATATAGGAGATAAAAAACAAATAAAATAAGGGACTCAAAGAGTCTGTTTTTGTAAAAACGAAGAGGAACAAAAAAAAAGAATATTACACATCAGTCAAAAGAAATAGCAAAAGTAAGTAATAACATGATAAATTGATTTGACATTTATAACAAAAATTAAAAAAAGAAGTGAAAGTTCATCAATTTTAAAGTCTAAAAACGCTCAAATAAATAGAAAAAAGCACGTACCAATAAGAATACACCTACCTACTATATAAAAGCTAGTATATATAATTTCTTGTATTATTTTTCAGGGGGCACATACCCTGGAGGTAACCCTTTAACCCGTCACTGTCATTTACTCTAACGCTTTTACCATTAGACACCATATAATATAATCGCTAAGTGATCATACTTGTATCCAAATCTTAAACATAAATAATCACTACCATTTTTTTGTTAGAAGACCAATAACTCAATAGCTTATATGGAAAAATTAAGAATAAATTAGACATAAAGCATTGAGATATCATTTTATGATTCAAATACTTGATGCTCATGGGCAAGGTAGCGGATCTGTCACAAGTAAGCCACTCAAGGAAGACCGATTTGCGTATGAAATCAATTATTTTAGATTGCATTTACTAATTAAATCATATATGTAAATAAGCCTCGTAGTTAGATCTATTGCTTCTTCTTCTTACTCTTTTCTTTTTGGCTGAAAGTTGGATCTGTTGCTTGTCAATTGTGATTACACAAAACAAAGTCTACATTTGCATGTGACTACCACAGCCTGAGCGTCAAAACGTATATTGATTCGGAATTCTTTTCTTTTCTTTTTTGGGTAAATTGATTTTTTTTAAGTCATAATTTGTTGATATTACACCTCAACTTTTATGATCAAAGTCAGCTCTTTACTTCAAACAAAACAGGAACATAAATGACCCACAACAACTCGACTTCTTTAGACAACTTCTTAAACTTCAAGCTCAAATCGAGAACCAAGTGGAAGAAGTCGTTCAACGCATGAAAAGGAAAATTCCCCCGTGGCTTAATGAAGGCAAGTAACCAAGGACGCAATCAGAGCATATGAATGAGGACGTTGAGCCAGTGCCTTGCTCACGAGCAAGGACACAGCCTAGCTCACCCACGAATAGATCACGAACCTGCCTTGGCTGACAGAGCTTAACCTTTCACTAGTATAAACGGAAGGTTAGAGTTGTCAAAAGATAAGACGATTGTCACGACGGTTAACCAAACCGTCATCTTATCTACCGCTGGAATATGGTACACATAAGACAATGATTGTATACTGCAAATTCTACTATATTAGAGGATAGTTTCTTTTAGAAACTATCGTCTAATGCGTTTTGCTATTTTACCTTAGACACAGATTTCGTCATCTAAACTTATGTCTTTTTTTGACCTGTCAACCTTAACCTTGATCAAGGCTATGATGGGTCGACTGAACATGAGGCGAGACGAGGCGACGATGGTGTTAGACTTGAACGTGATGAAGAAAGGAGAGGACAACGACAGAGTCGATAAGATGACAACGATGCTGATAAAGAGAGAAAAATCGAGGGTCTGATTTTCCAAAAAAGAGAGACAACGGTACTGTCTTGAGAGTTTAATTTTCAAATGACAGGTTTATGAAATAATATAAGATGACAGTTTATTACTAAGCTGTCGCAAAATATTTAACATTAGACAATAATTTCGAAACCATCGTCTAATTGTCATCACTGCACAATTTGTTGTAGTGGTTTCTCACCATGGCCACAGTCCTCATAATCATATCACCAACAGTTAGCTTATTTTTCCAAAAGTTTGTAGCAACATAACCTTTCTCTACAAACAATTTCACGATGCATAAATTATCTGAAGTAATTGCTCAAGTAATTATCTTCATACATACCCCCACGTATCAAGGTGCAAGACCCATAATGACTCGAGGAGGAGGAGGACGCAACAAGTTTTGTACCAAAGAATGGACGAAGTTAGGAGGATTATGATCTATAAACTAAAGAGGGACGGGGTTGGAAAATACGTTTATATATAAAGTACTTACTCTATTGATTTATTTTCTTGAAAAATTGTAAGAAAAGATTAGGTGTTTGAGTCTATAATTTTGATTTTATCATCAAAATTTAGTTATTTGAGATTGATGAATTTCATAATCAACAGTTTAGGATTCTATCACAGTCCACATTTGCATAGAAATTATAGTGATATTATGGGGCCGTTTGGTATTGTTTTTAAAATAAATAAAAATATTTTTGTTTTAAAAAATAAGAATTTTTTTAAAATTATACTAAATTTGTTTTTAAAATTTTTGTCTTAAAAAACGTACAAAAAATATTTTTAAAAATTTTAAAAACAAAAACAAAGAGGCCTACATACCAACTAACTAATAAGATCTCATTCGCCCCTTACATATTATTATGACACAATCAACCCGGCCTTTTTTTGCCGAACCTATATATATATATATAAACATAAATAAACATATAAAATTATTTTAAATATATAACTTATCTATATTTTTTATGATAGATTTATAAGCTTATCTCGGGAAACGATATTAAGGTAGGAATGTAACGCCCCTATATGGGGGTTAACAGTTTTAATGAATTAAAATAAAAATCAGAAATAAAAGTAAAACCTTAAAAATAAAGTTGCCCGGGGCTTAAATGAAAACTATCAAATCAAAAATAAAAATATAAACGACAATTAAACCACAGTTTAATGTAGCACCTTAAATTTAATAATATAAACTGTTGTTATCATCATTCTAACCCTCAACGTATTTTAATACAGTCACAGAAAGTAACAATTGATGCTTACATTATCATGAAGAACATTCTTAACAATTGAAGCAGTCCCAATGTAATATAGCTATATAGCTTCATCAACTATTTTTCTCGTAACCACCTCACACTTAGTGAGTCCTGAAAAGATAAAATATAAGGGAATGAGCGACAATATGCTCAGTAGAAAAAACCATTACTCACCTTTAGGTTTTTATCATTACCACATTAAAACCTGCATGGTTATTTAATACTCATCATTATCCATATTATGAGATTTATTATAATCATATTCCGTAGATACTATAGTTAATCATTACCGAGTTTCATACATATACATATATACAAATGTTACAGTTCATCATTATTCCTAGGTACCCACGTTTAATAAAGTATCACTCAACTCATCGAAACCTAAATGGGCGTGCTTGATCACCCTATAAACATTCCAAGGGTGTTCCGGTAAGGGGACATCAAGCCCTGAGTCCTCACCAAGTCGATTCCTGTATAGTGTGTTCTGGGACTTTCAACTCAAGGAAGTGTCATCACCTTCCCCCTATTTTACCTTTTAGGGTATTCATGCCCAAGGACGTAACTGCCGCACTCTTCACGTCTCACTATTTCTCTATATTCAATCATTATTAATAGAGTCAGTTTTCCTAACCATGCTTCTCAATTTATAACATGTGTCAATTCATTATGTTTCTCGCCGGACAATACAAGACGAGTCCATGTTATAGTTTCATATGTGATACTCATATAATAGCAGTTCAACATAGATATATATATATATCTCTTGCGGTAAAACAATCAATTTTAATTCCATAAAAATCTCACAAAAGATGAGTAATAGAATCCTTACCTTTCAAGCTTATTAACAATCTTTAAATCTGGGAATCAATTAACGTTAGCTCCACACTCCCTTGATCCTAAGGCGTGCATAAGGACAATTAAAACTAAAGCACAACATACAACCACATTCATAAATAAATCATGTGTAAATCCATCTTATTAATGTGCCATTAAAGCCTTTATGCAAATCTTTTTTTTGAATACCACAGTAAACAATTTTTGTCTTAACACAATATAAAATTAAACAATTAATCTATATGTTTTAGTCCCTAATAAGATTCATCAATCACTTAGGATAATATTGGAAAGGTTGCAAGACATTAAGGAATTAGGTGGTGAGCAAAGATGGGTTCTTGGTTCAGGTTAGCAGCTGGTATACCATGACAAACTGGCAGGTTTACTAGTTTCTAATCCGAAAATTGAAAAATTCATAGAAAATAAAATACAACTCCGATTTAGGTTTATGATAGCTCGTTAGAAAGCTTAGGATGTCTACCTTTTTAATATGCAAACCAATTTATAAAATATATTTTAATTTAATCTCAGAATTTTAAAAAATAGCCACTGCCCATAGAGGTATTACAAAGTTTGTAGAATGTCAAATTTTTCTTTAACCCAAAACATATTATCCTTGTTCAAAATCTTAAAGCCATTCCAAAATATGCAGCTTGCATTATATGATCACAATAAACATATTTTCATGAGTTTTATACCAAAATTATCATCAAACCATATCTCTATCATTTTTTTATAAGTAAGGGTGAAAACATGCTTATGTCAAACTTTCTCATTCAAAACCATAAAATCTAAATTATGCAGCAAAATAAATGAGCAATTTCAAAGTAAAAATGGTAGATAAGACTAGATTAATTATTTAAAATATTACCTTAAAATCTCATTGAAAACTTTAAGTCATCAATTCAAGAGATTAAAGCTCAAGTTCAACTTTAGCATGGGAACTTTTGAACGATATGGAGCTAGGTTTCTCAAGTTTAGAGACCAGAAAAAGGAAGAAGTAGAAGAGAATGAGAGGAAAACATTTCAAGGAGAAAGGGAAAGATAAGTGTTGTACGGAGAAAAGAAAATGAATGTATGGTTTTCTTTGTTAGAGGGCCTGATTGAAGGAAACTAATGGGAAGTGGGAGACAAGTAGGTGAAGCATTAAGTGCATTATGTCTCCTTCGGAGACTTTAGTTCATATAATGCCAAATGACATTTTAGTAATTAATTTGATGTTCCAAGAGCATTTCGGTAAATTTACTAAATAGATATAGAAAAATTTTAGAAAATTTTGAAATAGGTATAAATAAATAGGATGAAATAGATTTTAGATAAAATAAATTTTAGTTAGCATACAATAATTAATTTAATTACCATATTGCCTGTTAAGAAAATAATGGGTGTCACAACTCTACCCCCCTTAAAGAAATTTCGTCCTCGAAATTTCAAATCTAACAATACTAGAAAGAATCACAATTCCATAATGATATCCACTTCTGACTCTAAACCGTCAATGTTGTTTGTCCCTAAGTGTGAGTTATTGTATCTCCCTTCATTTGCTTGGAGTATTAACCTTACTCCAATACTAAATACTTCAACAAGAGTATTTCTAACTTGTTCCAAATTCACAACACCACATTATGGTTTAACATTTTGATCAGAGAATACACATGTTAATCATACCATTTTCCAGTCCTTCACTATCCTTGGACTGTGATTTACAATTACATTTAGGATATTATTCGAGAACTTCTACATACTTTATTTTTGGTTTCCTTTTCTTTTTGAGTAAGGAAAAGTCAAGGATAGTTGATTTTTATATTTCAACTAATAAACTAAAACATAATCATGAAACATATAATACAAATACTTCTACTCAAAACCATACATTAAATTTATTTATAGATATATTAGACGGAATCTCGTAGTTGTAGACAAACCCGACATATTTTTCATTAAATAGCTATCCTCATGACACAAACATTCAACCCAAATAATATACTCATATTTCCTATGGAATATCCCCATATCTGACTTTGGTACTTCCACATAATATTAACAGAATATTACACATTATAAACATGATACGGATACATTTTGAGAGTACAAGGCACTTCGTATACTAGCTATCCATATCATGCATGCTTAGAGAATATAAAAACATAAATAAACAAAAGATCGGACCTTAAGTAGGATGCGTTTCGAGAGCATCAAGTACTCCGTATCCAGCCATCCTGGCATTAGGCTCAATGAATCTAAAAGATTGAACAACGGCATACCATAAGAAATACAGAATGCAAGGTAAACGGTTATTCGTGACACACGAAATACGGACACACATGCCTACATGCTATAAATAAAACCTAAAAGATTACAGATGGAGATTCAAGTCAATTGGCTACTCCCGGCTTTCCCTTTTCCATTCAAGCTTGGATGTTGCAGTGTCAGATTTCGGATGTATAATTTGCATCTTATCTATCAATTCCTCAGCTGTTGAAGCAGTAACAAAGATTTGTCTCTCCGATTCTGCAATGATGTTTTCTTCCACAGCGTAATCTAAAAATTTCAAAAGACCATCATAAAAACCATTTACATTCAGTAGTCCCAAGGGTTTGGAATGAAAGCCCAACAATTGCTCACAAGCAACTACGAATATTTTCTCAAGAGTACCTAGACCACCAGGTAATGCTATAAAAGCATCAGAATTATTGATTATGGCTTTAAAATTTCTAGGGTAGCTCTTGACTCCTTTTCCCTTACCTATGGTTTCCTTATAAAGGTTTCCTTCAGCTAGAATATAAGGCCAAATTCCTACAACTGTAGCGTTACTAGACCTAGCTGGTAGCGTAATATTTTTCATCATTTTTATACTACCACCCCTATAGATTATGTTAATCTTCCTGCGTGCTAGGACTTGCCCTAAGTGTTTTGCAGCTTCTAAATAGGCTTTATCTTTTCCAAGGCTGGAACCACAAAAGACACAGACATTCTTTATTTTCTTGATGGACTGGAAGGTAGACATATTTGGTTTATATAAGTGATTGCTTAATGTCTGCTCCACTTAGACTTCGGGTTCTACATGAGATTTTAAGGATGAGGAATACACAAAAAGGGCTAAAGAGACAGACGAGTAAGTAATGAAAAGGTAATCCAAAGATTTAAACAAAATCTTATGCGGATAAGAAAGTAAGATAAGCTGATTGATAGTTTACAGAAAATCTGATTCACTTTTTGAACAAGATTAGACTCTAATTGTATAACTTTTGACAATTGAGAATAGTTTGGCAGAAGACCCTCTTGACACAGCTGTAGACCTTTTGACAAATATACATTGAGTCTAGAAATTCAATATAAACGACAAATACTGTAGAATTTTTGAAATTTGAGACACAAATCTTGAAATATTTGGAAAAGTTTTTAAAATTCAAACATGTTACTGTACCGTATGTGACGTGTCTAATAAGATAATATATTTTATTATATATATATATTTAAGAAAACCATAAATTAAATAAAATACTAACACTTACTGTATCAATCTAATAATCACAATTATTTCGAATACAAAAGCAAATATTCTGAGTAAAAGAAAAACACAAACTGGTGAACATCAACTGAAACTGTTTCAAATAAGGAAGGACTAAACAACCTTTATAGAGCGATGACTTATTCCCCATCCAGTTTTTTTATGGCTTGGCAAACAGGATCTAGAAATACCATATTCTTGAGGCGTTGTCTTTTTGCATAAAATTTAGGCTAGAGTTTAAAAATAGCTCATTGAACATATCCACTAGGGTGACCGTGAAGACGAGGATGGATGCTATCCAAGTTCTTCTTTGAAAGTCCATCCCTACAAAACCTTATTTTATCCTCTCTATTCATAGACATATAACCAGGTGAAGTACATTTACCGTTACAATTTTGTCTTCCACATTTGTTACAAGTGACCACGATAGCACGAGCTCTTCTTTTCATTGCACTATGACTGGTACCCGTTCCTGGTAAACTGACATTTTGACTGAAGTCACTCGGACGGATCTTCACCTCTATCAACATTCTCACATCACAAGGGATGCTAAAATGCATAAGAATCCACAATCCGAGTGATTCTAGCCTTATATTTCTTTCTGAGAATCTTTTGGAAGAGTGATGAGAAGTACTTTCTTAGGTGTTGATACTTTGGGTCCATGATGAGATGAAAAAAGAGTAAATAGAAAGGAAAAATTGAGATAGTAAATTGCAGAATCCTAGAATTCCTTCTTCTTTTAGAGGGAAAGAAGAATTTCTAGTGAAAAAGAAAAAGATTTGCGATTTAGAGAGAAAATAACAAATTAAGAGAGAGAAAGTGAGCTCGGAGAAATAAGCTCCTATGCATAGTAAACGTATATGTAAACAATAATTAAACCACTGTAGATGACACGTATAGAGACCACGTGGGAGAGATAGTGTGAATCAAACTGATTTAGGATTTAGACTTGACCCAATTGTTCTAAGTTGAAATGGGTCAAGTCGTTTCGGGCCTTAACACATTTAGAATGAGTTAAATAACAAACATAAAATTGAAAACCAATTTATACAGATCTTAAGCCTAATTCAAAGCCCACTAAAGATAAAATTCACTATGACCAAGAAGTCTAATTTAACAATAATCAGGGATCTTTCTTAATGGTATTTAAAATCATTTCATAACAACATAATCTTTTAGCAACTCAAATAATTTGTTTTAATCAAAACCTTATTGAACAATGCATACACCTATATGTTATTCTTAATACTCAGCATCTATCCATGGATTCATCATCATTACTACTAAGGGTTTAGAATGTGACTAACCTTGAAATCAATACGATTTACGTCTTCCAACATAGACCATATCAATGAACAAAGACACTTGATGTTACTACTTAAGAACATCTACAATCTCCACAATTCCACTTATACAATATTTAATTTCCTCATATAACAAAACCTTAGGTAACCAAAAGATTCACATCTAAACATCTAGAACTTAAACCTTTTTATTTTAATTATCCAAAATTATTATAAGTGCCTTAAGTATTATGATTTACTTAAGGAAACTCCTATTAGTCATTTTTACATTGCATCTATTCATAAAGATTCATTGATACACTTAAATACAATGTACGTAACAAAATATTCCAACCTTGAGATTCATGCATTCTTGCCTTTACGCAGTCTCAATAGACCAAAAGTCTAACGTTTATCTCACTCAAGATTCAATACCATGGATTCCTAACTTATCTCATATTCCTCAAGTAAATAGAACTTTCAAGAAAAGTTATTGACACTTATGTGCTCCACTGAATCTACACATAATCATTATTTAGGCATGAATCAATTACAAAGAATTTGGCATATCTATGCCAAACTTTAAAATCAATAAATCAAGCCTTATATTTCTTATTGTTTTTCACGAGACAAAAGGCTCTTAAATCCTCGTATCTACACGAATTTCTCATCGTTTTATACGAATTAGATATGCTTATAGATCATAATATTATACGAATCTCTCATAAATATTCTACTTATAAATCCATTCCATATAATTATCATTCTCTCATAACTATTACTACTTTCCTTTTATATAATTATCGTACTCATATAACTGTTAGTATTTTCATTCTAGGGCTTTTCCATGTTACATCCTTCTAGACGGCATAAATCAATGTGAAAGTTCATTTTGATGATGACAATGAAAATTATACCTAATCATATTCTATGGATACCATAGTTAATCATTACCGAGTTTCATACATATACATATATACAAATGTTACAGTTCATCATTATTCCTAAGTACCCACGTTCAATAAAGTATCACTCAACTCATCGAAACCCAAATGAGCATGCTTGATCACCCTCTAAACATTCCAAGGGTGTTCCGGTGAGGGGACATTAAGCCCCGAGTTCTCACCAAGTCGATTCCTGTACAGTGTGTTCTAGAACTTTCAACCCAAGGAAGCGTCATCATCTTCCCCCTATTTTACCTTTTAGGGTATTCATGCCCAAGGAAGTAACCGCCACACTCTTCACATCTCACCATTTCTCTATATTCAATCATTATTAATAGAGTCAGTTTTTCTAACCATGCTTTTCAATTTATAACATGTGTCAATTCATTATGTTTCTCGCCGGACAATACAAGACGAGTCCATGTCATAGTTTCATATGTGATACTCATATAATAGCAGTTCAACATATATATATATATATATATATATATATATCTTGCGATAAAACAATCAATTTTAATTCCATAAAAACCTCACAAAAGATGAGTAATAGAATCCCTACCTTCCAAGCTTATCAACAATCTTTAAATCCCGAAATCAATTAACGTTAGCTCCACACTCCCTTGATCCTAAGGCGTGCATAAGGACAATTAAAACTAAAGCACAACATTCAACCACATTCATAAATAAATCATGTGCAAATCCATCTTATTAGTGTGCCATTAAAGCCTTTATGCAAATTTTTTTTGAATACCACAGTAAACAATTTTTGTCTTAACACAATATAAAATTAAACAATTAATCTATATGTTTTAGTCCCTAATAAGATTCATCAATCACTTAAGATAATATTGGAAAGGTTACAAGACATTAAGGAATTAGGTGGTGAGCAAAGATGGGTTCTTGGTTCAGGTTAGCAGATGGTATACCATAACAAACTGGCAGGTTTACTAGTTTCCAATATGAAAATTAAAAAATTCATAGAAAATAAAATACAACTCTGATATAGGTTTATGATAGCTCGTTAGAAAGCTTAGGATGTCTATCTTTTAAATATGCAAACCAATTTATAAAATTTATTTTAATTTAATCCCATAATTTTAAGAAATAGCCACTGCCCATAGAGGTATTACAAAGTTTATGGAATGTCAAATTTTTCTTTAACCCAAAACATATTATCCTTGTTCAAAATCTTAAAACCATTCCAAAAAATGCAGCTTGCATTATATAATCACAATAAACATATTTTCATTAGTTTTATACTAAAATCATCATCAAACCATTTCTCTAGCCTTTTTTATAAATAAGGGTGAAAACATGCTTATGTCAAACTTTCTCATTTAAAACCATAAAATCTAAATTATGCATCAAAATAAATGAGCAATTTCAAAGTAAAGATGGTAGATAAGACTAGATTAATTTTTTAAAATCTTACCTTAAAATCTCATTGAAAACTTTAAGTCATCAATTCAAGAGATTAAAGTTCAAGTTCAACTTTAGCATGGGAACTTTTGAACGATATGGAGCTGGGTCTCAAGTTTAGAGACCAAAACAAGGAAGAAGAAGAAGAGAATGAGAGGAAGACATTTTAAGGAGAAAGGGAAAGATAAGTGTTGCATGGAGAAAAGAAAATGAATGTATGGTTTTCTTTGTTAGAGGGCCTGATTGAAGGAAACTAATGGGAAGTGGGAGACAAGTAGGTGAAACATTAAGTGCATTATGTCTCCTTCGGAGACTTTAGTTCATATAATGCCAAATGGTATTTTAGTAATTAATTTGATGTTCCAAGAACGTTTCGGTACATTTACTAAATAGATATAGAAAAATTTTAGAAAATTTTGAAATAGGTATAAATAAATAGGATGAAATAGATTTTAAATGAAATAAATTTTAGTTAGCATACTAGTAATTAATTTAATTACCATATTACATGTTAAGAAAATAATGGGTGTCACAAGAAATCTAAGTATATTAGATCGTATCATAATAAGGTTTATATCATGATTCGATTAGATTGTCTGTTATACTTATTTATCTATTACGGTATGTTTTATTTTTTTTATTTGTAAATATAATTTTGTGTGTTATCATGATATTAGTTGAAAATTTTCCTTTCATTTATGACTTTATTATACTCATTTATGTATGCTACGTTTTATTTTATTTTTGATGTAGCTCTTTTATTATAATATAAGTGAAAAAGTTCCTTTTTTAAGGGCTCCAAATAAAATTTAAAAGGCTGAAATAAAAGTGCAAAGTGCAAAAACCAAATCATAAATGACACTACATGGTAAATTTATAGAGTGGTGTTAAAATTTAGTAAATTTTTTAGAATATTATAAAAATAACAAAAATTACATATAAATTATCATACTGATATAATGGTTATTTTAATGATATGAATTTTTACTATTTTTATAATATTTTAAAATTTTACTATATTTTAATTTCATTACTGAATTTTGCTATGCGTGTAAAACGCCCTACTTTCAATTTGATTTGTAATTTGGTCTTTAAGCAGAAAAAAAAAAAACCTAAAAATGTAACTTTGGATTATTTAAAATGAATTTTGAACATAAATGTTGTTTCTATCCATTTTTATTTTTCAATAACCTAAGGAATAAATTTTACGATATAATTGCAGGAAAGGAAGTGGAGACAAAGCTAAGTTAGATGTATTTTCAGTTGCTTAAAGAATCAACTAATTTCGTTCCTCTTCTTTTCATTAAAAAAAAAAAAAACTAATTTATTTGCTCTATTGACTATTCGAGTTACACAACTTGAAGCATCGAATCCAACTCGTTGTTGCAATAAAAAAAGGCGATAATGAGCACGAAGAAAAATTTACAAATTATTCTTGCATTGGATAATGACATGGTTGACAAAAAAAAAAAAAAAAAAGACCGTAAGGCCTTTTTGGTGGTGTTTTCAAAATAAAGAAAATTTTTTTTTGAAAAATGAAAAATTTTAAAAAAATATGTCGAGAGAGTGTTTGAAATTTTTAACTCAAAAAACATAAAAAATATTTTTAAAAACTAATAAAACAATACTAAACAAGGCCTAAAAAATTTTAATAATAACCCATTGATAAATATATATTTTTCACGTAGCTAATAATAATTTATATTGTTGAAAACCGCGGTGGCCATCACTGCTCGTTAGCACGCTTTGTAATGACGCGACAAAATTAGAAACGAGAGAAAGAGAAACGACGTCGTGTACATCTTATCCACATCCGTAACAGCATCAATTTTTATATTGTATTTCCACCCCTCTATTTAAACGTAATTTAAATTGCGCACCAAAATGGAAACCCATTTATGAGAAAGAAAGACATTTTTACGATATTATTAGAAAGGCCCTCACAAAAATTCGATTTTCTCCGGAATCGGACCCTCAAAAGAACAGTAATTATCTCCGCCGTAACGATGGGGTCGCCGGAGACCGTGGATTTCGCTCGGAATCTGGCCGTTATGGTCAGAGTCCAAGGCCCTGTATGTCTCTCTTTCTCTTCTTTATTTGTTTGCTTAAATCTCCTCTCGTTCCCATCACTAACGATTTGCTAAGCTTCTATTTTCAGGACCCAAAGGGCCTCAAAATGCGAAACCACGCTTTCCACCACTACAAGTAAGTCTATCGAAATATATATATATATGTATGTGTGTGTGTGTGTGTATATATATATATATTTATTTATTATTGAGTCTTTCTTTGTGTATTTGTAGCTCCGGTAGAACAACTCTATCAGCTTCAGGAATGCTATTGCCTTTTTCTGTTTACAATTCCGATTCTGCCAAGAAGATATCTGGCGACGGCGATCGGTTTCGGGTTCTGGTTCTGACTGTCGCGTCGATTGTTGAGCCGTTTCTCTCTGTGAAACAGAGAGGGAGTGTCTCCAAGGTCGGTTTTTTAGCCTATTAGGTTGCTCATTTTCGGTTAATTCTGAAAGCGGAATTGGTTTTCAATGCATTTTGTTGTGTTGTGTTGTGTATCTTTTTGTTTCTTTGCAGGGCCGGCCTGAGTTCATTCCTGGTGTTCAGATTGATATTATGCTAGAGGTATGTGTATATGTATATGTATATCTGTATATATATATATATATGCTTACAAGTGTCCATTCTTAAGATTTAAGCAAGTTGTTTTGGTTTAACAGAAGGGGATGTGGTTGGTAAACGAGTCTGAAGATTTGGAAAAAGGAGCTTCTCGTTGGCATGCTACAAAGTGTATAAAACTAGTAGGCATTTCGATTTTTCGTTACTCCTTTTGTTTGTTTGGATAGTGATTGAATGAGTAGGCATGTTGAATTGTTCAAGTGCTCCGATGAGATATATAAATGCAGAGCTGTTGATTCTGCAAATTGAGTTCCAACTGTATCACTTACTTGATTATATGTTCAAACACCGGTTTTTATCGCCTGTGTTTTAGGAATGAATTTTATAAAATAATTGTTTCAAGGATTTTTTGGGGATTACTGATAAGAGAACGGAAAAAGGTATAAATATGGAAGACATATAGAGGTGTATAACAGCAAACTATATAGAATGGTAGCACTTCTTGAAATTTGAAAGTGAACTCATACAATTATATTTGCGGCCGTGATTTTTTTTTTTTCTTTTGATATGCAATTGAAAATAACCTATAAATCTTTATGGAAAAAAAAAAACTGATTATAAACACATGTAAAATTTTTAGCTAGTGAGATGACACTATAATATCATCGATCGTCTAAAGATTATGTCTTTAATGCTTGATTTGATAGATTGTTCTTAATGGTAATGTGTATAAATACTTTCTCGTTATACAGATTGATGTTCCTGCATCTTCCCGTGTTCTCCAATCACTTATGGAAGCTTCTTTAGGCTCCGTGGAGCATGGATGGGAGGTTGGTTGGTCGTTAGCCTCACTCTATAATGATTCTCAGTCTCTTAAAGGTGTTACCCAGACACAGGTTAGATTGGTACCAAGCTTTTTATTTTTTGTTTTGTACTCTCTATTTCTTAACTATATAGAAACATGTATTATGCGAAAGCAAGGCGTTAGTTTCCTGGAGTTAGTTCCCCGGAAAGAAACTCAAAGAGGTCAAAAAATATACAGCTGGTCTCTATTATGTTTGTTTGTCATGAAATGCTGTGTCAGTCAACTTTTATGCAGATTTTTGAATTCAATTGTTTTTGTTTCTGTTTTGACATGTCAAAGCTTTTTTTTTTTTTTTCTTTGTTTTTGAAAGGGAGCAATTTGTTAATTGATCTCTTCACATTGAGTGTCTGTCACAATCTGGAAACCAGGTGCATCTGGTGGAGTCAGGCAATTTAAGTGATATGAGCAAGGCAACTACTAGAATTGCTATTCTAGGAGTTTCTTTATTTCCTAAGGTAAACTTTATGGTCTTATTTTTCTTAGAACTGTAATCCTATTTGGCAGTAATTCTTTAATCAAAATAATATTAACACATGGCAGCAGCATTGCTTGACATGCTATTGATATAATTATGAGCATGACAAGTGGGATTTTTATGCGTACAGGATGTACCAAAGATCAGAATATCGCCTTCCAATAGACAAGGGGATTTTATTCTTGCCGTGGGATCTCCTTTTGGTATCCTTTCACCCACGCATTTCTTTAATAGGTATTATATTTTGCCTCTAAAACCTAATTAATCTTTAAGCAACTAGTTCATTTTCTGTAGTATGCATTTTTTCATTGCAAATTGTGTTGAACAATCTTAATCATTAAAGGTGTCCTTTTCGCTATCATGTTCGGCCATTAGAGCCAATGCTGGCAGCTTTTTATATTGCAGCAGACTTAGGATTCGACTTGCAATTTTGATTTTGGTATAAAGTTGTTGTTCCATCTCTTGGGCTCTTAGTTTATCCAAATTGATGATTTTAAATCTCTCTCTCTCTCTTCCCTTTTTTTTTTGTGGTTACTCAACTTAGTTTTCAAACTTATTTTTCCACGATTACTATCTTCATGTTGCATTAAAATTTAATTAGTTGGAGTAAGAAAGTGAAGATCCCTCAATTGCTATAAAGCCCTATTCACCAACTACTCTAGCTGATAATTTTTAACACTACGCAAAATAAGCATCTTAGGCTGCATATCCTGATTATGGTTTGTTTTTCACTATACCAGTTAATGCTCGCATAGTCTATTATTGTTCAATATGAAAAGAAGCGTTATATTATTGCTTTTGGTGATTTAATGAACTCCTTGTGAAATTTCCAATAATGGATCTACTATTAACCTGAGAATTATTTAATAGTGTTTTGGCTTCAAAGTAAACTAGTTTGGCACTTGAATATCTTCTCTAAAGTATGGTGCCTGACCTCTCTTCTCCTTTCGAATCCTGTTACTCTGGAGTATAGCTGTTTGCCATTTTGATGTTTCATTTTATCTTCTGGCTGCTAAAACATCAGTATATCAGTGGGATCGATTGCCAACTGCTATCCTCCCTGTTCATCTTCCAAGTCATTGCTCATGGCTGATATACGATGTCTTCCTGGTGTGAGCAATCTTCGATTAAATTATATATTAATCTTTTGAAATTTTTGAGTTCTGGTACTATATCTAAACAGTTTACATCTATCAGGGTCAGAAGGCGGTCCAGTTTTTGATGAGCAGGGACAGCTTATTGGTATCTTGGTGAGACCAGTTAGGCAAAAGAGTAGTGGTGCTGAAATTCAGGTGAAGATTGAGAATAATTGTCTCCTACTTCATTTTGTTCAAAGTTTCTTCTAGTTAACACATCATACAAAACTCTAGTGTTGGGTCACAGCTGGTGATTCCGTGGGACGCAATTGTTGCTGCTAGCAGTGACTTGCTGCAGAAGGAATCTCATAATACTGAGCAAGGAAATTATTATTATGATGGGGGAAAGTTGAATGCAAATGGCCATGGTCCAGATGGTCTCATTCAAGGTCTAAATCCTTGTTGTCCCTCCCCTTTGCCGGTTGAGAAGGCAGCTGCTTCTGTTTGTCTTATCACCGTCGACGATGGAGTATGGGCATCAGGTGTTCTGCTCAATAATCAAGGCCTAATACTCACAAATGCTCATCTGCTTGAACCGTGGAGATTTGGGAAAAGAAATGCAGATCCTTTCATCGGTGGTCAGCCTGGAGGAAATAAGTGGAGTTCCTCTTACACAGGCAGCAGAAATATACATGTCCGCCTGGATCATAGGGATCCCTGGATCTGGTGTGTTGCTAAAGTAGTATATGTTTGTAAAGGTCCTCTGGACGTTGCCCTACTGCAGCTTGAGTCTGTTCTGGATCAGCTTTGTCCAATCATCATGGACTTTTCAAGGCCATCCATAGGATCCAAGGCTTATGTTGTGGGTCACGGATTATTTGGACCAAGATGCGGTATGAGCCTTGCCATGCGCTCTTTTTATGTTTTCTGTTTTTAGCAGGATGTCAAAAACAAAATAATAGTGAAATAAAATAAAAAGGCATTATTCCCCTATCTTTACATGATATGAAATTAGTGCCAATATAATTTCTATGTTTGAGGGGACAAGACTGATTCTATTTCTATACATGGAACATTAAGCATTATCATTTTTCACTGTCTTTTTATATTTCCATCTGAATGTCGCCTAAATATTTCTATATGAATCTAACTGTTACTTGTATATTTTTGTCTCTGACGTGGCTCTGCATTTTCTATTAGGCTTCTTCCCATCAGTTTGCTCTGGTGTGGTAGCAAAAGTTGTCCAAGCAAAACTTCCCCCTTCTTTTCAACTCAGTGAAGCAGGAAACACCGAAGGGCATTTTCCAGTTATGCTTGAAACGACAGCTGCTGTCCATCCTGGTGGCAGTGGTGGTGCTGTCGTAAACTCAAATGGTCATATGATTGGACTCGTTACAAGGTGTGACAAAGTAGATTTGTTCACATGCAAGTTACTGTTGGATTTTGTGTTTGCAATTCAAAATACCATATTCTGTTTCTATCATTCTCATGTTCAAGCTACCATAATAATAATAATAAAACAAAAACAAAGAAAATAGAAAGAGAAGACAAAGTCATCAATCCATCACAACAAATAAAGAATAAAAAAAGTTTACCAATCCATCACAACAAAGGCAAACCGCAAGGTAGGGACAGGGTTAAATGTTGGATCAGGATATGGTTGGTGCTTTTTCCTCCAATCTTTGTCCTGATGCTATTAGAATCACATGAAGCACTAGGACAAACATCAGCAAGTAATAATCACGTCAACAATTATGCTATATTGGATGTATTTCATATATAATGGAATATTTTCTTGACACAGCAATGCAAAGCATGGTGGAGGAACAGTCATTCCACATTTGAACTTCAGCATTCCCTGTTTGGCTCTGGTGCCCATCTTTAAGTTCTCAAAAGGTTGGTCAACTAAGTTTGCTGCTGCTGCTGTTCCTTTTTTTTTTTTTGTTTTTCAAACGATGAAAATTAGGTGAGAACTATAATGTCTTTGATATCAACAGGAATCAATAGTTTGATCAGGTTGAAATATAATGAATTAATAATGATGATGATGATGATGATGAATCTAATGACTTGTTTTTCCCCCAAACAGACATGCAAGATATTTCACTGCTAGAAACCCTTGACCAACGAAACGAGCACCTTTCATCTGTTTGGGCGTTGATGCCCCCGCTATCTCCGAAGCCCTCTCCTTTGCCTAGCTTGCCGCGTTCACTTCTGGAAGACAACGATAATAAAGAGGCCAAAGGATCCCGCTTTGCCAAATTTATAGCTGACAGACAAGAGGTGCTCAAGAAACCGGCCCAACTCGGCAACTCAGCAAAACTGCCTAATGACATTGTCCGCAGCAAGTTATGACCATCGATTTTCTTGTATTAAAACAGATTGCGGTATTAAGATAACTGCTGGCTACTTCCACTGCAACATCTTGTGAAGTGCTTGATCTGGCTTCCTGGACTTCATTGATCGTTTGAAGAACCCGTGCTTCGGATGTTTCATGGAAATAATAAGTAATTGTATTGTTATAATTTATCACAACAAAAAACCCTGTTCAGAGCATGTACCTTAAGCACGTGTGAATAATTTTTCCCCATGCTAAAGAATCCTAAATCATGGATCTGCTTTACATCTTTGTTTTATTGTGAAAAATTTTACGGTAAAAATCTTGGTCGCAGTTTTTGGTGGTTCAAGAAATAGTTTCTTTTTTTCTATGAATATAGTCATATATTAGCTTGTTATGGCAAAAATTTAGGAATATATTGATGAAATTTGTGAATATTATAGGTGACACTAGTTCAAAGTGATTCATTCCATGCTAGATCCGCTTGGAATATATATATATATGTATATATTAATTTGCATGTTCCTTTTTTTTACTATTTTGTTTGATTTTGGACCGAGTCATTGTCGTGTGACTTATGCATTCATGTTTAAAAAAAAAATAAAAAAATCAGAATTTAACTGTTAATGACGATGATTAAATTTTCATTTTGTAAGTATCTAAACAAGGCTGGCAAAACGGGTTGGCGGGTCAGGTTAGAGTTAATTTTTACAAAATTAGGTCGATACTAACCTGACCCGTGACACAAGCGGGTTGAGAATTCTCAACCCTAACACGACCCGTTTTGATACGGGTTGACACGAACACAACCCGTTTCTTATGCATAGTGTCAAAAAATAACGACCCGCGACTTATTTTTTACCCGTAACCCGATTATGACGTGCAACTTGCCTCTAAACCGCCTACATTAATATATATAATATTAAAAAAAATAAAATTAGAAGAGTTTCATACCACTTCAACAAGACGATGATTAAATTTTCATTTTGTAAGTATCTGAATAAGGGTGGCAAAACGGGTTGGCGGGTCGGGTTAGTGTCGGGTTGGAGTTAATTTTACAAAATTAGGTCGACACTAACCCGACCCGTGACACGAATGGGTTGAGAATTCTCAACCCTAACACGACCCGTTTTGATACGGGTTGACACGAACACGACCCGTGTCAACCCGTTTCTTATGCACAGTGTCAAAAAATAATGACCCGGGACCTGTTTTTGACCCGTAACCCGATTATGACCCGCAACCCGCCTCTAACCCTCCTACATTAATATAATATTAAAAAAAATAAAATTAGAAGAGTTTTATACCACTTCAACAAGAAGATGAGTGATAAGAGAGGTAGGGTTTGATATTTTAAGAGCTTATATTATATATGAAATAATATTAATTTTTTTAAAGTTAATTAATTAAATACGGGTCAGAAATGGGTCATTTTAGTATTAAACGGGTTGACCCGAACACGGCATGTTTTTTGACGGTTCAGGTCGATACTAAAATGACCCGTGGTCAAATTTTCTGACACTAACCCGCAAAAAAACGTGTCGGATTCGTATCGTGTCGTCGTGTCGCAACCCGTATTGCTGGCCCTATCTAAGTTGGTGAAATTTATCATGTCAAATTGACAAATTTAGCTGCCATATTAGTCTATGATTTGGTAAATTATTAGGAAAACGGTGATATTAAAAAAAATCCACTAGTGGACACAATTTTACATTATTAATTACTTCGTAATATGCAAGTTTAAAAAAATATATGACACTTTAAAATAGTTAGAATTTTTTTCCCCGTTATCTTGCTAAAGAATTCTTGAAAAGTGAGGGGTCAAAATAATTTAGCCAGTAATTTGGGATAAAAAATGATTTTACAGAAAAATTGCCGCTATCTTTCATCCCTTTTTCCACCCCGTTTCTTTTCTTTAAAATTAGGCTTCAGTCGTACTCATCGGCCGTCCACTGAAGGGCTCTCCCTCCCTCCCTTTGTGCACAGAAAGCAGAAAAGCTTCTTCTCTTTAGAGAGAGAGAGCGAGAGAAGAGGAGAGAGAGAGGGAGAGAGACAATGATAGTCGGCGACATATAGAGAGACCCACCCAAATGGGAGAAACTCCCGTTTACAAGGAGTACGTGGCGGGCTTGCTTGCCGGCGTCGCCACCGTCGTTACCGGCCACCCCTTCGACACCGTTAAGGTATTTTTTTGTCTATCAATTATGCCCCTCGCAATCTCAATGTTCATATTTATCTATATGTATTTGGGACAGTACGCAATTTTTGTGGGTTTTACTCATAATTTCGTAAATTTCCCCTCTTTGTTCATATTGCTTGGATTTTCTTCAATGACACTGTCAGTGAAATTTACATGACTTGGGATTTACACCTATAGCCAAATCTTTTATTTTCAAGAATCTGGTTCCGCTTATGGCTAGTTGGAAGTTTATGGATTAGCCTCATTTTAGGGAGACACGTTGTTTGTTATTCTGTTACTATGTTGTTTTAAGGTTTTGTGTATAATTAAGAGGAAATGCCTAACTTACTGATGGTTAAAGCAAATATCAATGCCAATGTTATAGCATTAGTACTAGCGCTGAAAATATGAAAAATATGCTATTTTATTTTGTGTCCTAATGCATGCTATTTCAAATGCTATATCTACTTTTTTATATAATTGTGAGGCTTTGAAACTTGTAGAAGTAAAGTTTTAATTTTATAATAAGTTGAAATGACAATTTTGTATGATGAAATGAGAATGTTGATTCATCATCGAATAGCAATTAGATGTCAGCATATGGTATACATGGCGTTAAATTTAGCACCAAATGTAGCAAATGTTAAATTTAGCACCTGAAATAACAATGTATTGGAGAGAAGTTTTCCTACTAATTTGGCACGGATTGGAGATGCTCTAAAGTTTATGGGTGAAAGTAAAGACAATATTGACCAATAGCATATAAAATGTTTTTGACTCTGAACTGAAAATGATTTATACCTTCTTGTATTCACGTGCTTTTTGTGGGTCTAATTGTTCTTTTGGGTCTCTAACGTTTGTTCATATCTTCAGGTGAAGCTCCAAAAGCACAATACCGAAGCACATGGGATCAAGTACAGGAGTTCTTTGCATTGTACTGCTAGGATATTAAGCACCGAAGGAGTATGGTTCTCAACTTTCTTTAAGAAATCATTTCATATGAATGAAGCAGTAATATAGTTTTCCAATAATATTGTTGGTGAACACATACACATATTTTGCTGGGCAGTTAACAAGACTTGCAAATGCAGAAAACTGAGCTGTAGCTAACAGATCTCTCTTTTCCATTTTATTTTGGTGGGCATCTGGAGTAGTAACAGTTAGTGTCATAAAGATTTAAGTCTCTCTAAAATGTGAAATTCTAACGATTTTCCTCCTTTTTGGGAACTATTCACACCCTGTCTCTGAGTGCCCAGAAAACTACTAACTGATATTGGTTTTTGATAGATCAGAGGACTTTATAGAGGAGCTACATCATCTTTTGTGGGGGTGGCTTTTGAGAGCTCCCTCGTCTTTGGAATTTATTCCCAGATGAAAAAGAAACTGCAGGTATAACACAACTACATTGGTCAAGTATTCCTTCTTTTTGCCTTGAGCTTTTCATTTCTATTCTTCTTTTGGGCATGATTTGCGGTATGTAGCTTTTGTATGATCATCGCTGCTATTTTTTTCTCTCTCTTGAAACTTGTATTAAGGATTTCTGTTCCTTTATTTTTGATGCTTGTGAAGGGAAGTTCGCAGAGTAGCAGGCCACAACCCCAAGTAATAATTCCATCTGCTGCTTATGGGGGAGCTATAATCAGTTTTATATTGTGTCCATCAGAGCTGGTGAAGGTAATTTAAGATCAGATGCCTTTAAATTTTCGCAATCGCTTCTCATGGTATGGTTATGGGATTTTGCTTTCCAGTGTAGGATGCAAGTTCAGGGCACGGATTCTATAGTCCCGTTATCCAGCAGATACAGTAGTCCTCTTGACTGTGCAGTTAAAACTGTAAAAAGTGAAGGGGTGAGAAAATCCTCTGCTTTCTGATAACCTAATCTATGGTATAGTGTTGAGCTAATGGAATTAAAAAACCTTTCAGGTTAAGGGAATTTTCCGCGGTGGTTTTGCAACATTGCTAAGAGAGTCTTTAGGAAATGCGGTGTTTTTTAGTGTCTATGAGTATTCTCGATATCACATGCATTCACGACTGAAATCTGCTTCATCTGGCCACAGCAACTTGGTTGACTTGGGAGTTGGAATCGTGAGTGGCGGCCTTGGTGGCATAGCGGTATGCATATTCACTCCTCAGCATTTCCCTGAAAGTAAAATCGAAAACTTGTGTCTATAACATTGCTTCACTGAAATTCTAACAGCATGTGCTTTTCCCCTGCATTAATCCAGTTTTGGTCTGTTGTGTTGCCCTTGGATGTGGCCAAAACTATAATTCAGACTTCCCCACATAAGGACTCATCGCGAAATCCCTTTCAAATCTTGAATTCAGTAAGCGATCTTCTGATGACCCCTTCCATTTTCCTTTTTTGTTAGTGAAAAGTAGGCCAGTTTTTTTGAAACTATAAGTGGCTAATTATTTTTGTTGCTTCTTAATTTGTTGTAGATTTACAGGAGGGATGGAATAAAAGGATGCTATACAGGATTGGGTCCTACCATTCTTCGGGCATTTCCCGCTAATGCTGCGGCCATAGTCACCTGGGAGCTAGCCATTAAACTACTAGGCATCAACCGGGGATGATTAGGACACTGCCATTTCTTCTTATCTGTTTAAACAATTCCTTAGAGCACAAAATTTGATGTTTTTCCCTGTTCTGGGGCCGTGAGTTTGATCCACAAAATGATGAGTTAGTGGCGATTACTATTGGGCAAAGCCAAATTAAGGTTGGTCAAAGTCATCACAATCCATACGTTAACTTTTTTCTTTATTCTTTACATTTTCTTTTTCGGCGTCTGTCAGGGATTTTTGTTGCAATCAATTTTTGTTTATACATACATTATTATCAGCAAATGGATCAGTTTCCACAAATAAATGTCTCAAGACAATTTTTGCGCATTTTCTGGGTCTGCTGCTTTCTTTACATTTTATTGGGATGCTCGCTCTATACGTACATATATAATATTCCTTTTAAATTAAATTTTAAAAAAGATTTAATTCTACTGTTTTACATGCTTCTCTACGTGATAATAGTTGCATATAATTTGACGAGTGTGAATATGCAGAATCTGTAGTTTCCTTTTAGGTCCTCCTATATTATTTAATATAAATGCTGATATTAATACTATATTTGATGATAAAGAGTGTGAAGTGACGTACTTGTTATAGTTTTTTTTTGTACCTTTTTTTTTACATAATCTCGTTTCAAATTCTATATTTGTTTTTTTTTTTTTATGTCTACAATTATTAAGTTTGGAAACTTGTGAGAGTAAATTTTTAATCATAAAATAATAGAAAAATACCTAAGACATTCAACGCAGTTTATCTAAATACCATTTTTGCCCTTCTTATTACAAAATAATCTAAAACAATCTTGTGTTTTTAAAATCATATTCAAAATACCTCATAAAGCAATTAAGGCTTTAAAAAATTTCAGAATTTTTTTTCCCAATCTATAATAAATATTATTTTAATATGACTAAACTAAAAAATAAATAAAAAAATTTAAAATGTTCACATAAATATTTTAATTAAGTAGATACTTCAATTATTTTGAAAGTTTTTCACTTTTTAATATTACTTTTATTTAATATTTTGATTTAAAAAGTTTAATTGTTTCAGGGGGAGTATTTTGTGCATGCTTTTAAAAATATAGGAGGTGTTTTACGAATTTTCATAACAAGAGGGTCAAAAGCAATATTTAAGCAAATCATGGGGGTGTTTTGGGTTTTTTCTAAAACAATTTAAAATAATATTACAATGAGTAGATAAAAAGTTAAAAATATATCAATCAAGAGCAATACAAATACTCATTAAGATTTGATATATGCTTTACTTGATATCAAATTTGACACTAATTATAACATATGCTACATTCAATAGAAAAATAACACTATATTGTAGAGTAATTTTCCTACTAATAACTAAAGATTGATGTTGATACACAAATTTAACACTTATATAGTGTTTGGTAATTAAGTTTATACTTAAACACTGCAGTTTGTGAGAGTATTATAACATATTTTTGTTTTATATTGTAATTAAAATTTTGATATTGAGACTTTAGTTTGTAGAATTAATGGAGATGAGTTTAGTTTTTCCAAGAGTATCGACGATTATTACTGTTTTTATACAATTTTGTTTGCTTTATCCGTTACTTATTTAGGAGCTTTACTTTTTTATTGTCAAGTTACATTACATATTATAATTAGCAAAACAGTAGTTGAAATGTACTACAATCATTGTTCTCTTAGTTGCGCACATCTCTACAGTAAATCCATTTAGAAATAAATAAAGTAAATTAACACATGAAAATGACCGGAACCAATTGATTACGAAGCTGTACTAATAACACTATTAGCATGCTTCTCTACATGCTGTAATTCAGTCTAACATTTATAGAACACCACACACACACACATATATGTATATATATATATATATAAACAACTTTTTGCACCGATCTTTTCCCTTTTATCTGGTCCCTCCATATCCATCGACCATCTTTTTCATCTTTTAGATCCCTTTTCAGACTCACTGAAAAAGGGTGTATTTAACCGTGTCATTTTAATTATATGACTAAATTATTACAGTATAAATCTTTTATATATTATAATATAAAACAAAAAAAATTATAATGTAAGCGCTTTCATATGTTACAATAAGTCGTTTCAACTTTTAATTTTAACTGCGTTGCCTACACACTCATAAATATAAAACACATTTGTAAAGCTTCTACTTTTTCATCCATTTCTTTGTTTAAGTTTTACGCCTTACAACGTCTCTATCGGTGGTATATAATTTTGAATATTAAATCTAATTAAGGTTACATCAAATAATAATAAAAAAAAGTAATAATAACAAAATTTGATGCACAATTATTCAAAACAAACCCTGTTGACGCAGTTATCTTTTTATATACCATAGAATTCTCATTATTCATCTCCTAGTACTAAAGTACTTTAAATTTCTACTTATATTGTTTGAGTATAGGCTCAAAATTAGCAAGCACTACATCCAACTGTTCAATAAAAACAACAAAAAAAAGAAAAGAAAAGAAAAAAAGGGAGCTACATCCAATTGCGTGGAGCACTAGAATTGCACAATCCACGATCCTCAGCAAGTACATAAAACAGATCGTACTCAACATAATTAAATGTCAATATATCTTTTCTTGCATGAGTATTTTAGCTTTTGTCTATGTATCATCAACAAATGTTCACTCATAGTCCATATTTTCTTAATCCAATCTTATAAATGCATGCTGTTAAATGTTTGAGCACGCTGTTAAAGGTTTGTACAATTTCATTTACCTTTATAAGGTTAAAATCTGCTATTAACAAAACAATAAAACATAATCTAAAAAATACATTATATATCATAATAAAATCTACAATTTTATAAGTAGTGGATTATAACGAATGGAGCTGAAAATGATTTTTCTAAATGTTTTTACTCTAGAGTCTAGATAGTAGTGCCTGTTTAATGCCTTTTCTTTATAGTTTGATCAGCTTGTCTAGCAAATATAAACGTCATAATACGCACATAAAGATCACCCAAAACCCATTACACCAACAAATGGAACAAAGTAACATGAAGAAAAACAAACTAAAGCAAAATACGTGTAATGTAATTATATATTCATCTTTTATACTCACCGCTTGAAGAAGCCATATATATAGGAACTCAAAACATCCATTTTTGAGGTCTGAGTTCTTTCTTGTTAACATCTCAGCCCTGCTAAAGTTTTTTTTTTTTTTTCCTTTTTTTGACAAGAAATTAATGTTAATGGAAGATAAGGCAGCGGCTTTAAGAAACACATGATATCCCAACTAATTTAGTACATGGTAGGATCTCAAACCATGATCACAAGGCAACATTAATTAATAAAAGCAGAATAATTAATAATTGCCTAATAAACTGTTTGGCATGATAACAACAAACGACAATCGGTTTGATCATAACACAGCCTCAAATCTTCGTCATCAGATACAAATATCTGAAGAGCAATGCCTGCTGATCTGGTTTTATAAATAATTATTAATTAAGGGTTGACAGAAGAGAGAGAGCAAGAGCTTGGAGGACCACAAAGGATTTTTATAATTGGTCAGAATAATGTAGTCATTTGATGGGAAAAATAGCCAATTAATTCTCCCTCTAATATGTTGTTCCGTTCCGCGTCGATTCATCATCATACTTATACATAATTTATAAGCATTCCTTTTCTCTTATTCTGAGGATCAGTTGGAGCCTTCTCTATGAAGGTCGGACGACCCTTTCCTGCGTCGCTCATTATGGCCGGCCAAACGCCTTCGACAACTCCTTTTGTTGTCATCAAACTCAGAAAGTCCATGAAACCTGTGTTAATGCACCATTTTACAACACAAAGAAACATCAATTAGGTGTTAATTAATAGAAAGAAAAACAAATACTACTTTCCTCTTCTTTTTCCCTCAACTAATTAAGGCTTTGCTGATCATGATCTTCATCATCTTACTTATTTCTTCTTTCGCTCAGCTATAATATTGAAACGCCGCCATATATATATGCACGCAATTTATAATGAAGAAAGATTCCCATTCCATATCTCCAAATGTAGCCAGCTAAGGAAGAGCTCTTTTTTTTTCCCCCTACCTTTTCTTGGTGTGTATTTGTCTGATCAGGCAGTACAATAGGAAAAAAAAATACTTATAATGTGAAATCTTGGATAGGTCACTATTATGTGTGAATGATTACGAAATGGGAGTACTAAGTCAATCAAAGGGACATATATCATGATCATGATATGTAGAGATAGATCAAGTGGGGTTCTTGATGTGTCCCCTTTTATCCGAAATGGCTGCATATACACCATATAGTTGCGTAAACCCTCGGCTATCTCACATGCACCAATCGCTAGACCAACCCCATTTATTGGAAAAGAAAAAAAAACTAACCCATTAGCCACTCATATATAGCCTCCTCTTCTTAACTCAAACTTTATATTATTAGACTGGACAAGACTATAGTTAGGGTTCCACTAGATTTGAGAAAAAAAGCGCAAACATTTGTGGTTCCCATTTGTAGACAAAGGGAAAAGATTTTTTTTCCTTAGAAAAAAAAGAGGTTCAATGAATCTTATATTGGTATGCATAACCCAGAAATAGTAACACGATCTAGCCATGTATATAAAGCCACTGCAAAGAAAAACGTCCAAAACTTAATTAGATCAAATTAATTTGTTGGGTAGGTAGGAAATCAAAGAAAAGATCCAAAATTCAGCAACGCAACTTGAACCATCTCAAAACATGAGCAAAACCCATATGTAAAATAAACATTACTAAAAGTAAGAAAACATAGAAAGAAGAGAGAGAGGGGGGAATTATGAAATTAGGGTTTTGATAACCTGCTACATTGCTGGCAAAAGCGCTGCTGGAGACCGTTGACGGTGACGACGGTGGCCTTGGCGTGGTACTCGCAGATCTTGTGTCGACGGTGATAGGGCCTTGAGTCGGTCAAGTCAACACTACAATTGTCAGCCTGGCAGCTCGGTCTCGTAGACCCTCCCGCACTGGATCCTCTTCTTGCCGTACTACCACCGGTACTCGTCGTAGGAGAAGCTGCAACAGTAGCACTACTGCCACTAGCCATGGTGGGTCTCTTCTTCCTCGTCAGCATCGTCGCGTCCAAAGCAAACCCTTCTCCCGAAACGACGTCGTCGTCTTCCTCCTCCTCTTCCTCCTCTTCCTCTCCCTCCTCCTCCATGCTCTTGTACTTTAAGCTCCTCTTTCCTTTGTTGGGTTCCATTTCCCTAGAGTAAGAGAAAAAGGCAAAAAGAAAAAAAAAATTTGAAAAATTTTAAGCGACTCAGAAAGAAGATGAAGAAAGATGCAGGTACATATATATGTATTGATGTATATATATTATTGTTATGACTGTATATAAGGACTCTAGTAGAAGAATAAAAAACCTTGGGGAGAAAACCAAAACAAAAAAAAAAAAAAAAGAAAAAGAGAGAAGAAGAAGAAGAAGAATTATGTGTGAGGACCACAGTCATACCATTTCTTTCCCCTCTTGTCAGCGTTAGGGTAACAGTACTGAAAGGTAGAAAGCTAATTAAGGTTCTTCTTTTCTTTTCTTTTTTTTTGTGGGGGGGGGGAGGGAATTGGGTGGGGAAGGTTATTTTAGTAACTAGGTTAATGTTTTAACAGTCTAATTCTTCGTTATATAAAATTGGTTTTAATTACAAGTTTTATAGATTTAAAAAGATAATAAAATCGTTGGTTAGAACTATTTTTATTGTAGGATGTAAAAGTTTTATATTATAACAATTTTTTTTATTGTTATTATAACATGTGAGAACTTTATATTTTTTATAATTGAGTTTATGATAAAAATTGTATGATAAAAACCGTTGTCAAACAGCATATAAATTATTAAAAAATTAATTTAATGATTAAAACAACGTTTAAAAAAAAAGAAGAGGAAGAAAACTTGATGAGACCAAAACCACATTATTTCGAATGACTACAAACAAAAAAAAAAAACGACAACAGAAACAAAGAAGCAACTTCTTTGCTTATCCGGTGGCTGGTCGGCCTGGTCTAGTTGGACAATGCCTCAACTAATTCTTAATTACTTTAGATTTTCTTTTTAATTTTTAATTGTTATTTTTTGTAGCTCTGGTTGATATTGTTGCATTATTTATATTGGTCAAGATAAGCTTATTGGCTAAGTAGTCACGCCACAGTTGAAGAACGAATTTTTGAGGATTTTGTATTATTTAAGTCCAATAAGCAAGTAATTTTCTACCTAATTAATAAATAGAGTAGTTAGGAGAATAGTTTAAACTATTAAAAATTACAACACGTAAAAATTTTATACTATAATTTTTTACTATAACAGGTTAGAGTTTTGTACTATTTACAGTTTAAACCAATAGTTTAAACTACTTATCCAAACACCTCTATTTGACAAAATTAGTTATAACCAATTTTTCAATTACAAACAATATAAAGCTCTCATATATTATAGTAAAATAAAAAAATTCCTACAATAAAATATTTTTATATACTATAATATTTATAGTTCTATCTAATAATTTTAATTACTATGCTAAATACCTATGTGCCAATTTTACGTTTCTCTTATTGGCTAGTTTTTGCCAATGCTTTCTGTTGCACCATCGCTTTCATTGTGGGGCTTCTCTCCAAAAGTTTAAACCAATCAAATTGCAGAGAGAATAAAAGTTTTTTAATTTTTTAATTTTATCTGTGGAAACAATACAAATTGTTGGACGAATAAGTCTATTTACTTTAACTTATCTGTCACCTTGCTATTATTACATTAAATGAGTGACTTATAGTACAGGTAGGTGTTTCGCTATAAATCTATTCATGGGTTAGTTTTAAATTTGGTCCTCCAAGAATAGATTTTTTCTTACTTAATTCACTGTAGTTTAAAATGTAATTTTGATACTTTCATCAATAAACCATAAATCTTTGTAATGGTTTTAACCATGTGCCCTTCACATGACTTGTTGATAAAGGCAATATAAGAGAAGGAGGACGATGTGGGGGTTACAACTTACGGCAAAGGAGGCGGTTATACTTGGGGTTACAGTAGGGAAACCTTTCACTACTCTTTTTGTTTTTATAATTTTTCAAAAAAATTAGTCTATTTTAATTAAATTTACTATTACCCTTTATAAATTGTCACGAGATCATACGTGATTAGGATCATTAAAAAATTGACACTCAATTACAAAAGTATCAAAGTTATAACTTATTATAAGCTTAAAATTTTTTTTTTAACTTTGAATTGTATAGATCAAAATGATACAACTGCTATTCTTTGAAAGTTATTCATTCATTCTTTTTTTTTTTTTTTTGGAATTTAGAGGTAGAGATTCTAACTATACACCTTTTATAGAGTCATGTGTGCTTTAACTTTAAGTTATACGCGTGCATAGGTTAAATTTAATAGTATATTTGATAAATGAGTTTGAACTCATAAGTTTAAATCATGAATAATATAATATCTTAAATATTATAATATAAAATAAATATATACTATAGCATAAAATTCTTGTGTTATAATTATAGTATTAAAGTTTAAATTTATGAGTGTAAATACATTTCTTAAACAACATATTATCACTTATATATACGTCATATTTATAAAATACTGCAAGGATAGAAGCATGTGATGTGGAACCTTTTCTCCCAATACTTGACGGTCCTTTTCTTTGCTAGAACTTAGAAGAGAAAGAAAGAGGAGGGAGGAGAAAGGAAAACGATTCCTTGCGTTTGACATGTATTATTGAAAGATGAAATGTGAAAAACTAAGATAGGACCCCCCAGTGATGTAACAGGCTTGCCCTATCATGGTTTGACACATATGTCCCGCGTTTGTCTACAATATATAAATCTGTTGTCCTTGAATCAGAGGATATTTTTAATATATACATATATATATATAGATATATGTATGCGCATTATATATAATATCTATGTATATCTATGCATGTCTTTTGTCCTGTTTCCTAGTTTGCTTTGACCCTTTGTATATTTTTGGTGCGGCCAACTGGTTTGCAGCAAAGTGGCCAATTATATCCTCCGCTTCACATTTATGTGCATTTCGCCTTTATTATTGAATATATTTTTAAATTTGGGTTGGTCCCCATTCGGTGGTGGTACTATTATTTATTTTGTATTTAACAACATAATTAAAATTATTTATTAAAAATATTTTTATTATAATATATAAAAATTTTACATTATATTATTTTTTTATTATTATTATAATATATAAAAATTTTATCCTATTTATAACTAAAAAAATAATAAAAACCACGTCTATCAAAACAGGAGGTCAGGAGGCCTGATGGCTTCTCCTTTAGAGCTGCCAATACACACACGCAGATATAGGTCGTCCTAATATATATATATATATATGGTGTGGATGTGGGGTCTACTTCGAGACGATCCGACGTTTTTAGCTTCAATTCTGTCTTTGAAGAGATTTCGAAGTGAACATGTGAGAAGCTTTGCTAGTGGAGTCGATGGCCTTTTCAATGGTGGCAGCATGTAGCAGTAATATTTGTCTATCACGTCAACAAATATACGTTAGAATATTGAGGATATTGAAAGGATGGAAAAAACAAAAGGAAAAAAGAGAGGACAAATTCCTTGAAATTAAAACAAGACTTTATAGACTAGGATCCCTCCCCCGAAGGCATACGGTACATATTTATCAACAGCCTATAGATTAGGATCCCTCCCCCGAAGGTATACAGTACATATTTATCAACAGTCTGATCTGTATTTTTTTTAAAATCTAATAGGTGAAAAATAAATATATACTTATATTAGTAGATTACTGTTTTAGTACCTGTTGGAGAAATCTCCTATAGAATTGACAGAGATAACGTTTTGAAAACTAATAGGCTGTTTATCAATGCAGTTTGAATTACAAATTGTAATTTAAACTAAATTTGCTTTCAAATTTTGTTAAAAAATACTTAACAAACTTAGTTTCAACAATAATTTGTAGTTTAAACTAGTAAGACATTTGGCAAAAATCAATTGGAATTGAAAATTTTGATTAAAAATTATAGTATGTGAGCGCTTTATACTGTACTAATTTTTTATTTTTTATTTTTGTTTTTTTACTATAGCTATTAAAAACTTTACACTATAATTAGTTGAAACCAATTAGTTTTAACCGACTTGTCAAATGTCCTTAAATTTGCCAAAAAGCCTATAAATAAATTATAAATAAGTAGCTTATAAATGTTGTGACTAAAGCAAGACAATTCTCTAGTAATAAGAAAAGGGGGAAAAAAACTCTACCAATAAGTGCATTTTAAGACATCAAACTCTTATTGTTTAATTAAATTGTCATATTTTTCTTAATCCATATATATTTTTTTCACGAATGAGCTACCATGTATTTAAAGAATTGGTTCAAACAAATTTAAACTCAAATAATATAAAGTCTTCTATTGCTATAATATAAAATAAAATAAGCTATAATATAAAGCTCTATTACTCTATATATATATATATATAATATTTTGAACCATTTATTGGTTGTTTGGTTGAGTAGTGGGAACCACAGTTTCTACTATAAACTTAATTTTAAATAGTATAAAATTTTTATATACTCAATGATAAAAAAAAATTACTATAGTATAAAATTTTTATATTATAATAAAAATAATTTTAATTAATAGTTTTTATTATTTTTTTAAACACTACTGAAAGGTTTAAGAACACCCCACTATTTTTTCCGACTTTAGTTTCACATAATTCTTAAGAAAGGAACTCAGTTGAAACTTAGAGAAAAAATTATGAAAAGGTGCCGAAAGAAAGCTGAATGCAGTACATATCACTTTAGAGACATGACAATGTAATTGATGGAGGGAGAATATTAAGAGTATTTGGACGGAGAAAAAGAAAGAGAGAGATGGGAGAGGGAGAGAGTTAAAAAAAGAGAGAAAAGAATTAAGAAATCACTGTTATATATAGGCTAAGGGAATATTTGGTTAATAGAAGTAGCAAATCCATCTATATAAAAATAGAACTGTTCAAAAACTGTTCTAGACCCGTTCTCAAACAGAAACTACTTACAAAGGAACCTGTCCTGGAACGTGAAATGGGATATTTAAAAAATATAGTTTAAATTATTTTTGATTAAAAATATATAAAAATTTTATATTATAATTTATTTTTTTTAACATTATAACATGTGAAAGCTCAATATTATCACACCTTAAAACTTTGGTTGAGACGGAATTCGAACACATTATAAATATACCACTAAAAAAAAAGTAAAAACAAAAACAACAAAGCATGTATAAACAAGCCGCCCTTGTAAAGGGAAGAAGGATCACAGAGAAGTGCCAACCAAAAATGTTCCTTCACAAGCAATATCACAACATTTCTACTCCACTAGATACCTGTACGTATTAATAGAGGATGTGGAATGGGATCAGCTCTTTGACATTAATTAACGTCTAAACTTCTCATTAATATATATATATATTTTTTGTTTTTATACCAAAAATTCAAGATTATAAAAAATCATATCATGAACCTTAAAAAATATTTCATTTATATCTTCTGATTTTGAATTTCTACACAACTAATGCTTTTCATGATTATCGGTCACTTTTGATTACAAAAAAAAATCTACATGCCCTCAAAGAAAAAAGCAGAAAAGAATAAGAAAAAAAAATTGAAAATCTCAAAATGTGAAGTATGTTTAAGTCCTTTAAAGTTAAAATCAACCTCTGTACGAGAAAAGGACGTATCATGAATTTGAACTAATATGTTTGAAAACTTTAGTTTGAACTAAAATTTTAGTTTAAATAGTATAAAATATGAAAATTTTACAATGTAGTTCACGTTTTGTCTTGTATCGGTATGTGAAAGCTTTACAATATTATTGGTTTAAGTTAATAGTTTGAACCAATATTGCTAAATACTATTATATATATATATATATATATGAGTGTTATTATCATTTTGGAACTTTTTTTTTTGGCAAAAAATCAACTTGATAGCTAGGGCATTTGCAACATATTGAAAAAGATACCTTAATGTTTTTGAAAATATTATTCTTGTACTATGTGTCGTTTTTAGGGTGCAAAATATCCATTTGCATTTCATTTGATTTTCTTTTTAGTTTAATTTGCTTCAATTCGTCATTTTGTCAATGTACAGTGTGCCCAAAATATAAAAATAAAGCAGTTTAAAATATAAGGAATTTTTATGATGAAGAAAGTAATTTTATTTCAACTATAAAGTATATATGTTTTAGCTATTAGATTAACTTTATAACAGTCTAATCTATAATTAAAAATAATTTTATATCGATAAAATTGTAACATGAATAATAATATATTATACTGTTAAAATCTTAAATCGACCTTCAGAAGCCCTACACCGTTAGTAGGATAAAATTATTTTCTCTAATATAAGAATTTCCTAAATTATAAGCTATAATTAAAACAAAAGTATAATTTTTCCTAAAAAAGTACATGATTTAAAAATGAAGAGAGAGTCATATCTCGTGCAAAACTCTCCTTCTCTCTCTCTCTTAATTTTTTCCCAAGTTTTTCTTCCTTGTTGCTGTGGGAAATGCAATATAATATATATTTTTTCCTCTCTCCTCGGATCACTCTTTCCAGTTGGAGATAAACAACCCCGCATCTCGTACAAATGCGATATATATATATATATATATATATATTATTTTTCCAGAGACAAAAAAACCCACACCCCCTTTAAATACAGCATGTTATAAGTGCCAAATGCCAGTGTGGCATGGTTTTGGACTCACCATATGTGTAGGGCATAGTGTACTCTCTCAGTCTGAATACTGTTTATATACAATATTATATTAAAAAGAAGTGGTCGTCGGCTACAAAGTCTATGGAGATAGAATTCGTACTCTGCAAAGCCTTGAAGGAAATCAGTGGCCCAAGCTTGGGCGCTCCATCAGTGACTCCCACCAGTCATCACAATTATGGCTTCCTTATTACTCTTTCATTTATTCATTTATTTATTTCTATTTCTTTTCCAAGCCTACATGATTTTCTAGGGCTTCCCACTTGTTAGTACATTCTTTTCGTAAGTACTTCTTGCGATTAATAACATCAGATCTCTCTCTCTCTCTCTTTTTAATCTGAACATCAGAAAAGTCTCCGATTATAGGCGTGTACGGTGTATCTACGTATTTCATCTATGTATATACGTTTTATGTACGTATATATCGCATGTACTACGTACGCGAAAGAAGTTAATGTATACTTGAAACCGTAAAGATCTTTTGCCGTTCAGTACTTGTTAGTTCAGGATAGGATAGTATACCCACTTTTAGGGTGTTGGTATACCTTTTCTAGAATTTCCCAAAATTTCCTACTCTGTTTTAATTTCTAAAGACCAACAATGGCTCCACCTTGAGTATTGTAAGGCTCCTTATTGGTTATGCCCTAAAGGTAGTGTTTGGTCACGGGTAATGGGCGAAAATATGAGTTTGGAAAAGCCATTTTCTATGCCATTGTTTGGCGTGGTTTTAACTGAAGAATGGTCATTCTGTAGGAATGAAAATTCCGATAAATTAATGGAATGACGTCTTCAAAACTTAGTAAATGAAAGAGAAAGTCGCTCTATTCCACACCTATTTTCTCAAATTATCTGACTCCAACAAGTTATGAACCCTGAAAACGTAGAACCCTTCCCTCCCAAATCTTTTGGTCCAATAACTACATCAGTGTCCACGGGGACCGTTGCATTGCACTGTCCCTGCCTATCACTGCACCCTTTTGGCCCTCACATTGCAACGTCCCTCACAACGTCCCCAAACCGGTGAGCCCTGATCATGCGCTACTAGGCGGGATCATTGTACTTCAAGGTCGACTAGGATAAAAATGATAAAAAAAGGATGGTAGATTATTGGGTCTCTCAACAAGGGGGTCTTCATGGATTTCACACGAGGCTTGAATTGCAAAATGGATGGCGTTATAGGTGCGTATTGCAAAGGTTTGTAATAAAAGGTCATGGGCTACATGACAAGGGGCATTATAGTACAATATCAGTTATCCCATGTCTTTTTACGTTGTGGAGTTTAATTTAATACTTTGACAAATTATTGTTATATGCAAAAGATTATGGGATCAGCTAATCAAATTGTTAATTTTATCGAGATCACATAGGGAGTTTAGAGTAGTGTGTGATTTTTTTTCTTGTAAGTTTCTTCTTCTTTATATTTTTTTTTACAACAGCCGAAAGAATACGTAGCTCTCATATTAAAGATGAACAAACCACTATAAATTTTCTTGTGTTCATTTTACTTATTTTTTTCTTCATGTGTTTTTGTTTGCTGTCAATATAGGATTAGGACATTTAATACTTAACTATATATGTAGCCAATTATACAAGGCAAAAATTTTCCGTTCCTCTCAGTTTTACGGCTTTAGCACAAAACACAAAATCTTAACATTTTTACATCTGGGATAAAAAACAATTATCTGATGCCAAAACGTTTAGTTTTTAACAAGGATTAAGCCTTACAAAATATCTTTGGTCTAATTCAAAAAATTTCAAAATGTTCTCCTCATTTAATCATTTTGAAATTTTATACTTAAAATCTCGTAAAATTCATAGCTCATCAACCGAGTGGAATTTTAACAAGTTGTTTGCAATATATAATATTTTTTATGAGATCTACAACTTTTATATTTTACCTTTTCTTAAATTCCAATGTTACAGTTGATTTTTTGGTAGATTTTCAAATCTGTTGGGTTTAAAATAATCTTTTTTAATTTAGTCATTTTAGAATTTCATAAAACTTTGCTCATAAAACTTATTACCCTTACTATTTTGGGTGGCCCTGGTAGAACTTAGGTTGCCTCAAAATCCAACAATATCACAACTTTTGGAAAAAAAAAAACATCAAACTTTGGTTTAGAACAAAGTTTTCCAAACTAGGTTTTAAGTACATTAAACCCTAGTTTCTAAATATATTCCATCTCCATCATACATATATCTCAATCATAATCATACCATAAAGTTTATTTGACATGCCATAGTCCATACTTAGACAAATACATATAAAATCCTATGAAAAGAAAATATACTTTAGAGTAAAGAAAGTTTTACCTAAGGATCTTGTGAGCTTTGTGATCCCTAACAAAGACTTGAATTTTGGCCATACTTTCTTAACATGATTCATGGCAACCCCCTCCCCCAATTAAAATCATCAAAAGCTCAAAAGAATACAACAAAAATCCAGATGAAAAAGTTTGGATTTCACTACTGCAAACAGGGCTAATACAATGACATTTTTTGCGACGACATGAATATTTCATCTTTTACAACAACAAACGTTGCAATTATGGTAGCGTTGTTATTCGCCTTGACATATCATCACAAAAAAGAGAGAAAATAACTTTTCATATTTGCAACGACATGTTGTCGCAATTAGTGTTTTGACGCCGCAATCGCTCTCGCGCTAATTTACGTAGTTATTGTCATTGCAAAAAAAAAAAACTCTGTACATGTGGCAATCATTTCATAGTTATTTGCAACACCAATGTAGTCACAAATACTAATGGTTTATAGCTTGTTAACCACAATGGTAGTGGAATTATTTGCGACACACCTGGTTTTATTTCCGACGACTATGTCATCACAAATACTAATGGTTTACAGCTATATCACGCTGTTAATCACAATAGTGGTGGGACTATTTGTGACGACATATGTCGTCACAAAAGATAAAAATTTTTCACCAAAAATTTGGTAGAGAAAAGGGCACTATATTGAATATTATTTGCGACAACATTTTTTAACTGTCATCGCAAAAAAGTTCTTTGTCAGTCTTTTTTTTAGATTTAGTGAGACGTCGTCGTTTTGTTACTTTTTGCGATGACTTTTATAATTATATGTGATCGCAAAATTTCGTCGCAAAAGCTCTGCGTATAAACAAACCTGAGCGCTCCATTTTCCCCATTTTCTCCAGCGCATTTCTTCTCCTTCTGCGATTTCTCTTTGTTTTCTCTGCCCTATTCCGCCTTAAATCTCTCCCAAACTTCTAAAAACTCTAGATTCGTGAGTTTTGTATTGTAGAAACTCATATTATTAAACAATAATCATAGAAATCTCCCTAAATTAGGAAATCCTCAAACTTTTTCCTAGTTGAGTTTTGGAGCTTTGGTTGTTTTCTGACCATCCAACATTGAAGTTTTTGCTGCTATCTTCGTTTTCTAACCCCCGTTCTTAGTGGTTTTTAGATTATGTAAGTTTTTAATTCTTCAGTATTTAAAATATTTCTAGAATTGTGTTGTGAGTTGAATTTTTAGAATTGTGAATATGTTAGTTGGATTGTGAATTGTTGTTGAATTATGAATTGTGATTGTGATTTTGTTGGAATGGTGTGATATAGGATTCTTTTAATATGGATTGTTGTAGAATTGAAATTTTGGGATTCTTATAGAATTAGATTTTTAATGCATTATAGTAATTAAAAAATAGAAAGAATAAATGTCAAAGTTATTAATAATAATAATTTATAAAATTTAAAAAATTGCAATTTTTATTACAAATTAAAAAATAAAAATAAGGAAATGAAAATTCTTAATTAGAAATTAATGAACTAATTAATTAATTAAATATAATGTAAAAAAATAATAATGAATAGTTATTATAAATTAGTGAACAATATCATTGTTTAATAATTATAATATTATTGTTAAGGATTAATTAATTAATATATTGTTTTAATTAATTGATAGGAAAGAATAAATTGAATTTAAAATTACATGTCATTATAAATGGATAAATAATTGTAATATTATTGTTTATTAAAATTATAATTTTATTTTAAAAACAATAAGAATAATAAATTATCATAAATTTGATAGATTGCATAAAATTTAATAAAATTGTAACTTTTTTTGGATGTGGTTTAATTTGATATGTGACTTTATAGTCACAAAAGACAACATATGTGAGTGCAAATTTCTATTTTTATTTTACACATACATGCATGAGTTTACCTTAAACCCGTTTGAGGATCATATGTAGTAACACCAATACTTAAATTGTTCCGTTTGGATTGTTTGGTATTGTAATTCATATGTTTGTCATTTGATTTCACTAGCACCTTTGATAGAGGTTTTCGTACATCTTCCTTTGTTCTCTGAGTGTGCGCCTAATAGTACACTTAAGAGAACTAAAGGGAGATACTGTTGAAATTTCTACAGAAAAAGGGTTTTGTGGAATGAGTGACACAATATATAAATTACAATACTAAATAAGATAGGGTCTTACCCTATAGGTTTGGAGTAAAGGCAATGTATAGAATTGCATGCATACATACATATATTGACCAGTTCATATTACTCAATGTGTCTATTATTGTGTATAGTTGACATGCCGATTGATAAGAGTTAGATATATCTGAGGAACAGGTTGTCAAATGAGTATTGAGATGGGTCATCTGCTTTTATTAAGGTTGAAAAGAATTATGCATATTCATTTGGAAATATCAGTTGTCCTTATGCGAAGTGTAAAAATCATGACATGCGGCCAGTTGAAATAGTGAAAGCACACATACATCGGTTCACTTTTGATACGTCGTACACAAAATCGATTTACTATGGTGAAGTGGAGGAGATTTCAAGTATTGACCCAGTTGTAAGTGAACCAGTAGACAAGGTGCTTGTATTGATTAAAGATGTTGCTAGTATTAATGATGATCATGATGTGTTGGCCTGTTGGGTGAGACGGAAGTAGATATTGAAGATCCTTAGGATGATGAGTTCAAGGATCTCTTATTTGAGCTCCAAGTGGGATTGTATCCCGGTTCCACTAAGTATTCATCATTGAATTTCTTAGTGAAATTGATGCACTTAAAAGTGTTGTATAGGTGGCCTAATGAATGCATGGATGCTATGTTGAAGTTATTAAAAGATGCATTCCATGATGGGAACAAGTTACCTAAAACTCATTATGAGTCGAAGAAGTTAGTGAGTAAACTAGGCCTAAGCTATGAGACAATTCATGTCTATAAGTATGATTGTACTTTATTTTGGAAGGAAAACGTTGATCTACAAGTATGTCCCGTTTGTAACACAAGTCGTTGGAAGAGTAAGAAGGGGAAGAAAGTTCCATGGAAAGTACTACGTTACTTTCCTTTGAAGGATTGGTTGAAGCGTTTGTATGCTTCTTGTCACATTGCTAAGGAAATGACATGGCACTAACACAGGCGATCGAAGAATGAAAACTTAATGTGTTATCCAGTTGATGGTAAAGAGTGGAAGGAATTTAAAGTAAAATGCCCTGTTTTGCCTGTGATTTGAGAAATGTTTGATTGGGTTTAGCTGCTTCTGTCATACAGTATATGGTCGGTAGTTATGACTGCCTATAATTTACCTCTGTAGTTATGCACCAAAGACCCATACAAGATGTTGACCTTGTTGATTCCCGGTCTAAATGCTCTTGGAAAAGATATTGATGTGTTCTTAAGGCCTCTTGTGGATAAGTTAATAGAATTAGGCGATGAAGGGATTATTGTACGCAATGCTGCTTCGAAAACATCTTATTGATTTTTTAAGGAAAAAAAAACCTTAGGTTTATTTTAAGGGTATTTTGGTTATCTTATTGATTTTTAGGTATGCCACAGACGCATATTTTCCAATGGTTTTGGATCATATGCACAAATGAATCCAACGTGTAGCATAAGTAGCTCCAACACTAAGGACAAATTTCACCGACCAAGAAATGGGCCCAAATGTGTGCTTTCTGGATATCAGGTTCTAAAGGCCGAAAGGCCCTTATGATCTTTTCGGCCCATTATCTGAATCCAATGTTAAACCGTTGAGTATAAATTATAGTTAGTGGGTAATGATATAACTGATTTTAGAAAGTTTTAAATAAATGTTCATAAAGTAAATCTTTTTACCTACTAAATTAAATAAATTAGGCACATTAAATAGTTCTTGTTAACCTTTGTGTTTTTTAACCCAGTTGATAAAATAATTAAATTACCTACATTAAAAAGTACCAGTAAGCTTTTTTTTTTTTTTAACGCATACCCATCATCATCGCCACAATCTTTCTGCTAAGACCTTTTACTATTACTCGCCATCATTTCCTTAAGCTTTGTGGTTTTTAATCCAGCAAAAAATTTATTAACACAGTAAAAAGATTATTTTCCTTCATTAGGTGATTTTTGTAACTATAGGAAAAAAAAATCAGAAATTTCTTAAAACAAAGTCATAAACTCGACCGTTTTCTCAATCATCACTCATTAAACATAGACCTAACTTTGGCGCATGCAGTTTAAAAACCGGGACCATGTTTTGGACTAATGTGTCAGGGTGGCCCCCATGTACAGCGTCAGACGGCTTGATTAATGGCTTTTTGCAAGATTATGATTGAAGTTAAAATAAAATTTTGATGTTGACCATAATCAATTATGTCTGATACCTTAACATATTTTACATTAAGAGAAGGAAGACAATAAAAAATAAAAAGTAAAAAGTAAAAAATAAGAAAAAAAATGGTCCAACCTTGCACAGTTGCATGTTATGTATAGAGAGATCAACTTATAATGAGTACTAGAATCAAAGCCAAATGCCTAGGGCTTGGCATGCCCTCTAATAACATAATTGCTGTTGGTGATGTGCAATGTCCACTTAGAGTGTTGCACTACAATTACTTAGGAAAGGGTGCCAATCAAGGGGGGGAAATTAAAAATAAAATAAAATAAGATAAAAAAATGGTGTCGTCTTAGTGGAATAGCGAGCCCCTCTTCTCACTGTCTTAATCATATCTGGTTAATGATTTGCTTGTTGGTGTACATAGGGGAAAGACCAGTATAGCAAGTAAGTCAAGCCCTAATAATAGTAATTATAAATATGTGCTGACAATTTTTTTTTTTTTGACATATGGTCGTAATTTGTATTATTGCTTATAGTACAACATGATTAATGGAGTCTAGGGCAAAATAAATTTGGCATGTTAGGCACTCAAGAAAATGGTACTATCTCATGTAGACATATATATAGTAATATATATTATGAAAGAAAAAAAAATAGTTTAAAGCAATGTGTACATTTTTTAATGATCCAAAACTATACTTGGACCACAAAGATAACTCGATCTCTAATTCCCCTTAGATTGTGTTTGTACAATACAATTAGAATTAAAAATTAGAACGATTTTGCTTTAACATATAAGAGCTTTAGATTGCAACTTGTTTTTGCTTTACATTGAGTATTTGAGAGCTTCATATTTTAGCAGTTTCAATTTATAATTAGAACGAGGTTGTTATACACACTCATATTGACTTTTATTTCAAATCTCAAAAGCTAACTCCAAGGAGGGGGATTTTTTTATAAAAAGAACTCTTTGATACTCAATTCAACAAGAGATTAAATTTGAAAAAAAAATAGTTTAAAGACAAAAAAAACTGTAACTTGTCCCTCGTGCCCAACCCCTATTTATAAGTTTGAGAATGGGCAGAAATTCTGAGTCATATTCTTATTTAAATCATTGATTCATAATAGTTTAAGTTTAGCTCTTGGATTAATAGTTGTAACGTGTTCATAATAAAATTGACCTTCCTCGTCTTACTAATTAAGTCACTCTGTGCGCTTTACTTCCTCATTTAATAATTAGAATGTCACCATTTTCCTTCCATTTCCCTTTATTCATTTTGACTTAATTGAACGAGTCATTTCTGTTAACAAAATGTTATTCCACGAGAGATTTATTTTATTTTCCACATAAATCAAAGTTCTTAAGAGTTGGTCGAGAATATGGCGGGAAAAAGGGCCGAATGCTAGTTTAATGGAATGCGCTAGCTTAGTGAAGATTACCAACTCAGGCAACGGTATTTTATTTATTTTATTTTATGAATAAATCCCATTGAGAGCTTTATATAGGGGCTCTTAACGGCATAGCAAAAGGTCGGTAAAAGATCCTAATCAGTTTGAGATGGAGACAAAATAAAAGTTGATTAAAAACAAGTTCAATTTCAAAGGATAAAGCTAACATTTTGTTCTAGCTTAATTTACGCTACTTGACTTTATCATGTAACTAGATAAGTCATGGATTAATAGCACCCCTCATGTATCACACTGATCCACTTTCACTAAATTAATATCCAAACAATTGAAATTGGGTTACTCGTCCACCTAATGAACGAATAATACATCAATCCATGTCAATTAAGACAATTATAGTGGTTATACAGTCATTATGTTTCATAGATTAATAGACTGTTTAGTATGTAGGTTCAAAACCGTTTAAAGCAATTCAAACCATAAAGGCAGTTCAAACTGACGTTTGATGAAGTAATAACTAAGGCCGGTTTAAATCATGGAGGCAGTTTTAAAATCAACCAAAACCCTCAAAATTCAAACTTTACTCTCCCCTCAAGTTCATAGGTTGGAACCATTTTCTATAGTAAAAATATTCTCATTCTCGTTTTTCTTTCATAAACTATAGTTTTCTAAACACCAGTTCTTGTTTTAAAATTAATATGATGTTTTGTTCTAGTTTTAAACCTTTATATTCTAAATGCTAGTTAAAAACCACCGCTTAAATCATACAGTTAGAACCCATAGCATAAAGATATAAACCATACTATTCCAAACCTGCACACCAAATGAACCATAGGCTGTTTTCATGACAGCAAGAGGATGATCTATTAACACTCTCTTTCCTATCATTAAGGAATCGATTCCCCTTGTTTGCAGTTAGGTTGCAATTATACCTCTCAATGGGCCTGTTGAATATGGTTTAGGATGCTATGACTTGCGTTCTCTTGATGCTAGTAGACAAAAGCATAGACCAAGTTCTCTTATCGTTCCACCTCATGTGGTTTTGGTAGATTCTTTTTAAGGCATCAAGAAACTATTACTCTTCTTTTGATTAGCAAAAAAAAGGATATATATAGATTGTGGCATAACTGATGATGATTATATTTTTGTGGTTCTGAATCAGTCACATAATATGTTTATGGCCTTTAAGTGTGTATATTTATATGTGTGTACAGTTATAAATGACAGTGTACGTTTAATGATTGTTGTATTACGGTTTTTACTTCTAGATGTTGCGTTCAAGGAATGGCTTTGTAGAACGACCGTAAAATATATATATATATATATATATATATATATATATATATATAATATAATCTATTCAATGAACGGCTTTGTAAACGCCTGCGAGCTCTTGATGCTGCCAACCTTTCTAAAAGCTTAATTAGCGTATGTTTATTACTTGTAATGAATAGAGATTTGATAAACAAAGAGCTTTTAAACACTGGTTCTTGGAAGCCGCTTTTATACATGTATCATCAATTTATAAACAAAAACACAAAATACTATTGCAGGTAGGGTCCATAACTTATTTCAACAATGTAACACCTATAATTATTTGCCACATATTAACTAATCTAGCATTATTGCTCCTTAGAATTTTTCAACTCAATACATCTAAAAACATGGCTATGAATTCAATATTGGAATGCGCATATTGATTTTGACATATTGGTCTTTCTAATTAAATTCCGCCCCATATTCCATGATGATAATCAATTTAAGCCGCTCTAATGTTTTCTCAATATTCAATAAATTAATTAAATAAGAACAAATTAGCTAGGAAATTATTTCTTTCGTCCGAATTGGTGTTGACCCTTCCCTACCTGGCTATTGGCTTCCCTTATAAAATCCTAAACCAGCGCCATAGTAGTTCAAATGTAAATTATAGATATGCATGTTTAATTATTGAAATGACATTTATGTTTGTTAACAATTTTTCAAATGACTAAGCCTCTAATTGATATATCGGTTAACTATTGGTTCCAACTAATAAACAATATAAAACTGTCAATAACTACAACAAAAGACAAAAACTTATTATAGTGTAAAGCTCTCATATTTTACAGTTGTTAAACAAATATTTTCAGTTTTAATTGCTCTCTCAAATAGCCTATAAAGCTAATAATGGACAGTAACAAGGTTGTCACTGATTTATCCAAAAAAAAAAAAAAAAAGAGAGAGGAGAGAGAAAGAGAGTTTTCAACAGGGTACGCATATAGACACATAGATCACCAAATTATGAAGCTTGATTATTAAAACTTTTCAAATCCCCTTGATAATTCATATGCTTGTACAAAAAAGAAATAAATATTAAAAAAAATGACCTATCGACAGCTTGGGATAGAATGAGTCTTATATCCGGGTTAACTGAACATTAACATTATTTTATTTCTATATCTTGATACGTCCTTCTCAGAAAAGTACTAAAATAACATTCAACATTATTCAACATATATACTATTATTTTCTCAAAGTGGAAGATCCTAAAACATCACTCCCAAAATCGATATCCAATACATAATTACATAGAGCCCTACCAACTTGTGCCCACATGTGTACTGATCTCTCTCTCTCTCTAGATCATTCATCTCTATTAGTGATTAATACGGATAGAATTTAAAAACAAAATAAACAAATCATGTGTTTTTTAAAGCACATGCATTAGATTAAAATATAGAGCAATTGTCCTTGGCCAACATTCTCAAGGCCCCACAGGACCGGCGGCACTTGAAACTTCCATAAGCTACAGTCCACCACTTCCAAAAAAGAATTGTAATAAAGGTATTAGATTCTTCTCTTTATTTAAAAGATCATGAATAACCAGTACCTCACTGGAATTTTCCCATCTACATGTAATATTGTGCTTACTACTGCTTTATATATGTTTATAATATATAGCCCATTCCCCAAGTTTGACTCTTCTTGCCTCTTAATTCCCCTTGCACGATATATATATATACACACACACACACACACACAGAGATATATATAGACAGTGGCTACCTTCTTAATTCCCCTCGCACGATATATATATACACACATATATAGATAGTGGCTATGGTTTATATCTCTAGACCGTCTAAATGATATAATATTTTTTGATATGATAATAATAATATATTATATTAAACATAACATCAAGTTTTGATTATCCAATATTATCGTATATTTTGTTGTGGAAAAGGATATACCATATTCTTAATATAAAGGCATCAAATTAAAAAAAAAAAAGATCTTTACAAGTATGCTACAAATTAAAGGCTTGGATTGATTTATGCAACTAATAAAAAATATTTGTAGAAAATGTGACAACTACATTATTACACTAGAATTAGAATTTCAAATATGCACTCTTATCATTAGCAATTTGGAAGAAAGATAACATGGAAAAAAGGGGAAAAGAAAGAGCCTAACTATTTTAGGACATTTTAGTCATTGCAAGAAAAATCTTTTAGAAACATTGTTACTCTATTTGCAAACCATAATTTGAGCTGAAAAATTCAGTTCATGTTTAACAATGTTAAAAGAAAAATCAGTTTAAACAAATTAAAATTCTTAATTCAAACTTATTTGTTATAATAAAGACCATTCACTTGTGTTGGAAGCGTGAAAAAAAAAGTGAATAGTTTTTATTGTAACAAATGAGCTTGAATTGAGAATTTTAATTTGGATTAATTTTTTGTATTGATTTTTTTAACATTGTCAAATACCAGTTTGTGTTTCTACTAAATTTTTTGGTCCAAACTCTATCCCAAACGGAGTCATAATGTTTCTCACAAAAAAATATAACTATTTCGAATCTTCCATATTTTTTTTAATTTGGTGTCACCACATTTAGGATATGATATATCCTTTTCTAGAACAAAATACACCACAATATTATATGATCAAAACTTGATGTTATGTTTAATATAATACATTAATTATTATTATCCTAACCGGAGATAAAAATTGTAGACGCTCCTATATATATATATATATATATATATATTATTCAAATGGCCCACCAACAATAGTAGTACATTAAGTCACAACAATCCTTTATCATAACATTGGTTATATTAATCTTATCATGTTAAGTACATAATTGTGCCTCCTTGTTTTAATCATTTGTCAATCTATCACTCCGTTTTTTAAAAATGTAAAATTTTTTTAGAATTTAAAAATATGTTTCAATTTCGTCCCTTACACACATTGTGAAATCAAACACAAGATGAAAAGACAAATATACCCTTAAATATTAGGTTGGATTTATTTTTTAAAAATGTTTTTTCTTGAGGAATTTTTTTAAAAACATATTTTTTAAAAAACATAAAAGTGAAGATCTTTAAATTTGATGTTTTGTATTTAGGGTTTTGTATGTTTTTTAAAATTTATAAAAAATAGTTTTCATTATCTACTTAAGGGTAATTATGTCATTTTGTCCTCTTTTTGTTAATCATAAGATGCTTTTGTAGTTTTACTGAGAAGTATAATTATATGTTTTTACCCTATTTACATTTATCCTCTCTCTGGTTATGTCGTTATTTTGGGTGGTTGTGAATGGTATTGGGCATGTGCACCTGAAGAAGGCAAATTTGTTCCATCATCTGCATGGAAAGTGATCATACACATATAAGGGGTGTGAAATCATCTTCTTAAGACTTGACACTGTTTTATATCCCCCACCGTCATCATCCCATTCAATTGTTAGGTGGTAATGAGTGTTGGCAAGACCCTTTATGGCATACAAACAGAATCAGGTACATGGTATGCAAAAGAGAGAGGATTAACAGAGATAGAGAGAGAGAGAGAGAGAACGTAAAAAAAAAAAAGAAAGAAAAGAAAAAAGAAAAAAAGAAGAAGAAGAAGAGTTTTTGTTTTTTCCATTCTGTTTTGTCAGTTAGTGGACATGTGATTAGCGATTACCTAGCTACATATCTCACCTCAGAAAATATATGATCCCCACTTTTGTTATCATGAACTTGACTCCATGGGCCATCATGTGCTGTGTGTGTTTCACTGGACCCCAATTCTCTAGAGCTTGACGTTATTATTCATCATATTGTCATTACATATTACACAAATACACTAGTACAGAAACCAGTACATGATAAAGAAGTCATCATATGGAATATGTATTTTGAGAAAGAGTCCATCCACTATCCACTCTAGCACGTCATTATTAGAAATCTACAGATACATATATGTACCATCCATTTCAAGCAGCCGATCTAACGTAACAAATATAAAAATTCCATTAAGAATATATAACATGTATCTGCTTGAATATGCTTTTTTCTACATGTTTGTTACATTACGAACCATTCACTAAAAAAGTAAAAATTAACTCTTGTTATGAGACCAGCGATCACAAAAAGGGTAAAGAGTACAACAGAAAGAGAGGTTGCCTGTGTATTATTACTAATTAGGGACTGAAATCAAGAATTTTTTTTAATGAATAAATAGAAAGAGAAATCAAGAGACATTACTAAGCTGTCTTTTTATATTAAAGGCAAAGTTACAAAAAAGAGCTTGATATTCTACCATTTATATGAACACAAAAAAAAAAAAAGAAAGAAAAACTGGTCGAAAAGCTTGCAAAATCAACATAAAATTAAAAGTAAAACATAAACTAGTTCCACTCAAAATGTTGATGTGTCTAGTCAAAATTCTCGAATGAAAAATGTAAGTGAAAAAAAAAATCAATTTGAAGCAAAAAGATTACATGGTTTCCCAGAAAGAATTACTAATTAAGTTGAAATTAAGAAGCAAGAAAAAAAGAGTAAGTTTTAATTAAGAAACAGCTTAATAATAAAAGGAATATATATAAAATCTATTTCATATATTTGTAAATATGTACATGTATGCAGAAAATCAAAGAAAATCAAGAAATAAGAAATGGGGAGTGAGATCTTTGTCTGCGCATTGTTTGGGGTGCAAATGTGGGCAGCTTTTGATGGGTGCAGTTGGGTTGGATTTGATACTTTGGTCCCCGTATTCTCCAATCTCTCTCCTCCCTCTTTCTCTCGCTCAGATCACAGGTTTTCAACTTTAACGTGCGCGTTGGGTTTCTTTCATGTTTGCCAAATTGGAATCTCTTTGTCCCGTGGTGGTGTGCTGTGGTGGTCACTACTCAGCGACTGATGAATGGTGGTGTGGGTGACTAGGACCCACTCGCCACCTCCTCTCTCTCTCTCTAGATCTGCCTCTTTTTTGACTCGTCTCTCACATCAGCTCTTAGTTAACTTGTTCACTTCCAAACCTTGTATATCTATATCTTGTTGTGTATACCTTTCATAATCACACGCAATATATACATATAGATATATTTATATATATCTATAGTGCTTTTCTACAGTCCTGTAAAGATCACCTATCAAATATAGCACGTAAAAATAAAAAAACATATCATGGTGATCACCGAACCTAACATTAACATTGAAGATATGCAACATAATTTTTAGATGACTAAATTTCTTGTAATTATGCTAATTCAACATCGATTAATGTTAAAGATGCATAACAATCTTTAAATATGACTAAATTTCTCATTATTTCATCAATCGAACATGGTTATGTTTAACGACCGTTCTATCATATTTTTCTTTTCTATATGTTATATTAAAGGGCCCTACTGGAGGACCGTACAAAAGCCCGATGTATATATCCTACAATATTTCATCTAAATTAAACAAGTGCCAACAGCCCGCCAAGACAAATAACGTTTTCTTCAAGCCTATATTTGGACAAATCAACTAATGAAGAAGATTATGCAGATAATTACTACTGTTTTAGATAAAGAGTGGATGGGCTTAATTCATCATGCCTTCACCGACTCCGGTCTCGACATAATCATTTTGCAATAGTTCCTAAATGATATAAGTGTCCCAAAAAAAAAAAAAAAACTTCAAACCAACCACTAGATATCTTGATCAAATTAGACATTTCAAAATAAATACTCCTCTATCTAATAAGGATCAAATTCACTCTAACTATTTTTTCTAGACTCATGACATAAGATCTTTATCCTTAAAGTTAGTAAAGAGTTCCTTTTATAAATTGACATAGCTCCCTGTGTTTTGTTGGCATTACAGGTACATTTTGAGACCAAACTTGATCACAGTAACAATCCCTCGAACTAACCCTCCTAATTTTATAACTGAAATGACATAAATATCCAACTAATTTTAGCCATTCAAATGTTTGATAAAAAAATGATCAAGACCATTGATTAGATATCTTCAAATATGGAACATTGATAAAAAGTAATGGAGTTTTCAGGTTGTCATGTGGCCGATCGATTGGTTTGGTTTCATAATATTTGAGGGTCAAATTGTCATTTTATAAATATGTTACGGGTTCAAGTTGTTCTCTTACTGTTCAAGGGCATTTGAGGAATTTCTGAGAAGTTCTAAACTATAATAACAACAACAACAATAATAATAATAATAATAATAATAAAGTTCTGTTGGGTATTCTTGTAAAAATTTTTAGGTCAAGGACGTGCCGTTATATATATATATATATATATAAGTCCGGTTAGAGAGGTATCTATTTAATTTAGACAAAATACAGGAGAATCGGTTTAAAAAGCCCTATTGTATATGTGCATTTGTTGAATTAAGTAACTTCCAGCATGCCCTAGTTAATTAACTAGCTTTATTATTATTTTATTATTTATTATTATTTGAAAAGTAATTAATTAACTAACTTTGATTCATATGCATATTTCTGCTTGGTTGGTTAAATGTGAATCTTATCTCGAAGATATATATATATATATATATATATATATATATATATATATATATATATATATATATATATATATTAATCTTTCCCCAAGGGAAGAATCTAACAGAAGTATATAATTCTCTCAAGGTGCGTGTGTAAGGCTTCTATTTAAGATAAATAATACCAACCTAACATGCTAATACATATTTTTATCTTTTTTATTTTTATTTTTTACAGGCTTACTTTATGCAGTCCTGCACAAATCAGACATATAGATATAGAATAACCAGATGTGGCTGGTCTTATTAAAGAGCTACACAGTAGTAATATTTAAATTACCAGAGGAGATCAAATTGGTAACGGCAAGATTAGAGACTATGCAAGAATAATGATGGGGTTGTAGGGAAGGAGGAGAAAATCCCTTGGGACACTACAGAATCCGTTTGTTTCCCCCCCCTCCTCCCCCCCACCCCCAACTATGCTTTGCTTTTTTTTTTTTTTATTACAAATTTCTCCCTTTATTTGTATAGGCTCAGCTGCCCCAAGTGCACACCACATGGCTCTCCACCTTACTATAGTTCTATTATATAATCTCATATTTCTGACAATATTAAATATTAAGGTTTATACCTTTTTCATTGTGTTATCTTGTTAGTTTAATACGGGCCAAACTGGGGGTGAGAGATGGGAATATAAGATCACTAAGAGAGGCCTTGAGCATAAAGCGTGCTCCTCCTTCCCCCTTCTTAGTTTGAGGGTCATGAGATGTAGACCTCCACATGGTGCCCTCTTGTCCCTTTTCTGTTGGAATTTTTACAAATCCAATGTCTCTAAATTTCTAATAAATATATATAAGTTCCTTTCTATATGTATAGAGGTATTGTTTCAATGGTTATATTTATATACTATTATTATTAACTATTTGATATAAATCTAATAGTTATAACTTAATGAATAGTCTAAAAAAAATATAATAATTAATGAGGTTGAATACTTATTATGTCATATTATTAATTGTTGTTGAAAATAAAATGTACTCATTGAAAACGTAGAAATTACAAAGAAGTTCATATATATATATATATATATATATATTTATTGTGCGCCCTCCGTCAATCTTCAAAATGAAGTTACCTATTCTGTGATATATAATACAGCCACGATGACACAGTGAATTATATGGGGATTTTGGAGTAGTGTGAAAACAAATAATGCCTTATATGAGTAATGAATGTTTTTCAAACAAAAGTTTGAATCGGATTATCTATTACTGGAAGTCTGAATTATACATGTTACATGACATATTTCTATTAATTTATCTATTTTTGTCTTAACTAGTGAAATGGGAAATACACATATATCTATTAATACACTATTTGTCGGTTTTTCTCTCACTAATCAGTAATCAGGCTTTGGTCTCGGTCGAGTTAGATTGTGTAAAGATTATACTATCAATTTAAGCCCGTTTCCTCCACTAATTAATCTCTTTCATGGAGAACCATTTTTCCTATTGATGTCCCATCGAGTTGACGGAGGAAACTCCGACAAAATATAGAATGAAGATGTGATTAAATTGAAGAATAATCTTATATACAATGTGGGACACATATTTTATATCAAGAAATTACAAGGAGCTTTTTACTAGGTATGTATATTTCTAGACACTAGATCAGGTTAATGTCACATCAAAAATAAAATATCGAAAGCTACCGATAGAATCTAATATAAATATAACGTTTTAAACATAATATAACAATTAATTATGTGTTTGGCAAATAAGTTCAAGATCAATTTAATAGGATGTTTAAGAAAGTGATTGGAACTGAAAATTAAGTTGGTTTGAAAGCTGTAACATGTAAAAGCTTTACACTATAGTAACTTTTTTTACTTTTTACTAAGCAGTTAAGAGATTTATGGTTCTAATCAAGATGTCAATAAAAGCTAAATTGTAAATAGTATAAAGTTTTTAAATGCTTCTAAGTTTAACCAAACACCGTTTAAGGTATTAGAATTTTAAAACAAACAAATATGTTTGAATAGTTAAATGAGAAAAGAAAGGGAAAGTGTGGAAGTGGGATTTGCTGTGTTAGACTGCATTGGTTTTTGGGCAGTAGCTCTAGGGATTCCCTCTGCTCATCTATTTATCTCTATACAGAGGAATGTTATATAACTTATACCTAGTGTTATGTTGGAATGTGTAGTCTTTCATGTTAACTGTTGCTAATTCTTCTTTTTCTCTTCCCTTTCTTGAACCTACCAAAGATTCATCCGTAATGCTACTTTACCCCTCTGTCCTCTTCTTGGATTTCGAATGTTCTCAGTTAATTCTTTTCTTTTTTTTTTCCACAAAGAAAAATATTCCATTTAAAATAATCTTTTAACTTAAATTCGATTCTAGACCAGAACCCATCACGTGAAAATAGATTTTAAAGTAATCACAATTCTTAAATTATATATTCTCCATAATTAATTTGTTAGAGTACAGTGACCAGAATTTAGTTTGGCCTAATCTGAAAAACTCACGGTGAGATAATTATAGTGAAAGAACAAATGTAGGATTTTTCATGACATCTGTAGTGATAGCGGAATGATTGGGCCTACATTGATCTCGCAGGGGTGCAGAGCCCCACTCCCGTGGTACAAACCTTTGTATTTTTGGCCGTTTAATTTATGTTTTGGGCCATAAGGTTTTGTTCATGTCTATATATATATATATATTGCGTTAGGGTTTTAGTATTATCGTTTTAACCATCTAATCGCCTCAATTTTATAATTTTTTTTAAATTTAGTGATTTTTTTTCTTTTGTCTGTGGTTTTTTCTATTTTAGATTTTCACGTAAATCTTTATATGTTTTTATTCTTTGTATTTATCGCATTATTTTCGTAACATAATTAAATACTAATTAACCACACACTACTTAATGTTTTCTCTCATATGATCTTAAAATTTCAACCCGGCCCGTCAAAGGGTTCACGTCGCCACCTGCTCTTTGTCCGTTTACTCTTTGTTTTCAACGATTCCTTTGCCAAGAGAGATAGCAAAAAAGCAAAACCCAAAAAAAAAAAAAAATGTTTATGGGCAACTGTTCTGATGAGAAGATGGTGGTCATCTCTTCAACCACTAAGGAATGGCCACAGGTTCATTTCTCTTTCTTTCTCCCGCTCTCTCTCTAGCAATTATTGTTAGACAAAAACATGACCCCATTTTTTGTTGCTTAGCTTTTGGAAGAGAATATCTCTCTCTTGTGTTGTTATTTTACCCTACTACACACCCACCGTTTAACCTCTCTTTTTCTTCCTTTCTTTTCATTTTTTCCCCACATCTGTTCAGATCAATAATCAAATGATCAGTCCAGATGATCCAAAGGCCTGCTTGAACAACAACATGCATCAGCCAGCTCCATCAAACGCTAGGATAATGGAAAAACCAGGACAACAGATTCAACAACAACAACAACAACAAGCCCTAAAGTGCCCTCGCTGCGACTCATCAAACACAAAGTTCTGTTATTACAACAACTACAGCTTGTCTCAGCCCAGACACTTCTGCAAGGCCTGCAAGAGGTACTGGACCCGCGGTGGGACCCTCCGCAACGTCCCGGTCGGCGGGGGCTGTCGGAAGAACAAGCGCGTCAAGCGACCCAACTCCTCCTCCTCCTCCTCATCATCACCATCATCATCACTACTACTTCCTCATCACCATCATCATGATCTTCATCATAATAACTCCTCTAATTCCTCCTCCTCTTCTTCTCCTTCTCCTTCTTCTCTTCTCCCATCCCAGATCGATAATCATCACATTGTGAGTCCTCTGTTTTATGGCTTGGATAATAATAACGTCCCCAGTAATAATAATAATAACAATAATAATTCCCATGATATTGCTATGAGCCAGCTTCCTTTTGCCAGGCTCATGAGCTCTACTACTTCCGGGTATCATGATCTGTTGCACTCTCACTTAGGCTTTTCATCTGGGAATATTAATAATAACACAACAATTCTCTCCTGTACCAATACCACTACTGATCACTACAATAACAACCAAATCAATGGGTTTAGTGACTCGAATTCGTCTCCGCTTTTATCGAGTTACAGCTCCATTTTCAGCACCCCGTCTTTGTCCTCTCCGTCGCCGGCGATCACTTCTTTGCTAGCTTCAAAGTTCACCACTAATGGTGGGCTAAAAGATCATGTACTTTCTAGAGGGTCAAGCGTCAATTTTCCCTCGTTGTCGTCGCCATTTGGGGAGCTTCAGATAACAGGCAACAATGGCGAGTCTGGGATGGGTTTGGTAAAGCAAGTGAAGTTGGAAGATGGGCAAAGAAGGACGTTGGATTGGAATGGTTCTGCTGATAATTGTGCTACTCATGAGAATGATGATCTTCAGACCGTTGGTGAGCAAAGTCATGTTGGGTTATCATCACCGTCAGATCCAAATTCCCTTAATTACTGGAGTATTAATCCAACGGCTGTCGGCGGTGCCAACTGGCACGATCCGGGGAGTATTGGGTCTTCAGTGCCTTCTCTGATCTAAACCCGAACCAAAAATATTCAAACTTCATTCTTCACATCTACATATTGTATCTCTCTTTTAGTTTCTTTTTAGTCATTTTTGAGTTTTGTTAGTCTTTAGGTTTTGTTTTAGTTCATGGTTCATACTGGGTGTGGTTTTCAGAAACTTATAAAAAAAGAAGAAGAAAAGATCAAACTTTTATACAGAAGCTAGCGAAGATGGGAAGAGCTGGGATCGGAGCGATCATGTCAGCAGCAAAAAAGATTAATATTTTCAGCCTCTTGTTTATTTTTTTTAATCAAGGTTGATTAGAATTAATCTTTATAATTTGCGCTGAGAGGAACCTCGGATCCTATGATTAATCTCATGCACTTGGGCGTCGTCATCGTCATCGTCATCGTCACCGTTGTCTTCATCATCACCAAATCTACACAAGAGAGTTGGGAAGGGTTTTCCTTGGATCGTCAAAGTTTATTATTCCTTGATTTGATCAGTAAGTTGTGTTTATGTTGTTTGTATATATGCAATGACATCCTTAATTAATTTCCTTCTAATTATGTCTTTTTATTTTTATTTTTATTTTATTTTATTTTATTTTGTTAAAGTTAGTACTAGGTTTCGGAATTGGGGCGGGGCTATATGTTGCACTAGTCCTCATGAATCATAATGTTCAGGATTAGATCATGGGGAACTAATTATAATTTTTTTTTTCATTTATTTCTATAGTTTTGAATTTTGTTGGGGGATTTGGGTATAATATTGGTATAGAAGAGAGGGAGATTTGTTATTGAAACTTAATTTGGGTAATTTTAGTTCATGATGTGGTTGGTTTTGAGTATGTTAATCAACTCTAATGTTGCTTCCAGTAATTGCTTTAATTTGGTGTTAACTATTTTTTTGGTCAAATCATTCACACAAAAACTTTCAAACGCAAGCAGAAATTTGATCAGATGATTTCTAGCACGTGTAAACGTAGAGCTAGTACTGTCCCACGTTGTAAACCGCTGTGTTTTCCTCAAAGAAAGAGATATTCTGATGATAAGTAGATTGGTCAAGTTGTAACTCTAATTGCTATGTACAAAAAAACTAGTGGTTTTGAGTGTCTCGGGGTTGGTGATGTATGTGAGTTCTTAGAAGGCTGCATCTACTCAAATTTCGAGACTAAAAATTCGATTTCTTTTTATGATACACTAAAAAATTCAATTTGAATTTTGGAAAAAAAAAAAGTAAAAAAAGGGACAGATAACATGTGTCGATCAACTTGTGGCTTGTTGGCTGGTGTAAAGCAGTACATATAGCCAAGATGAGTTTACTCTCTTGCTTATGCTGCACCAGAACTGAGAATATTTTTCTATGCCGGTGCCTGTTGCGCTCGGCATCTTGATCATAAAAAAAAAGTATTTGGATAAGGATAATTCATATCACAAATTTAATTATAAATAGTTTAAAATTTTTATATGTTACGATAAAAAAAATTATTATAATGTAAAACTCTCATATATTATAGTAAAAACAGTTTTTATTAATAATTTTTACCACTAACCAAACACCTTATCTATAAGAGATATATGTTTCGGTGGCTGTTGAACATGTAATTTATTAGTAAACATCTGTTTTTCATTCAATGATTAAGGTGATAAGAGATATATGTGTTTCGGTGGCTATTGAAAATGTAATTTATGAGTAGACATTGATCTTCATCCAATTGTTTGGTATGAAAAAAAAATAATAATGTTAATCAAATTCAATGCTTTAAAATCATACACTATTAGGACTTCTTATAGGAGAGATATATATATATATATATATATATATCCATATGTTTAAGGAATTTTATTGTAAATGGCTGAAAATTACAGTACTAGTGACTTGTAAGTAATGTGCTTAGTCCTTATTAAAAGATAGTTATTTAGGATTATCTACTATTTCAAACCTTTTATTTTGACATTATCGACAAGTATAACCTAGAATTGGAATGTTTTTAAAGATTGTGCATTCTCTCAAACTTAATTAAAAAATACATGATGTATTTTTTTGGAAAGCTTGAAATGCAAAGTATAAAATAGTAAACATTCTTATATTTACTAGAATTACGAGACGTGCCTTGCTTTTTATGTTAGATTTTTTTTTAATATCATTTGAAGTAATTATTATCTAAGATTTAATATTTGATATTAATAATTATTTTTTCTCTCATTTTTTAGTTTTGAAGTACATTTTTTGTGACGGTGGATCTACATAATCACAATTACAGTAAAAGTATTTAATAATGTACAGCTTTTTAATTTTAGTTATTTATTTTTTTATGTTGTCAAAGAGAAGATATTTCTTTTTTGAATGAAGATAAAGAATTTTTATGAACTTTTATTAATGGCTATATAAATCAGAATAAATATCAAAGTCCTAAAAAAACAAAATGTTTTTATGCTCGATATACATATTTAGTGAAATTTTTGTCTCTCTTTTTACACAAGATGCTTCATGGTGTATTTTGTAATTTTAGTTTCAATCAAAACTTTTAGATATTATAATATAAAGCTCTTCTATGTAAAATACTAAGAAAAAGGGAGCTATTATGTAAAACTTTCATATGCTATAGTGTTTTTAGCTAAAATTAGTTTAAACCATACTTTACAAACACTCTATTAATTTTTGTGGCATTTGTTGCATAAGTTTAAGCCAATTCAAACTAGGAAGGCGGTTCAAATTAGTGTCTGGTGGAGTATTAACTGAGGTAGTTCAAACCTTGTTAGGTAGCTTTAAACCAGTCAAACCATCTTAAATCTAAATTTTGCCTTCTTCTTTCTCAGTTTCATATAGTTTAAGCTATTTTTAATAGTAAAAACTATTCTTATTCTCAGTTTTTTCATAAACCATAGTTTTTCAAACAATAATTCTCATTTTAAACTTGATTGGATGTTTTATTCTTGTTTTAAATCTTTAAGTTTCAAAAGCTAGTTTAAAACCATTGTTTAAACCACATGATTCAAAATTCAAACCATAAAGTTTAAAACTATATCTTTCCAAACTTGCATACCAAAGTTACCCCAGGCTTACTTGTTTTGGTACGTGACCATTTATTGTACATTTATAAAGTAGAGTTATTTAATCTGTTACAGAATTTTCTTATCATATCTACATATTGAGAGGGTGTTTAACAATTTATGATCCAAACCACTTTTTAGTTATAAAAATTATAAAATTTTTACATATTATAATAACAATAAAAATATTATTAAATAATTATATACTATAATAAAAACAACCCTAAACTATTTTATTAAATACTCTATCGGATACTTAGAGAAGGGCGGTTGACATGTCATATGAGCTCATGAGTTCATTCTCCATACACATTACGTCCGTGCGTGTGAGAGAGAGAGAAAAAGAGTGACAATTTAGTCAATATTGCGTGTTTGAAAGACTTTTCTTTTGACACGACAGAGAACAAACTACTCGATATTGCGGTAATATATATATTTATATTCAATAATGTACCATTCACAGTCCCGTTTACCTGGGACAGAGGTGGTAAGATTTCTCCGTTTGTTCATTGATTTACTCGCAATGTATCTCTTCAAATTGCAGAATTGTCAAGAAGAGCGTCTCTCTCTACTGTATATTATATAGAGCCCATAAAACGAACATTTTTTAGGATTTTTTTTTGTTAGATATTTTAATTGTAGTTTACGTATTATATTTTTATTAGCTATTATTTTACTTAATTAAAATATAGTTATAGTTTAATAATTATCATGTGTTTAAATTTTATTGGTCATAAAAGAGATATTTACTTTTCTTTTGCATCAAGAAAATTATTCATTTAAAAAACTAAGAGGGTTAAGAGAGAGAAACACAATTTTCTTCAAAACTTCTTGAGATCAATTTGTTGAAATTAAAGGTTTCACCATAGATCAAGATATGTCTTCTTCTCTAATTATTGTTATGTGAGAATCATATAGTTCTAAAATCTTAGCATCATGTTTATGCAATATTAAGATTTGATTTGCATAATTTAAAATTTTACTTACATGTGATGCTAGAGCATTAGTTTTAGAATGTATGATTTTCCATTAATGATTATTAATTTTTCTTTTGATTGAATTATTGTGGAATATTTTCAAATCTTCTGCTGTACATCATTGTTTACCAATTTGATGATCAATTTGATTTGTTGATTATATTATGCTTACCGATTTGATTACATATGAATTTACGATTTCTTTTGTTATTGATCAAGCATTCAAAGATTCCTTTTATGTCGCTATAGATTATATTCATATGTCTATATATTATTATATATATAATTCATGTTTTAATGGTTAATAATGGCTTGTCGATTTCTAGTCCTGGTGGGACTTTTATGTTGTTTGGTATATATTTCACATGCATATATATTATTGAATGTCATTATTAAATGCAATTAAAACCAAGGTGTTAATGGCTGCAAATTCTGTTTGAATGCATATTGAAAGAAAACGGTTTTGCACAAAAGTTTTCAAGCCACTAATTATGTTTGAATGAGTGAAATTCAAAAAAAATAATAATAATAATAATAACGCACAAATGATAAGCGGTTACAACGTGGGATGATTACTGATAGTAGGCTAAAAACGTGGGATTACATGGAGAACTCCATGTGCTGCACATTAAGCATTTTACCAAGTCTTTGACTTAGTTTCAATTGGGCTTTAAGCCCAGTCGCTTAAAGCAGCCCAAAGTAAAGGTTCAATGGGCTTTAAGTCCATTAAATAAAGGAATTGGGTATCAAAGTTCAAAGGGCCCAAGGTTGGATTGAGTAAGGATTCAGGTTGACTATAGGCGTAATCCAATCTGACCCAAACCCATTGACTGGCATTGACCATTAACCGATGTTGACCATGTTGGTTGTTGACCAACGTTGATTGCTAACTTTAACCGTTGATTTTAAAAATCCTTTTACTAAAAAATAAATTAAATTGTATAGCATTATTGTTTAATTTGATGTCTACATAATGAACAATTTGTTAGTCACTATAGCGGCCAAATTAAAATGATTTTACCTATAATTATATGATGTTATTATTAAGATGACATGATGTTATATATCTTTCTTTGTAGAGGGTATATTAAAGTTTATTGATTATAAGATATTTAAGGATCGCCCAAAGGTTGATTAATTATTTTATAATCATGAACATGACAATGGTTGATTGATATGCTTAGTTAGGTATGTTTAGTATATCCAAAGATTACAAACATGACTAATGTTCGGTAAAATCCACTAACGCAAGTGCACGTTATCGATCAAGTAATACAATAGTGAGTAAGAGTATCGTCTCATAGGGACTGTTGTATAATAATCTAACTAAGTACTAAAGTTGGATTGACTCTAAGGTTTATCTAGTTGATCATATGAAGTTGTGATTAAATTAACTACTAAACTAAAGTACTAAATTAAGAATAAAAATTGCAATCAATTTCAAAAAATACTTCAATAAGACAAGGCGTTAAGGCATTTGATTTCACCATAATTACTAGATATGAATTTCATAAAATTATGCAACCCAATTAATAATACACATGTGATGACAGAAATTCCTAAATCAGTTACTATCCTATCTCTAGGTATAGCAAACCTACTCAGTTTATTAACTCACTATATCTCTATGTGAATTTAAATAAATTAGAATGTATTAGGATTCATGAACTTTCCAGATTAAGCCACACAAATAATATGGTATATCTCTATCCATATTTAATTCATGGTTATATGTTAGATGAAGCATTTGCATAATTCTCCCTTCTCAGTTTTGAATATGCACATCAGATCATTTAAATGGTAGCTAATCATTTAAAAGCATTAAACATAATAACAAATAACTCACATGAATAAAATCAATTGTGGTGCATAAATATGAAATTCACATCGTCATGATTAGGCTACATCATAGCCCTAACTAAGAAAATTAGAACATAATTGAAAAAGAAATAAAAACTGAAAATTTAATTGAATCAAACATTAAGAGTTAAGAGAGCAAGAAATTATGTCACCAATCTCTCACTTCTTACTCCGGGATGCTTGACGGCTCCTAAGAAAAATAAACAACGCTCTCCAAAATTGACTAATAACCTAGCTCCCCAGACTATTCTATTTATACTACTCTTAAGTTAACAAATCCCTTGTTTCGCGTCCAAAAATCGTGGTTCAGAATCACTCTGGCGCCGCGGCCCTTCTTTCCCAACGTTGCGGCGCTTCTTTTCTTTTTTTTTTTCTTCTTTTCCGCCGTAGCGTCGCGGCGCTCCTTTCCCAGCGCCGCGGCGCTGAGTTCCTGCCTTTACGCTGCACAGTTTCTCCTTGGGCGCCGCGACGCTGCTCTTTGGGCACCGCGGCGCTGCTTCTCTGCACACGGTCCTTGACATGCAATTTTTCTCCAATCTCTTGTGCTCGTGCTCCTTTTGTTTTCTTCTTTTTTCTTTTTTCAACCTACATCAATAAAAGCATACTTTCATGAAAAAGTTGGATGTTTCATGTAATTTTTCTCAAAAACATAGAAATATTTGCTAATTAAAAGTGGCCAAATAACTCTCTAAACTAGAGTTATCAACTAATTGGAGTATATTTAATTACCAATGACATGAAATTTAAAATAATAATAATAATAATAATAATAATAATAATAATAATAATAATAATAATAATAAGTATCAATTATATTTGTTGTCGTACATTGTTGGATCATAAAAAGGAGAAATTCAATGTACATTTATGTCCACATAAATGTTATCTAAATATTTGTTATGTGTTTATATTATGACTCAAAGCATTAATGTGTGAGCATTTTATCTATTTGCAGCATTTGCTCTTGTTTCTCTTTATTCGCAGGTTTGTCTAGTAGGAGGTTCAATGGGCTTGATTTTCCTAAATGGTCTAACCAAGTTCAGTTTCACTTAGGTGTTCTAGATCTTGATTTGACACTCCTAACTAATAAGCTCATTGCTATTACTAATGTTGGCAGTGTTGAAGAGAGATCTCTGCATAATGCTTGGGAAAGATCAAATAGACTAAGCTTAATTATCATACTGATAACAATAGCAGAGAACATCAAGTCAACGATTCCTAAAACTGACAGTGCTAAGAAACTTATGGAATCTGTGGAATGTAATTCCCAATTTGACACTGGTGATAAGTCAGTTGTTGGGACATTGATAGGTACATTAAATACCATAAAGTTTGATAGTTCTAGTACCATGCATGAGCACGTCATTGAAATGGTAAACATAGCAGCAAGATTGGGATCCATGGGATTGAAAGTGAATGCAAACTTCCTTGTGCAATTCATCATGAACTCTTTGTCTTTTTATTATGGTCCATTCCAAATAAATTACAACACTATAAAGGACAAATGGAATGTGAAAGAATTACTAACTTTGCTTATTCAAGAGGAAGCAATGCTAAAGAAGTAAGGAATTGACACTGTCAATCTCATGGCTCAACTAGTAGCTAAAAAGAAACCAAGAAAGAAGAATCAAAAGGGACTGAAGGTTAATGCGTCATCTGTATAAATCCACAAGAAGAAACAAAAGAAAGATGTGTGCTATTTCTATGGAGAGCTTGGACATTACAAGAAAGACTACCTAAAATGTAAGATATGGTTTGAAAGTAAAGGGATACCTAGTGCTTTCGTATGTTTCGAATTAAATTTGGCAAAAGTTCCTTATAATACTTGGTGGATTAATTTTGGTTGTACCTCTCATGTTTCAAATACGATGTATGGATTCCTTACGGTCTAAAACATAAACACAAATGAAAAATTTATGCTTATAGGGAACCGAGTCAAAGCTCCAGTTGAAGCCATCGAAACTTATTGTTTGATTTTAGTCACTAGACATTATTTAGATTTTTTTCAAACTCTTTATGCTCCTTCTATGTCTCATAATTTAATTTCTTTTTTGAAACTTGATATAGCTAGATATTCTTTTAAGTTTGGAAATAGACATTGTAGTTTGTTTAAGCATAATCGTTTTATTGGTTCTGATGTTCTTTGTGATGGTTTATATAAATTAAAGCTTGATAATCTTTTTGCAGAGACTCTATTGACCTTGCGTCATAATGTTAGTACTAAACGTGGTTTAGCGGATGAAACTTTAGCTTACTTGCGGCATAAACATTTGGGTCACATATTCAAAGAAAGAATACAAAGATTGTTAAGGAATGAAATCCTTCATGATTTGGGTCACATATTCAAAGAAAGAATGCAAAGATTGTTAAGGAATGAAATCCTTCATGATTTGGATTTTACCGATCTTGGCATTTTTATGGATTGTATTTAGGGAAAAATGCACAAAACACATACACATTTAGAAGAAGGCTACAAGAAGCACATAGCTCATTGAACTTACACACATCGACATATATGGGCCTTTTGAAGTTCCATCTTTTGGTGGAGAAAAGTATTACATCACCTTCATTGATGATTTTTCACATTATGGATATGTCTGTTTGTTGAATGAGCAATGTCAATTAGTAAATGTTTTAGAGCTGTTTATTACTAAGGTGAAAATTATCAAGTCTGATAGAGGTGGTGAATATTATGGAAGGTATGATGAAATTGGACAACATCCTAGTCCATTTGCTAAATTCCTTGAAAAGCATGGTAGTGCTCAATATACAATATCAGGTCCACAAGAACAAAATGGCGTTGTAGAAAGGCGTAATCGTACTTTAATAGATATGGTTAAGAGTGTGTTAAGCTACTCGTCTTTACCCTTATCATTATGGATGTATGCTTTAAAAACTGCCATGTATTTGTTAAACAGAGTTCTTAGTGAGGCAGTTTTAAGGACTTCTTTTGAACTGTGGATAGGAAAGAAGCCCAGTTTAAGACACCTGCATATTTAGGGTTCCTTGGTAGAAGTAAGAATTTATAATCTATATGAAAAGAAATTGGATTCAAGAACAACCAGTGATTTCTTCATTGGTTATTTAGAAAAATCAAAAGGGTATAGATTTTATTGTCCTGTCCATAGTACAAGAATTATTAAAACTAAAAATGCGAGGTTCATTGAAAATGGTGAAATTAGTGGGAGTGTGGTACCATGTAACGTGGAAATTCAAGCAGTTAGAGTGGAAATTCTTTTACGTAAAACTTCTTCTCAAGTTGTTGTTCCCACAGTTGTTGAACGTTTTGACAACTTATAAGAGCAACAAATGAATGATGAAACACCCCATGATAAAGCTATTGTTAATAAACCCGTGGTGGATAAACGACATGAGATAGTATGAAGAAGGTTTGAAAGGAAAAAAATACCTGTTATCTCTAATGATTATATGGTTTATCTACAAGAGTCGGAATTTGAGTTGGGAATTGATGACGATCTAGTTTCATTTTCACAAGCCATGGAAAGTAATGATTTTATTAAGTGGTTAGATGCTATGAAAAAAGAGTTGAAATTAATAGATCACAATAAAATCTGGAACTTTGTTGAATTGCCTGAAGGTTGTAAAAGAGTTAGGTTGAAGTAGGTCTTCAAGACCAAGCATAACTCTAATGGCAATATCGAACGATATAAGGCTAGATTTATTGCCAAAGGTTTCATTTAGAAAAAAAGGTGTTGACTACAAAAAGACCTTTTTTCCTTTCTAAAAAGGACTCTTTTAAGATCATCATGGTATTGGTAGCTTATTATGATTTAGAGCTTCATCAAATGGATGTGAAAACTGCTTTTCTAAATGAGAATTGAGATGAAGAGATCTATATGGACTAACCCGAGGGTTCATAATTAAAGAAAATGAACACACGGTGTGTAAATTCAAGAAATCAATATACGGACTTAAGTAAGCTTCTCGACAATGATATCTTAAGTTCAATGATACTATTATTTTCTTTAGATTTAAGGAGAACATTGTTGATTGATGTATATATCTGAAGTCAATGGGAGAAAGTTCATAATTCTAATTCTGTATGTTGATAATATCTTGGTTTCTACTAATGATCTTGGGTTATTACATGAGACCAAGAAATTTCTCTGAGAACTTTGAAATAAAAGATATAGGTGAGGCATCCTATGTGATTGGAATCGAAATATTCCATGACAAATCGCAAGGATTGTTAAGGTTGTCTCAAAAAGCATATATTAATAAAGTTGTAGAGAGATTTAAGATAGAAAGATGTTCTGCAAGTGTTGTTCCGATTCAGAAAGGAGACAAATTGAGCCTAATTAGAATGAATTGGAACACAAAGAAATAGAACAGATTTCTTATGCTTCTATCATTGGTAGCTTGATGTATGCTTAGACTTGTACCAGGCCAGACATCAGTTTTGCCATTGGAATGTTGGGCATATATCAAAGTAATCTAGGATTAGATCATTAGAAAACTACAAAGCAAGTGCTAAGATATTTGAGGTTGAGTTTGTAGCATGCTTTTGAGACCACTGTTCATGGATTATGGTTGCGAAACTTTGTTTCAAGACTTGGAATTGTCGACATCATTGCCAAGCCATTGAAAATTTATTATGATAATGCCGCAACAGTCTTCTTCTCTGAAAACGACAAGTATTCAAATGGTACTAAACACATAGAATTGAAATACCATGCTGTTAAAGAAAAAGTTCAGAAATAAAGAGTGTCAATCGAGCATATTAGTACCAATCTCATGATTGCAGATCTATTAACAAAAGGGTTGCCACCAAAAACATTTAATGAACATGTCGAAAGAATGGGCATTATTAACATTATGACGATGTTTTATGTTCTTTATGTATCTGACACTCTGAGTTCATTTAATTTATGTTTATGATATTATAATGCATCCTATTTCATTATGTTAGTTGTTCTATATACATGAATGAATTATGTTAATATAACAGGATTTGTCTTTGACAAAGACATTATTGCTGGACCATTATAGTATTTCTCTTTTTATAGGTCATATTGAGTATAGAACTAATATTGTAATACATGGAAAGGACTACGTCGATCGAATGACATATAACCGTTGTGATTCTTATTAGTTTTTGCTTAGTAATGATTTTATGATTCAACCAATTCAAGAAAGGATTTAGTTTAAAATTTGTGCAGTATGTTTTATTATTAAACTAGGAAGTTGAATGATATCACATGGACTAAGTAGAAGAATGCTAGATATTTTAATTGTGGTCCACATGTCATATTCCTATTAGCTATTATTTTACTTAATTGAAATATAATTATGGTTTAATAATTATTACGTGTCTAAATTCTATTGATCATAAGAAAGATGTTTTCTATTTATTGCATACATTGATAGTATGTGTGTTATGAAAGGAATCCCAGTAGAAACTAGTCCTCTCTCCACCTATTAATGTTATTTTTCTCTCCATCAAGAAAAGTATTCAGTCAAAAACTAAGAAGGGTTAAGAGAAAGAAGTACATTTTTCTTCAAAACTTCTTGAGATCAGTTTGTTAAAATTGAAGGTTTCACCATGGATTAAGATATGTCTTTTTCTCTAATTATTGTTACGTGAGAATCATATAGTTATAAGATTTTGACATCATGTTTATGCAATATTAGGGTTTAATTTGCATAATTTAGAAATTTACTTACATTTTTGTCATTATTGCCTTAACATACGCAAGTATGATAAGATATCTTGGAGATTGGAGTAATACTCTTAAGCCCAAATCCGTTAAAGAAAGAAAGAAAGAAAAAATCATAGAGGTGCTTCATCATTGGGATGATTTATGCAAGTGTTCTCATCATCTTCTTGGTCTTTCTTGTCAAAGTTCTTTGGATTCTACCCAATGATGAATGTACGTACAATTAATAATTTAACATTGTTAGAAATGGCATGATAGAGGCTATGATGATGATTTTTTTTCCCCTTATGATGGTGTATATTACTTACAACATAAAGATCTTTTTTTCTCTGAAGATGAGGTTACGGTAACGCATATATATACTTCAATACATACATGGAGCCAATATAGGCCCAGTGCATGTATTGATGAACTTTTTTTTTTAAATGTTATATATATATATATATATATATATATATATATATATATATATATATATGAAGGCATGTATCATTGCATTGTTAATAATAGTCCTCACTCAAATATACCCTTAGGATTAGAAAGTGAGCAGTTTTGGGGATTAAAAGGTATTGATCTTGAAAAAAAATGGTTGAGACAAGAAAACATATTGTATATCCATTAGTCTATCGGCTTCTAGCATTGGCTTTAATTTTAATGGTTGTTACTGCTACAGTGGAGAGAGTAATTTCTGCTATGAATTTTGTAAAGAATCAACTACATAATCAAATAGGAGATCAATTTATAAATGACAATTTATTTATGCATATTGAGAAAGACATTTTTAATAGCCTTAATAATAGAGTTATTATGAAACATTTTCAAAGCATAAAAACCCGTTGAGAACAGTTGTAATACATTAATATATATTAATTTTGATTAAATTTTTGTTTTAAATATTAGTCCCCACTGGCAATAATATCTAGCTCCATCCCTGCGTCAATATATATATCTCATATGTAAAGCAATCTCCCTAGTAGGATAAAGTACACAAGAGAAGCACATAAATTTATATGTCCAAGACTTCCCACATTTTCTCTCGCCCTCTCTGCCACATACGTAAAAGAATGTAAGCTATTGATTATTGAAGTACTTTGGATGTTGCACAGATATATGAAATCAATAAACCAGAGAAGTACAAATAACTAGAGAGCATATACAGGGATTTTATCCTACATCTATATATACCTATATATATATATATATGCATGTATACATATATGGAGCAAAAATTTTGATTATTTCTGCTTTCTGGTAAAAATTTGAGAAGCACGTTACTACTGGATTTGAAATTAAGATGATTTAAAGGATGAACTAGCTCCACTAATCATCAGATAGTATAAACAGATGCTCGATTGTCTTCTGACCTCCACTTAGATGTCAATCTTTCATTTTTTTTTTTTTTTTAAAGTAGTAAACTTCATAACGCTTATTGAGACATAGGTTTGGCCTAATAGTAAATTCATGAGTAAATTAGAGGAATATTATTTTAAGAGAGTTGGTATTCTAGTAAATTCATGAGTAAATTAGAGGAAAGTTATTTTAAGAGAGTTGGTATTCTAGTAACCTTTACAAAGTGATTTTGAGCATAATTTACACGCAAAGATGCGAGCACAATTTACCCATAAAGATGCAGTACCAATCTTTAATAATATGGTCCAGTGTTTGATATTCAAAATAAACAAGTAAATAATATCTACTGGGCCCAATAGTCTAAAATTACTGCATCAATTAGAGAAATACTGCTTTTGTGGGATCGTGTTTCAATCTTATCAATTTTATAAAAAAGTTTGAAATTAATTAAGTATTTCAAAAAGTGTAAATATTATCTAAGAGTATTTTGACTTTTTTGCTAATAAATATAGTATAAATCAAATAATAATAATATAGATTAATAAATAATAAAATCTAATAGTAATAGTAAAGAAGTAGTATATCATTTAATATATTCAAAATTAATAAGTCCTTTACAAGATTATCACAAATTAGAGTTTAGATTAACTTATGTCATAAAAAAAAATATTTATAGAAAATATCACAGCCGTGTTATTATATTTAGTTTGTAAAACTGATTACATCCTTGAAATATTGGCTGATATCCACCGTGACACCTACGGTAGCCGACCACGATACTAGTATCCAATGGAGAAACTGACCGATATCCTTTGATATCCACCCTCTGACAACCGAAAATCACCATAACCGGTGACAGCTGGAAAACATAAAAATCATACAAAATAACACAACCATCAAAAATACAGGAAACATAAAATTCCGCAGAGTTTACACAAAAAAGCACAAAACTTCCAAAGTTATTACAAACAATCCTCAAAAATTGAGAAATGAAAAATCACAAAAAATTTAGTGCCAAGCGATCTCTATTTATTTACTGATCGGTATTTACGCGTCATCTCCTCGTTGCCGATCGAGGTGAGGAAATCAAACACCACGATATCGCGAAAGACCCTTTCGCGGCGGATGAGGCGACGCTTATCTTCATGGCACTGGGCGGAGAATGAGGTTGAGTTCGGCCGTAGAGAAGAGTAGGCCGAAGATCCACTTCCTAGCGTTGATCCAAAAATCCGATCCATAAGATTTGCGGCGATTGGAAAGGAGAGCGACGCTTTGACAAGGAGATCCGGCAACGATTCCGTAGATCACTTTGTGAAGTCGCCTACATCTTCGATGAGCTCTTCCATGAGCAGAAGGAGGAAGCCGATCTCGCACCGCGTCACTGATCGAAGGGCGTCAATCTCCATAGCAGGCAGATTTGTGCATCTTCGGCAAGAAAAAATATAGCCGTTGTGATATGATAATCAGGAAGGTATAAGTGAAATTTGAAAATATATGAAGGGCAAAACTGTCGTGACGGCAATTTTTGTTTAAATGGACGTGTCTACAGTGCAATATCCAACTTTGGAAGGAATGGCAGTCAGCCTAAATAATAAGTCTGCACAAAAACTGTCCCGTAACCGCCGGCCACTCATGTCCGCGCTCGGCCTGCCCAAAAAAAAGTGGTCCATGTCAGCAATCCACCAATGGACGGGTTGAATCCGCCCGCCTACATATGTTAGCGGGTGGGTACAGTTTAAAATTTTTGAACCCGCCCGCCTAAGTCTTAAAAAAGTCTTAAAAAAAAAAATTCTAACCTAAATCTAATGACCTGCTGTGTCTTTCTTGTGTCGCCCAGCCCTTTTAGTCTTTTACCATAAACTAGACAATTGATTTCACCCTCAAATTTTCCCCCTTTCTTTTCTTCTTCCCACTTATAGTTCCGAGTCTTCCGACTTCAATGGCAGACAGCAATGGCACAGTGGTTGACTGGTTCCCCTTCGGTGGCTATCTTCCTCTTCCGTCCACTGGCATCGTCGTCCTCCATTGATTCTTCTTTGCTTTGCAAGTTTTTTTTTTTTTTTCTTTCAAAGTTCAAAGTTTTTTTTTTCTTTAGATTCTAGTAGAGTTTGTCTTTTCTTTGCATTAGGTTGTTGTGTACATGAAATTATTCTTTGAATCAGTACCTTTTTTTTTTTGAATTTAGATCTGGTGTGAACTGTTTCATTTTTGGTGAACGGCTTTCCACGTGGGTGGGTGAGTCCACAACGAAGGGGAAATTGCACATGACGTGGATTCATGAAATTACTGCTTTTCCAAGACTATGAGATAGATTTTGGCAGCAATAAACTATAATGAATTAATTGTTTAATGGGTACTAAAGTGTTATGTTCATCTTCAACCAACTTAGTGTACTTGGTTCTTAATTCCTCCAAAAAAATCAAATGAAAAAAAAATAATTAACTATTTTATAGCATGATTGTTTTGGGTAAAATATGTTTGTACAACCCAAGGTGCTTGCGGCAAAAGTTTAGCACCCGCACCCACAAGTTGAAGGATCCATTTCCTATTAATCATCAAACTGAGCTTCTAAATAATATTTTGGCTTGTGAAAAAACAAACAAACAAAAAAGTATGTATAGGTAACACTTGGTGATTTCACAACGAGATTCGGGCCAAGTATTAGAAACTAGAGGGAAAAAAGCTTAATACGCCTTCTAACACCAGATGTGCAGTTGCTCGTATTGCTTTGGTGAAACCTGAGAAGGCAAGGAGCGTTGAAGATGTTTTACTGAGGGCTGCTCAAATCGACCAGATAGTTGAAAAGGTAAGTGTAATATTTTCTTTTCTTCATTCATCTTTTTTCTTCCTGCCAGTATTTTTATTTGAAAATCCTGTCAAAGAGTCAATTGTTTATGGAGCCATGGTTGATGCATTTTATAGGTTTCTGAAGAAAGGCTCATATCATTGTTGGAGCATTGCTCCTATGGCTCCAACAATGATATGAGCATTTTTCTTTGACAGGATTTTCAAATAAAAATGGCCATGATGAACAAAGTCAATTGTTGATCAGAGCAGATCAACAACCAAACAACCAAACAAACCAAAGTCACGGCCAGTCCTTGCTGTCTATAAACTAAATTTGTTTGTCTAGCATTTTTCTTGAAATATTTAGAACATTTCCAATGCTCACGTAATGCCCGTGATGTACTTGATGTTCCGGTGACAACTGTTGCATCTAAGGCTGCATTTTCTATGGGAGGCCACATACTTGATCCTTTTAGGAGCTTGCTAAGTCCTAAGATAGTAGAGGCATTGATTTGCTTGAAGAATTGGTTGAGCGAGTCTCATCAACCAATTATTGTGATGGAGTATATGGATGAGCAGGAGGTTCTTGATACTTATGAGAATCTTGAGATAGGTAATTGCATAATTTTTAACTTTGTTAAAATTTTGCTTATTCTTTAAAATTTATCATTTATTTGATTTTGTTCTTATTTTAGAGATGATTTAACAATCTAACACTTCAAGCGCGGGCACGGTTGCCTCTTGACATACTAGAAACTAAAAAGTCTCCTATTATTTTGTGAAGTGATCAAAATTCAAATTAAGTAAGTTAGTAAAAAAAAGCCCTAAAAAGATAAAGAACACTTGACTTTGTTCATCATTTCATCTATGGTATCCTATTATTTTCGAACCTAATGAATAGGTTTTATGGAAGAACAAGAACTCTTGACTTTGTTCATCACTTCATCTGTAGTTGATGTTTCTTGTTGCAATGAATGATATGTTTCTTAATTTGTTGTGAATATGGTCACTGTCTTTAGGCATCAAACTTGGTTGTTGTTGGGAATGCTTCATACATTATCATCTAATATTTTCTACAAATTTTCTTCACTTTTTTTAATAAAAAAAAGTTCAATAAATTACATTGGGCATTAGTGTAGGCCTAAACCGCCTCAACCAGCCCGCACCTAAACTGAAACCGCCCGTCATTCCACGGGCGGTCTGTGGGTTGGTTAATCGTCAACCCGCCATTTAAAAAAACTGACCCGCACCCGTCCAAAAACCACCAAACCGTCCGTTGTTCACCCCTACTAAATAATCAAAATTACTCATGCTTTTATATTACTAATTGGGCCTTAAAGACATTATCAATTGCAAAAAGATGCCCCTATTACAATTCTTTGGATTAATTTTTAAAAGTAATTATACAAATTGCTTACTTTAAGAACCTTATTTTTATTTTTTATTTTTTGCTCTGTAACCCATTTTTAAAAATTAATTATATGTGATACTCGATTTGTCCATTTAGTGTATTATGGGTCCGTTTGGTAAATGGATTCGAATCAGTGATTTAATTTAAGTTAGTAACCCATTTTTAAAAATTAATTATATGTGATACTCGATTTGTCCATTTAGTGTATTATGGGTCCGTTTGGTAAATGGATTCGAATCAGTGATTTAATTAGAGTTAGTGTGATTTGAATTAAGATTTGAGTTGGTGATTTAAATTGTTATTCGAATTGACATTTAGATGTGTGTAGATGGTGGATCTACAATCAACTGTTAAAAATTCTAGATTGGATTGTTAAAGAATTTGAGCTCTCAAATCATCGTTACATGGACCTGTTAGCTCGAGTTAATATGCAAGAATGGAGCAAAATAAACAAAATAAATAATGCTGTAACAAGGATAATGTGCGAGATTTATAGTGGTTCACTCTGTTAATGAAGAGCTACGTCCACTGTAATTCACTATAATATTCTATGTATAAAAGAGTAGGAATAGATGAGAAAACAAATGGGCAGAGTTTCTGTATCTATTTCTGTGTGTCATACAATGAAACAACCATCCCTTTATATAGAAGATTGTTAGGTTTTGTTGGATTTTGTGGTTCAAATAAGCAACAAAAAATCAAAATTAATTCTCACAAAACCCTCGCAGGATTCATGCAATTCGATTAGATAGATAAGAAAGTCATAGAATCTAACCAGAATGACAAAAGGGGCAAGATTTTTGGAAGGAAGAGAGCGGGTTCACTCCGATGACACCTTAACTCGAGCTTTTTTGTATTCGGGATCAGATTCAAACGTTGTTACTTCGAGCAACGCCCTCTGCAGGTATCCACACAAACAGACTCTCTCAAAAACAAATTGGTGTGCTAGCACCCTCTCCTTGCGTTAAATGACTCCCTTTAATTTTTAGGGTTTTAATTTTTTTCACCTTTTAGAATAAGAGAACGCCTTTTCTCATCTAATTCGGCAAGAAACCATAAAACAGATATATATATTTTGACTTCAAGATAGAGTCAGATTTTAACTAGGGTAAACTGTAATTCAAATATGATTCATAGAATCTAGATAACGTCAGATTTAATGAACCTAGACATATCTAGTATATTGAATCTGGACATAATCAGGTTCATTGAACCTAGACATAGTAAACCCAAAATTCATTTTTGGTCTGTTCTAAGTGTGTGACCCTGTAGGTTCACATAATGTTGGTAGTGGGCTTGAAATTCTGTCTCTAGCTCACAAATCATAAGCAGCCTCTAGCAAGATATTATGATTATCCAAGTTATGCGAATGTCAATAATCCAACATAACCTAATCCACAATAAGTATTAAAGTCCTTTTGTCACTAGATACCTTGATTGAACATAAGGCATGGTTTATGTCATCCTTATACTATTCAATCACATTATTTCTCAATCTTAAATAGACTGATATTGATAACCCTTATCAATTCATTCCAATATGGGCATACATTTTTCTTCAGTCTAACTTATCGAAGGGCTTATAGATATCTTTCTCATAATAAATGAGGGACAAATTCCTTCTTAATCACTCACATTCCTTACATAATTCACTCTATATCCAACAACAATCCATTCCATCATCCTAATAAAGATAATATTAGAATGTATCAAAATATAGAACTTGTCATGTAAGAAACAATAGTGATTTCAGGTCAGAGGACTAGGATAATACTATTGTGATGAGAATCACTTATAACAATTATCCATGCAGTATTCTCATAGCGTTATTTCTCAAATATGTATCTATGAGTTGACTTAGTATCTCATACACATGATTAGTAAAACATAATCATCAGTCAAATTTCATACTAGTCTTCATTTATTATTATCCCAATAATAATGATCAACTAAGGATAATTTAGAATAGAATTCAATTTTTACCTAAAAGTTTTACTATCAAGTCACATACTTGATGACCTTAGGCAGAATTAACTATTTATAGAATTAGAATAAATAACAATAATGAAAATGCCTCTTTATTAATAAAATACAAATGTAACAAAGTCAAATGTAGTCATTACATAATTGGCCTAGGGCACATCACTAACAAAGATAAGGAAGAATCGTGGTTCCCAACCATCTGGTGGAGTGGGACAATGCACTACAAGTAATTGCAATAGTGGGACATGTGTTGGTTGGTAATAGATTGCGAGAATCACACCTCCCCCACGTTTCGATCTATGACTAGACGTATTATAACTGTCAGTTCGTGCTAATAACTGCCAACTCGTGGTGATCATTTCGGTCGAACGAGGACTTGGGTAACGAGTATAAATTACCATGAGCAATCAAGAACCGAATGCCTCTAACCAAGCAATATGATCGAATCAAGCAAACAATACGATTGTCAATTCGATTGGACTTCAATCAGTTGATTCTATTCAATCCATTCGACTAGTTTCAACATTGGGCCGCCTAGGCCAATCAGCAATTTGGGCCTGACTAAATTGTACCACAACAATGTGCATTTAAGTTTTAATATAACTATAGAATAAAATTGGAATTTGCATTTGGAGAGGTAGTAAAGATAGTTTTTGATTTATTAATAAATCTAATAAAATCTTAATGTTAATGATTTTAAAAAATATGCAATATGGATCTTGATTTATTCCTCTCTTCATTAGGAACACAATGAAAAAAGAATCATCTCAATTGGATATCAAATGAAGAAGTTATGATTTTTTTCCTCAAACATAGGAGAGAGAATTTTAGTTTTTACTACAACAAAGATATTCGAGTATCAAAAGTTTAAGGGGGATGAGAAATCTAAAACTTGAATTCTTGATACTCAAATGATTCAAATTTTAGGAAAAACAAACACATATCCGAAGGATTCTTGATACTTGAATCCAAATTTGAGTCCATTGAGTTCAAAAATGCATGAAAAACATACCTTATGATATCCTGATTGTTATCACAATGTTGTAGTCTTTATGACATAAACATATAATTATTGATTTCTTCAAATTTTTAATCGTATTTTATAGCATAGAATTGCAATCTTAATGCTTCAGTTCATTGATTATCATATAGTTTTGCTCTTCAATTTCATTAATTATGATATTGAATGTTATCATAAAGTCATAATCTTAATGATAATAGCCACATCTGCATATTGTACACAAATATTGTCAACCTTTTTAAATTTCTATTCTTATTTTATTATTACAAATTTGTAATCTCTATCCACTCATTATTGGAGACAATATTATCATTGGATATTTTTTTAATGTAGTTTTATAATAAATGAATATTAGACTTTAAGATGAGTAATATTAATATATATTTTTTTTAATACAAGAGGACGGGAAATACCACCACTTTTGAGTGGGACTAAGCGCGACTTAAACTCTTAACCTATGGTTGGGGTGGAAAGACTTACAATCAATTAGGCTGCCCTCACTTGTCATAATATTAATATTTAGATACTTATGCTGTTAACCTTGGTTTTTCTTTGAACAGATTTATCCCTAATTTTTATGAAGAGGGAAGATTGTCTTTTTCTGGAGGAGGAAAAACTAGGCCGTTGGGTTTTTTTTTTTTTTTTTTCTTGTAACTTAGCAAAAGGCCAGATGTAAATATGCCGGTTTTATATCCATGAACAATTTTAACAAATCCGAATGTAATCAAATAACATGAGAGGCTTCGTTTGTTTTTCAAGCCCCGAATTATGCCATTGAAGGTATAACATCAGCTTTTATTAAAAAGTTATGGATTGCAAATTTGTAAATTATGCTCTCATTGAATGTTAGCCATGCCTCTAATATATTGACATGAGAATCTTTAATTTAGTATATCAAAAGACAAAAGTTATAAATATAGAGTTATGAATCTACTTTAAAAAATGCATGATTATCAAAGTTAATGTTGGGATACCAAAGGTAAACCATTGGTGACCTCCACCCTAGTGATAATTTAATGTGTTACCAAGAAATAGCAATACCTTGTCAATACCTTGTGGAACAATACCACTTCTTGGGATATTAATGTAGTATGTTATGATATTGAAAGTACCTAGTTAATACCTTGCCCTTTGCAATAGTTTGTGACCGTCAACAGTTTATTATCAAAATTAAAAAGAATTGTATTTGTACATAAAATTAATAAGAAATAGCATGAAAAGAGACTCAACAAAGTAAGAAGTGAAGCCTCGAGGTCGAGGTCCAAGGCTAGCTCAACACTAATTGAGGCTCTTGGAAAAAATTTCAATGATCTAAAGGAAAGGTAACTAAGTGCATTACCAAGTGAGGGATTATGGGATTCTCTCCTTTTGCTTCAAGAGGGTTCATTCAAGACTCTAGATCTTGTTAATTCTAAAGAAGAGCCAATCCCATAAGAGAGATAAGAGAAGGGTAGGCTACACTAATTGTTGCTTGATATTTGTCTTTCCCATCTTTGCTGCTATTATAGGTGCCTAGGAGGATAATTGAGGGAGGTGTAGGTACTTCTTTCTTTTAAGAGATCCCATGTTTGAGTTATTTGTTTGATTGTAGAATGAGATGTAGGTACGTAATTATGTCGTTAATTTCTAGTTCCTGCTTATTGAAAATTAGTTCTTATATGGTGCCGTTCAAAGATTTACCAATCTTTTAGTCAATTGTCGTTTAGGCCTCTCATTTGTTGTTTTAGTTAGTAAGTCGGCAAGAATCTAAATGACGTTGTATTAACTAGTTGGTTTGTGTATCATTTTCTTTCAACATATATGTATTTGTAAGGGAAATTAGTTAGAAGTCAGTTTTACATTCTTTTACTAAGACAAACTGTTATAGAGAGAAAAAATAATGAGTGAGATAGAAAGAGAACAGGGGATATTTTCTCTAGGGATTCTTGCTATTTGTTTATCAGGAAATTGTTTGTAAATTGAGAGATTCTTGAGAGGCTGGGAGAGTTTTAATCTTTAGATTATTAATAAAAAGAGCAAATTGAATTCCTCAAGGGGAGTTTGGGAGGATGTAGGCACAATTGGCCAAACCTCGATAAATTCTTGGTGTTGTCTGTTCATTTATTTTATAAGTTCTTAGTGTTTTGTTTTAGGTTGATTGATCGAATTGGTAAGGAAGTATTTCAATAAGTGGTATCAGAGCATTGGTTATAGTTGACGCTTTCAACTTAAATATGAAGAATTTTTAGAAATCAAAGAATTGGAGAATACCTAAGGCGAAGAGACAATAATCGATTTGACAAATCCTCAAGATTTTGAAGATGTATCATTAGATTCAAGTCAATCAAAAGAAGGCACAGAAGTGAATTAAGGAATTAGGGATTTGGAGATTGGTGAAATCAATCCAACAATCATGAACAACATGAAAGTTAACATAAAGAAATTCAATAGGTCTGGTGATTTTAGAATTTGGAGAAGAAAGGTGAAGGGTTTGCTAGCACAATAGAAAGTGCTGAGAGCATTTAGAAACTATGAAATTTTCCTAATGGCTTTTCCAAAAACCAAAAGCAAGAGCTGTTGGAAACTGTGACACGTACTATATCTTTTATCTTACTAATTCTATTATTCACCTAGTTGACAAAGAGGATACTTTTGCTTAGATTTGGAATATATTAGATAAACCATTTCGAAGAAATCCTTAACAAATAATATTTTCTTGAAAGAAAGGTTATTCAGGTTTAACATGTACACCACTAACAATCTTAAACAAAATTTAGATTAAGAATGAATATCGAACTAGCAAATTCTAGAGAAAATAAGGCCCTCAATAATGAAAATCAAGCAAGCATGCTTTTAAACTTTCTGCCTGATTCTTACAAAAAAGAAGTCAAGATTGCCATCAAGTATGGTAGGATGTCTATCACTCTAAAGGAGGTACTTTTAGCACTGAGATCAAGAAACTTAGAGCTTAAATCAAAAGAACAGAATTCTTCCTCAAATGGGGAAAACTATCTTACAAAGGGTAGAAGTTCCATTTATCAAGAAGTACTCCAGAGTCTATAAATTGAGAAGTGAAAGAAAGCCAAGTGGATGATGAGATGTAGTCTCTTTAAAAAAACAAGACCTAGAAATTGGCACAATTACCAAAAGGTAAGAAGGCAATTGGTTGCAAATGGATTTTTGCAAAGAAAGAAGGATTTCCTGACAAGAATGATGTTCATTACGAGACAAGATTGGTGGCTAAGGGTTTCGTTTAGAAGGAAAGAATTGACTACAACAAGGTATTTTCTTCAGTTGTAAAGCATCTATTAGAATTTTGTTGGCCTTGGTAAGACAGTTGAATTTGGAGCTAGCTTAAGTAAATGTGAAGGTCGCGTTCTTACACGATGATTTGGAGGAGGAAATCTGCATGATTCAGCCTAGAGGATTTAAGGTTACTAGTAAAGAAAATTGGGTTTGCAAGCTGAATAAAATTGTGGTACAGATTGAAGCAATCTCCAAGGCAACGGTACAAGCAATTTGGCAGATTTATGATGGGAACAAAAGAACACCAGAGCAAAAATGATCAATGTGTGTATTTGCACAAGCTACAAGACGGTTCTTTCATTTACTCTTGTACGTCGATGATATGCTGATCGCATCAAATAGCCAAGTAGGGATAGAAAAATTGATGGCTTGGCTAAACCAAGAGTTTGAGATGAAGGATTTAGGAGAAGCTAAGAAGATTGTTGGGATAGAGATAAGCATCAATAAAGCAAGCAGCAAGCATTGTTTGATTCAAAAGCAACGTCTAATGAAGGTACTATAACGTTTTGCTATGAATGAGAAATCAAAACCTATAAGTAACCCGCTTACTCCTCATTTGAAGCTTGGTACCCAGTTATGTCCCAATACGGATGCAGAACATGAATACATGACAAAAGTTAGTATGCTAATGCAGTAGGTAGCTTGATGTATACAATAGTGTGTACGAGGCCCTACATGTCACAAGCTGTTGGAGTTATGAGTAGGTACATGCATAACTTTAGCACAATTCAATGGCAAGTTGTGAAATGAATTCTGCGGTATATACAAAATAGCTACACGTTGGTTTAGTATTTAAGCGGGATGATGCACTTGGTCGATGTGTGGTTGGATATTGTGATTCCAACAACACTGGTGATTTGGATAAGCGGCTATCTAATACTAGCTATTTGTTGACTCTAGCTAAGGCACCAATAAGTTGGAAGTCTACCTTGCAATCGATGGTTGCTTTGTCTACAATGGAGACAGAGTACAGGGCTGTTGCAGAGGCTATTAAGGAAGCAATTTGGCTTTATGGGTTGCTTGAAGACTTGAGAGTTGGTCAGAAGCATATCATAGTATATTGTGACAGTCAAAGCACTATTCATTTAGGAAAGAATCAAGTTTTTCATGAAAGGATGAAGCACATTGATGTTCGCTATCATTTCATGTGGGAAAATTCTTAAAAAAGGTGAGATACTTCTCTAGAAGATTCAGACTATATAAAATCCTCCGGATATAATTACCAAGGTTGTGACAGCAATCAAGTTCAAACATTGTTTGAACTTCACCAATACACTGCATATTTAAGTTGGTGCTAGAAGGCGCATTTGGTGGCACTACTGCAGGTAGCTTTTTTTGTGGAATCAGGAAGTCGAGCGGGACTAACAAACATACTAAGGTGGAGATTTGTTGTGTTTTAGCTTGTTTGTGAGAAAGACTGACATTGATTTTGTATGAAAGTGGTGTGGGCCTTTGGCATCTATAAATGGGTCCTACCCCTCCTTTGTAATGTATCCTAAAAACTCTCTCTTCTTACTCAAATTTGAGAAGGTCCTTTAACAAGGATATCTTAGTAGTGGATGATTTTAATAATCGTCCCAAAATTGTAAAATTCTTTGAGTATAGTGAAGTAGTCTGTTGCAGTGGTGCCCTGAGGACGTTGGCAAATTGCTGAACCTCATTAAATTCTTGTGTGTTCTTTCTGTTTTACTTTTGTTCGTGTTTCTGGTAATCTTTTATTAATAGTTAGTATTCAGTAGCTATTTGTTGGGTTTGTACACTGCATATTGTATTTTCACTCATAGTGTACTATTCACGTGTATGGTATTATTCAAAATATCGTTCACTGTGAAGTTGTTTTGAGTAGGAAATATCTCGATTTCTTCAACACGTGAGACGTTAGACAAAAGCCAACCATGTCGGTGTCATAACATATGGGGACTTGACAAAGGGCTCGTGTAGTTAACAGACCTTGTGCACCACAAAGACGAGGAAAAAAAGGAAGAAATATCATCTAATTCAAAAAAAAAAAAAAGACTAGGGCTAAAATTGTCTTCAAAGTGACGTCGTCTTCTGTTTATGAGATTTGGTTACATTTCGTCTTGTCCATGGACCTAAAAGATCCACATATATAGAAAATTAAGATTATATGATATTCAAGTCCAATCAACAGATAACCTTTCTTCACCCAACTTCTAGCGTTTCTCCTAGTAATTGAAAGTTTTTCAATATATGTATATCGTCTATATCATAATCTTGACCATACATGACACTACATTAATTAATTATACTTTTTTAACTCAAACTAAGTCATCTCTATAATTATGGTATCATATTTGTTAGGAATCCTGCTCTGTAAATTTTCACTTCGCTGTATGATAACCGTGTGTCATTTCTTTGACCATGCATGTCGGTCATGGAAAGTGACTGTTGATTAAAATAATATAATTATCAAGGAAGAAAACGGACACAACTAATCTTGATTATGAACTACGAATTTTCTTACCTTTACCGAATACACCACAACAATCAGTCTTTTTTTAAGGGGTCTTTCGTCAAAATATTTTATTTGAAGCCTTTTACTAAAACCATGACCGATGAGCCCAAGTAGTACATGACAAGCATCCCATACAAACCATATATTTGGGCGGTTTAGAAGAGAATACAATAATTACAATAATATTGGCGGTGACGTATACAAGGCATTCCAAACAACACAAGATATACCACCGCTGTACGCAATATTTCAGAAGGTCCAACGCAGGAATGTATCATGTTTTGGGTTTTTTTAATTCTTATTTTTTTGTTGTATTATGCTGTCAAATCTTTGTTGCAAAGCAACCTATGTATAAGAGAGTGGGAATATCATGTGAGGTCCCTCTTAGCCCCCTAGCTATTAGAAGTCTTCAATTAATTATGAATCCTTGGTTTTCAATTTTATGCGTTGTTTCTTTTTTTTTTTTTTTTTTTCTTTTTGTTTACAAGATAGATTTGCATGGTTAAGCAGAGAAAACAAATAAGATAAGATATTATTATAAGTGTTATTTTTTGAGATTCAGTTTTTATTTATACCACAAAATATATAAAAAAAATTCTTATATCACAAACTTAATGAGATGTCCTAACCAGATATTTTATGTCCTACCTAGATATTATTTGCGTCTCATAAAAACATTTTTTCTCCTCTCCTTCCCTCTCCTCTCTCTTCTCGTTGATGCTGGCTCATCTCTAGTTTATCGGCGATGTTGTCGGACATCATTGGCACAACAACATTGCCGGTGGTCATACATATAGTCAAAACTAGAAAAATAAACTAAAAGAAAAAGAAAAAGAGAAGAGCAATAACAACAACAAAAACCTTGCCACTTGTGAGCTTGAATGGCGATGAGAGGGAAAAAAAAAAAAAATCAAACCTCCCTCTCTCTCTCTGACAGGGACGGCATAGCTCCAGCCAAACAACAAAATTATGGTGGCACCATGAGGTAGCGCCCAATTTGGCCAACGGGATCACGAGGCCGCACAGAACTGGTCGGCCTAGATTTGGTAGCTAAGTTGCTTGTGTGGTGCATGCGGTGGGTCCAGAATCACAACAAGCTCCCGCATTGATTTGAATTCGCCGAAATCATAACGGTGCCAAGCGAGTAGGTCCGAAATCGTGACGGTATCACAAGGTAGTGCTTGATCAATCGTAAGAGTGGTGATTTGGGTGAGCCAAAATGGCAACGAGCTCTGGCACAGATTTGACTTTGTCGGAAATGTAATGGCGTCAAATGAGCGGCGATCTCACTTCACCGATGTTTGAGCTCACTGGTGGAGCCTTGTGCTAGAGAAGACAGACCCAATAAGCCATGTCAGAGAGGAGAGAGTGAATATTTTTATTAAAATATTATAAAAGAACTGATGAGTTTTGTGGTAATAATAGCACAAATATCTTAGTAACTATATTTTATGGCATAAATAAATTCAGGGAGGAAAAAAAGGTGACAGAGTATATAATTTTTCTCTAAGAAATCATATACTCGTGTTAAGATGTGTAGCTCGATGCTTGAATATGTTCCGATCTAAAGTCCAAATTCAAGGTAATAACTGAAATACGGGAATTTTTGGGCGGGTATGAAAAGTACCCGTCGGTATAGTACTATTTCAAGCTGCCAATTTTTTTTAACAGATTTTGTTACGTATGTTTTTTAATTCTGTGTATTTTTTAATCAAGTTTACAGTCCGTTTAAGAACACATCTTAGGATTGAACCAAACATTAATACAGAAAACATTATTAGTTTGTTTGATATAATGGTTAAAATTATTTGTTAGAACTGTAAATACTGCAGCATATAAGAGCTTTACATTATAACAAATATTTTGCTTTTACTATAGCATGTGAAAACTTTACATTATTCTTAACTGAAAAATTAATTAGAATCAATTAATGTCAAACAGAGTATATAATAAATGGGCTCTCAATGTTTAGAAACATGGTCTTTCTGTGATATGTTAATGTAGAAACCCGCCATAAGATAAACATATTTATACAATTTGAATTGTGGAAATAGTTCATATGTCATCGTAATTATTGCTGTGGCCAAGGGTTGATAGTACAATTTTGAAAAAGTTTCAATCTTAATTGTGGTCTGTCGATGTCTTAAGGTTGAAAGTCAATTCAATTCAATCTCTCGATTGAATTGAACCTTAATTGGAACGAACTTCTCAAATCCAATTTCCCCTCTTTTGCCTGGTGAGCAAGTGGGAGGAGGGGATGGATTTGTAATCCTAAACAGTACTTTTGGTCAAAAAATCATAATTACAACCCTATAAGAGAGTGCCACGTGGGGCATTTAAACATAGTTGCAAAGGAGTCCTCATGGCAATAAAAGATTTTGCAGAAGGGTGTGCGTGAAATGATAATTATACAAGAGATCAGAGTCTCCGAAAAAGAGAGGTTAAAAAAAAGAGTAAAAAAAAAAAAGGTGGTGTTTTAGTCCACAAAGCCCGTCCCAGAAAACTGAAAGAGCTTCTGACCAAATGATGGTGCAGTGGGGCCTTGAGTCCCATACTGATGGGATAATTGATGGAAACTGGGACCACCACTTGTGCATGCCCTTTCGTGTTTTACTTCTTTATTTTTACTAACAGAGGGGATAAAGGAAAATAGGGTCCCACGCATGGGAATCATGTACCTGCAAGCTGTGGTGTTAAAGCCAGACACTGGATTGTTCCTCTCCTGCATTTGTCACCTGCAGCTGTTTTCTTTTTTTGGGCGTCTGTTTTAACACAAAAACGCCTCCTGATCTATCAGTGGTTGAATTGTCCTAGTTCTTGTTGATGTGGTGAGATTAGATCAGCTGACTTGATTTATATGCTAGAGACGAAAGAAAGAAAGTTAAAATAATATCAAGTAATTTTCTTTGTAAGAACTTTTTTACCATTGGTAGTATTATTTTAACCGTGAGATTAGTTTCTTAATAATCTATCTATAATTATGTGTTTATGCATAGCAAATTTTTAAAGCCAATGGTCCTAATGGTGCAAAATAAGAATTCTTATTGTAAATGTTCCTAAAGAAACAAATCAAATGAGAATTTTACTCATCAACAATAAAGGCTCACTACTCTGGTGCTTTGCTTCACAATTGGTGGTTGAGTCCACTCTTTGTTTTCCTGTATACCATAGAGTGATTTTGGTTTTACCACTTCATAATGTATAATGTATAGAAAGGACGTGTTTGATATGCAAGATTAGAGAGAATTGGATTATATTAAATTTTAATATTTTGTTTGGTGAAATATTTAAAGGATTGGATTAAATAAGAGTTTATTCAATCCATGTTTGAATCCTCTTAAAGGGGATAAACACAACCTTTGTACATTGTGAAAATTTTTAAGAACATATTTGCAAAAACAAGAACCTATTTGCAAAAACTTATAAAAAAAATTTAGGGACAAATTATAATTTTTAAGAAAATGAGGTCTCAAAATCTAATTTTTATGTGACAAAAATATTTCTCACTAATTTTTAAAAAATTACAATTTGATTCAAAATTTGAAAAACTTTCACAAAGTGGCCCCTATCTTAATAACATAACACCAAATATATGATTAGAATAGTTAAAGATTTATCCTATCCATTCTAATACAATCCAATTTAATCCTTTAAAACTATCATATCCGATGCTATCATGTCTAATGCATCAAACAAGTCCTAGATGTATCAACTTTTGACCCAGTCTTGCATTATTATTGTAACGATTGCAAGTACTATGATAATTAATGGACTTTGTACAATTAGGATCAATGTTAGTAACATTAACTAACCACAATAATTAAGTCCATCCGTCTTAGAATACAGTACTAGAAGAAACTATCATGTTTATAAGATTAATTACATAATTATACATTTTAGTTTTAACTATTCTTTGATCTGTCATTTTGTTTTTAAAAACTATAAAAATATCATTTGCATTTAAATAACATATTTTAATTAACCCTATTTTTATATGGTTATTAACTGACCATAGTAATTAAGTCCATCCGTCTTAGAATCATACAATACTAGAGGACATTGTCATTTGTTTACATGTATTTAATTCCTTCAGGTCAGCCAATAACCAAAGTTAAATTATATATAGTATGCTTGAGATTTTTTTTTTTTTTAAAAGCTCCGATTGGAGCTGGCAAAGTAGTACCGAGCCTGATCCTATAATGATGATATCAGCTAATTTTCTTCTGAGTGGAATCAAGTACGGAAAAGTAGTAAAATGGGTACACACGAGAGGAATCAGTTCTGCTTTTATTCTCTGCAAAAGATATCCAACCATGGCAGACCAAAGATCTGGCTTTAGTGCTCGGAAACCACAATACCCACTCCACGCCATCCCATTATCGTTTTGTTATATTAGTAACGTTAATTCTTCTACTAGTCTTCTATGCATACTTGGTTATACGACAACCAAATACAGAGCTTATTAACCAAAATGCAGAAATTCCAAAATGTCAATCAAGCATATATTATATATGAATGTGCACATATTTATAGAAAATGTCTCCAGTTGACACATAACAGTGTCATAAACATCGTGTAGTACTTAATTTGTTTTCTTGTAATACTCAATAAATTCAATCCAACACTTATAACATTGAGTGTTAAACAAATTAAGTATTACATGACGTTATAAAAATAGTTACAAAGGGAGGAAAAAATTTACATGTATCAAATACTGTTCACATTGTCGGATTTGAGATTTGCCTGTATAAATATATTTTGTACATGCGTGTATGAATAGGATTTCCATAAGTTGTCATATTCCACATATATACAAACCATTGATAATTTCAACCATGTAATGAGTACATGCAAATGCCAAATAAATCCATTGGTTTTAAACATTTCGACTACGAAATTGTACTGTTTTTCAATGCATCAAAACTAGAAAAACCATGCAGATTTTCTCTTTCACATATTCGAAGCAAAATTGGCCATTGTGATCTTGTACGTCGACAGCCACGAAGCATGCATGCATTTGCAGCCGTGTGATCGTCATTGTCGCTCCAGTTCATCGAGAGATAGAGAGAGAAGAGTAAAGTGAAACATATACATAAAAAAGCAAAATATTGAACAATAAAGTTGATGCATTAAAGCAGTTGAATCGTCAGTCACCCACATGCATAAGAACCAACCATCTTTATCCACCCAACTTCTCTTTTTTTTAAAAAAAAAGAGGGACCTTGATTAGCTCGCCTCCATTCCATGCATTATTGCGCATTCTCTTTCACCAAGATACATATTTTCTCCTTTCTTAGACCAGCTTTGTCACAAACCCTAAAATTAATTAACCAGATATACGCAAATATGTGCAATAAATTAAGCAAAGATCAAGATAAAAAAGCAAACTAGACTTTAATAAAGCAAAAACACTTTACCTCATATTTCAACTTTTGATCAAACAAATTAAAGCAATTTCAAACCTAACCCAACCCAGGACATTAAATCAATTTCTCTATAATAATATAAGATCACAAAGATGTTGGCCTCTATATTATTCTTCCCTTATACACTGAATTACATACATACTCACAACACCAAAAATTCCCCTCTAAAATCTGTGTTCCAGAAAAACCATAGAATCTTCATATATATATGTTCATCCCTAAGCACCAAATTCAACCAAAGTATATATAAATTATCATGAGACCGAAAAATTAAAAGAAAAGAAAAAGATTTAAACATTGCTGATCGCAAAGAGCAACACATGATGATGATCATCATCATCATCACGTAGGAGGGCCATATCCTGACAGATCAGGCCATTGGTCTGTGCTAAAAGAAGGTTGATCATGATCAGAAGAAGTAGTACTAGTGGTTGTGTTCCTACGAACATTACCGGTGATAATATCACTTGTAGTACTGCTGGCGTTTCCGATGTTCCACATGGCGCCTCTTTGATCAGAAGTGGTGTTGTTCATCATGAAGCTTTGAGGCGGCCAGTCTTGTGAAGAATTGGCACTCGTCTGATTAATCATCATCACGGTTTGATCTTGATGGTGGCGATGATCAGAGGGGTTCGGATAAAACTGGGCCGGCGCTTGAATCTGGTGGGAAGAAGAGATATTGTCACTAAAACCCTGCAACAGACTCAAAGTCGAAGAAGAAGAACTTCCAGAATTGATCATCAGGGCTTGAGCAAACGACTGCGGCTGGTTGAAAGAAGACTGAATTGCCCCAAATGAAGACAGATACCCAGAACCCCCACCGGGGTAGATTAACTGAGACGTCATCACCGGGCTCGAACCGATCATCATCGCTTGTGGGCTCGTCAGATTCTGCTGCGCCTGAACCGCTTGCTGGGCTTGTACCGGTGGCAGCTGCGGCGGAGGCTGAGAGTGGAGAGAGCTGTCCCCCGAGGAGGACGAGGACGAAGCGGTCTTGGCGCGTTTTCCCTTCCTGCAGCCGCCTCCGACGGGGACGTTCCGGAGGGTACCGCCTTGGGTCCAGTACCTTCGACAGGTCTTGCAGAAGTAGCGGGGCTGAGAGAGGCTGTAGTTGTTGTAATAGCAAAACTTTGTATTTAGGGAGTCGCACCGGGGGCATTTCTGAGGCTGGTGAGGCTGTGGCTGTTGTTGTTGTTGTTGCTGCTGCTGTTGTTGATTCTCTGCCAGCGACGGCTTCACGACTCTTCGATCTTGGTTCTGCTTATTACTGTTATTCATGGCTTCGGAGCCGTCTTGCATATCCGTTTGATATTGGTGTTTGTGTGTTAAATATGCGATTTGTTGGTTTGTTATATTGGGATTGGTGTTGGTTTTTCTTTTGCGTTGAGGCGGGCTTGGTTTTTGTCTTTATGTGTGGATCAATAAGCAGTTTTCAGTACTGAACATGAAGGGAGTTATAATAAGAAAAGAGAAAGGGATTAAATTGGAGCGTTTTGGAGGATATTTGTGAGGGACATAAGATGGACTAATAGGACTCAACGTGTCGGTCTAAGGGATTTGAGAATCTGCTATCAAAACCGACGGCGGTCGATCATTACCGTTACTCCTTTGTTGCATGCGGCCTATATGGTCTTCCCAACCGCCTACCACCGCCATTACTATTCAAACAAAACCAAAGGCCCTTTCAGCATTTAACACCCAAGCCAAGCCGCATGAAAGATATCAAAACTTCTCCCAAGATGCAATGTACAATCCAATAGTATCTCACACAATACACACCCAACAATAATATCCAACAAGATTTTCATTACCCAAAACCACTCTCTCAAGACTAAACTGGACATGCTTATTAAGGATGGTATTGATCTTAATATGCTAATCTGTGGGCTAGTGTGAAGTAAGATATCTGGAGAAAAATATCAATAATTATGGATTCCACATCATTTTTTATTATGTTGGTGATGCATATAGGTTAAGGTTGAGCCAAATGAAAAAAAAAAATTAAAAAGAAGAACAAAACTGATAATAATCAATCAATTGTTTTAGATGATTATCAAAATATGATGGACATGAAATAAGAAACAAAAAATTTCATTGCAGTTAGCTTCACCTTTCATTTTACAACTGAAATAGTTTTCGTAATTTTGACTCCCAAAGAAGAAGAAGAGGAGAGAAGAAGAGAAGAGTTGCTTTGAAAAGGGAGGAAAGAGCCGGCGGCAGGCGGTCCCAAGAAGGTAGCTTGGCGGTTGTCAATGGGTGGTGGCTGTGTCAGACCTCAGCAACTCTTTCTCTCTCTTTCTTTTTTCTTTTTCTTCTCTCTCTATCTCTATTTCTCTCTCTGGCTCTCTTTTATTCCACTTTCATCTCCGTCTTCATACGACTGTTCATCTTGAGTCTTCCATACCCTTTTTCTATTTCTTAAATATTTTAATTCTTTGATGGGGTTTCCTTCTCTCGGACATCCTTCTATTTGGGACTGGCTTAGATTTATGATTCCCATTCTGTAGAAAGACGTTGATGTCCTCCATCATCACTCAGTTCCTGTACCGATCATTCATGGGGTTGTACTAATTGTGGCAAACCAGTAAGGGTTCGTTCGGTAATATTTTTATAATAGATGAAATAATTTTGTTTTAAAAAATTAAAAAAATTTTAAAATTATTTTAAGAATATTTTTGAAAATTTTTCCTAAAAAACAAACCCCCCCCCCCCCCGGCAAAAAAAAAAAAGTTTAACTTGAATAAATTAGGGAAATGAAATTTGAACTAGAGGTAGATCACTGATTCTATTAAAAATGTTGATCACTTATTAGATGAATAAAAAAAACCATGGATTAGCCTTTCATGAGTTGTCTAATAAAAGCTAGCACTAAGCTCCAAAGTCTAAATTTATGGAAAATTGTGTTTCTTTTGTTGCATTTCTTCCCCTACAATCAAAATTCAAGTACTTCATTCATTTCTTATGTAACTATAACATTCTCAATTCAAAAACTAACACCACATCTACTAGAAAACAATTCTTAATGAGATGAAACAACCATTCTCATAGAGCCAAAAATTCAAAGGCAAGGGTTCCATATCCAGGCTGATTATGTACCATAAGTTATATACTCAGTCCTCAAATTCTAAAAATTCCCCATCAAATTATATGGACAATAATAATACAAAAAAAAAAAAGGGGGAAACATTTGCCATCCTTCGTGCCTAGCAAGGGCAGTTTTGACAAATCACAAACGGTGATCACATAAAGTTCTTTCCCAAGTCTTTATATATCCAACTTCAAAATATATAAAATTAAAATTCCATGTATACAATATAAGAATATGGTGTGCGCGTGTGTGACAACGCAGGAGTAGAAACGGGACACACATCTGATCAGCATGAGAGAGGCACGTGCCGCGAGCCACGTAATTGGAGTTGGGCGAGTTAGCATATGCTTATGCGTATACATATATACATATATATATATATAGAGAGAGAGAGAGAGAGGAGAGAGAAAATAAAGATGATGAATGATGATGACGATGGCATCCGTTATTACAACTGCTCCCACACCATATTACCACTCCTCTTTCTCTTGTGGACAAACGCTACCGTATCTATTTTTTATTATTATTATTATTTTTTATTTTTCTTATTTTTATTCCACCTCCTTCCTCGCTCCTCTCTGTCTGTGTGCGTGTGGGGTCCGCTCTACCCTGTGATTGCGATCCATCGTCCTCTATGCTTATCACAACCTCTGTGAGCCAGAGTTACTGTACAATCATTCCAAATGTGGTCCTTGGGGTTTGATCATCCATTTGCTTCTGAAACGCTGACCCTACACGTGTTTCACCACCTCATCTGCTCGAAATAAAGCGCTCCTTGTAATAGTGGTGCAGCCTTTCACGCTCTATGGGTCCCAACTGTGGGCTTCCTCTGTTATGGACGGGGCAATTAAGGGTTACCCCTCTACTTTTGGACCTCATAGGCCCAATGTCGTTTGGGCTTCACAAATGTAATGTTTGGTCCAAAACATCCTAACTAGGCTCATGCCCAACATCATAAATCACTGACGGAGATTTTCATAAATTGGCCCAAAAGGCGTTAGTTTTAGACAATACGAGGAAATGAGGAATTCAAATTTCAAGTAAATTGTGTCGCTGTATGAATTTGTTAGCATTTAACAACGGTATGGCTTCTCCCTTCCTCACAATATGGGTAAAAATTATGGCGTTGAGAGTAGAACTAAAAACTCATTTATGATAAAATTAGATCAGGGCAAAATGAACCGAAAGTCCTAAATGACGAAAAGAATTACTTCTATAAAATGGAAAGGTAACTCCAAATTTGTAAGGAATGGAAAAATTTATACCCACTTATATCCTTCAAAAAATGGAAAAATTTATACAAACTTGTATTCTTAAAAAAAAATGTTGTATAACCTTATGATAGATCCATCCTTTCACAAAAAAGGACCCTACCTGGAGAAAAAATAGTATTGGTCTAGGACATCATATATGTCACCATTTTTTTTTTTTCTCTTTTCTCTTTTATTTTTTTTTTATTTCTAAATTCATTGAAACGAGACACCGACATGCACAATGCACCCTTAGAATGTGTCTCAAAACAAGTTCCAACTTATCACTTCTCACATGCAACACAACAATAATCTACAATATTAAATTAAATTCATTTTAGATTCATCAAAAAATTAATTTCCTAAAATATCAAATAAAAATTCTGTAAAAAATACCAAAACAGAATTAATTAAAAAATTTGGATTTTTTGGTCAAAAATGCCCTTGAAAACGACAAGTCGATTTCTATTACCGAAAGAAAACGAAGTTTCGTTTTTAGCAACAAAGAAGCACGTATTCTTTGAGTTAAACAACATGTCATTTTTATCTAAGAAAAACAACATGTTGTTTTGTGGCTGAGATAGCTTTTTCTCTTCTTTAAAACGACATGTTGTTTTTTAATAGAAGAATGCGCCCTCCTATAGCTAAAACGACATGTCTTTTTTGACCCCAAAATGCGTTTTTCACGCTATTTTGGGTGTTCTTTACTCAAAATTGATCCAAATAGGTCTAATTGAAGACCCAATTAATTTCATACCTTATGAGCATCAAAATTGACGTTTTAAATACCCCAAAATGTTAGAAAATTACTTTCTTAATGATTTCTAATATTAGTTTTCATAAAAAATAATCAAAAAAATGATTTCAAATACAACAAAGTTTTGAGTATTTTGAAAAACTCCATTCAAACATATAAAGGCAGAGAAAAAGCCACACTCTTGAACCAAATGTTAGAAATTTACATATATAGAATTATGATTTTCATATATGCATAAACCAAATTGCATAAAAATATCTAAATGCGGAAACGTAAAGGAAAAAAAATTTAATCTCCAGCCATTGACAAATACAGTAAGAATAGAGAATATTTCTTTAAGAATTCCTGAAGAAAGAGAATCTTTTAAACCTTCCGCACTTTTAGAGAGATTGTGTATTTTTGAATAAAACTGCAAGGCTTAGAGATCTCTTACGTGATATTTATAGACACCCATCATCAAGGTGTGTTACCATCAAGAGGTATCTTTAAAACAAGGCCTTCTTTCTAAAACTTTATAATAGTTCTGAGATATCCTTTGGTTGACACCCTTTACAAAATACATGTATATTAGACCACTTAAATTTATTTTACTTAAGTATTATCATTCAAAAACTAAATAAATAATAATAATAAATTAATTAAAATAACACCTTTGTCTTCTAATAAATGTTGCATATCATTCTTAAATGTCCAAATATTTGCCGGTACCTTGCCAGTTACAGTGTATGGTTCATTTCTACCTCGACATATCTTTTACCTTCTTCAGGCTTTGTGTGCTTATCTGCGATGCCTTTTCATTGCACTCTGTGTATTGGTTGGCCATCATTCGATGTAGTCCTAGTAGATCAGGTTTCTGTTTTCAACCCTCTATTGAAACTCAAAAAATCATCAAAGGTATGATTGCCAAGTTATAGGAACTTTAATCTTAGTCTCTGCTATTGTTGTTGTGTAATAAGTTGATTTTTATTTTCAAGTTGTCTTCTATTGTCATTTTCCAGATTCATTGCTGGCTCAGCACATAACTCTTCTAAGGAGAATTTACAGGAAACCCATAGACTTCGTAGAAGAAACGACAACTGGTCTGTCATCTGTCTAGTGCATGTCAATTGGACTTTTATCTCTTCTTTTCTGCAATTTATATTCTCTGTTTCTTATTGCTTTGGTTTTTACGAGTGCAGGTATGGCAGGTTTAATTCTTGTTAATAGCAAATTTACGGTCTCTACTTTTGCAAATACATTCAAGAACCAGCTGTCCCTTACCCTGCAGTGAATGTGGATTAGTTTGGCGAACCTAAGGCCTCTAAGGAACAAACATATTTGTTAATCTTTTGATGCGTTTTGATTCTAGAAATACTTCTAGGATTCATATATAACCATTAAATATTTATTTAGTGTTCCTCTCTTCTCTTCATCTCTCTTTTTCAGGCTGAATTTTTTTTGTCCATCAATCGCTTTGAAAGAAAAAAGAACAAAGACTTGGCAATTTCGGCTTTTTCTTTGCTGCACAAGGGTGAACATGATGTTTTCTAAGGTCTTAACCTGGATCAAGCGTCACTGACTATTGCAGGCAAGTTCCTAGCTATTATCGGCACTAGCGTTTCCATTTAGAGTTGCTTTTTGATGACATAATAAGCAACCTTATATAGATAATTGTCGTTGTTACTTCATCACATTTATTGCTTGGTTTAATAGTGACATATTTTTGGACAATTAAGTTTTAACATTTTGGTTTCTGTCGTCAGCAAAGCCATTTATACATGGAATGAACATTCGTTTGCATCGAGTAACCGTTCTAAATTCTAGAACAGTTGCACGTTCCTTCACTGTTGGTGTTTGCTATTTAGTTTGTGCACGTAGGGCAATAGTGTGTGTGTTTTTTGGGTAGGGGAGCTTTAATTTTTCTTCTCAACATTAGATGATATTATTCTTTTTTGTACTCTATTCCGATCATGTTCAACATCCGAGAGAAACAAACTTCTCTCCCAGTGCTTTTGTGTCCTTTACACACCAAAGGTTTGGATGTCATCATTTGCTCCAATTTTATTGTATGCTTTGGAAGAAAAGGAATTATTCAATTGTTGCGGGATGAACACTTTGGTATTGTTCCTCTGGAGGCAATGGCAGCACAGAAACCTGTTATTGCATGCAATAGCGGGGGACCCATAGTGACTGTTCAAAATGGTGGCGCAGCAGGATATCTATGTGATTCTACCCCACGAGATTTTTCTCTGGCTATGGTTAAATTCATTCAAGACCCTCAGCTGGCAGAGAGAATGGAGATAAAAGCTCGACAGCATGTCACCGAGTCATTCTCTACAAAGATGTTCGGTAAGCGTTTGAGTTGATACGTTGTTGATGTTGCTTTGAGTAAGAAAGACCGATAATCTCTAACGTAAAATGTTTAAAACTACACTTTTAATGATGCCTAATCCATAGAAAAGAACTCTTGCTTTGCTACTAATTAAAGACCATTTGTGCACATTAGAGATAGATCATTTGTAAAATTTAATCAAAAGTTAGTTTGCAGTATTCCTTGTTGGTCTCGAGCTGAGGACTGCTGGATTCTCCATAATTTTTCATGGTACGTGAAAGCATTATTTTGACAGACAAATCCATGCAATGTTAATTGACGTTTAACAAATAAACTCCTTGTATGTATGTATGTTTCTCTACGTGTGAAGTCCTTAATTACATGTTCACCTGCCCACAAGAATACGATTCACAAAACTCTATGAAGGAAAGCTAATCACCTGATCTGTCGCACCAACAAATTCCTTTACCATAAAGACACTTTTTTCCCCCTTTTTAACTCCAACCCATTTATTAAAAACATGTATCTTAAAGAATTATTACAATCAGATCCACAGAAGCAATATTTACAACCCCGTCCAATAAAGAAGCTCGAATCAAAAAGTAACACTACAAGAAATTTCACTTTTAACAACTAATTTTTTAGTTGTAGAAAGTTTGAATTTAATCGTAGAATACTTTTTGCGACTAAAAATTTTTAGTCGCCCCTTGGTCACTGAATGTTGGTCGTAGAAAGTCTTTTACGACTAAAATTTTGTAGTTGCTAAATTTTCATGCTTTTTGTGACCAAAAAATTAGTTGCAAAAGAACTTTTAGTTATCACAAGAAAATTTAGAGCGCACCTAAATTTACGTTGTAGGAGACCAAATCACTTTTTACCGACTACATAAAAGTTAATTGACGACTAATAGATAGTTGTCGTTAAAAAATTATTAGACAAATAGTGACTAACTTTTTAGTCACTAGAAGAACCAATTTAGTGACCATTAGTTAGTCATTGAAGTTTTTCATTTTCAATTTTGTAGTGACTAACAATTAGTCATTGAATGATTTGATTGTAAATTTTAAGTGACTAAATATTAGTCGTCATTTTATAAAAATTGAAGAGCTTTTTTTTCACTGACTATACTATGGTCATAGATTCAAATAGACTTCTATTTTGAATGACTAATTTAATAGTTGCCAAATACAAATATAATTTTTATATTATTTATTTAATTTTAATTGAACAAATTTAAAATCAATATATAATGAAAAAAGATAATAATATATATAAACAAAATAGTATAATAACATAAGCAATAATCAAACCAAATACCTAAATAGTGATATAACATAAATACGATAAAATTCGATCAAGGTTCAAAAGTAAAGATCCCACCAAGCATATAAGTATGTCTCCAAACATAAGTGCATCAAATGAAATAAATTAACAATAAACCAAATAGATAAACATATCTCTAAATATATATATATATAAACTTAGAAGTAAATATTAAATATCAAACGGCTGGTGTAGGTGGCGGTGGCGATGGTGGTGGCGTGTGCTATGATAATTTAAAATTTGAAAAAAGATGCTCATCTATATTCATGATAGATATCATCTCTCTTCGTACGTCCTCAAGAAGTTCACTTCGTACTTGTTGTCGTAAGGTTGTAGTTATCTCTTCTTGCTTTCTTTGAAAATCCATTCGCATTTGATTAGCTATAACACCAACACATTGTTGGATTTGTGCTTCAACTTATGATGAAGATTGGAATGATTGCCTCTTACGCAAGATGGGTCCAAGACCTGGTATATATCCATTTCTTTCACCTCCAATAATTTGGGCACATATTGCAGCCTCATCCACAACCTCATTGTTCTCTTCTTGTTGTTGTCTTAGTTTAATCATTTGATTCTACAATTTCAAACAAATAAATTTGCAAATTGAATATAAAATATAATAAATGTGAAAATAAAATTAAAGAAAAATAAAACTTACGTATCGTGTCTCTGCATGCTCATTAACCCAACCGTGCACTGCATTCCAGTGAGTTTCTCTAAACAACTCAATTTGTTCAAGCTCAACAACGCCATCCAGTGCTTGTTAAACATAAAAACTCATATTTTTGTTTAATTATTAAAAAATAAAATATATGAATATGTAACTTTGACTAGAACCTATTAGGATGTAGTCAAAGTCTCGAATATTTTTCTAATTCAACTAGATTAACATAAGTTGCTAATATATATGCCCCTTACAAATTTGATTTTCACTCTTTCTAATAAATTATGTTTTTGATCTGCGTTGGATAAAATATTTAGATCCAGATTGATGGTTGTATGGGAGTTTGCTTCTATTATCACCAGCCGTCTTAGACCTTTTTTGTGACAATTGAAATTGCAATCAAATGTTAAGCATATTAAATACAAAAGAGATTTAGATTAGTGACAAAAATTAATACTAATAGTTAAAATAAAATAATAAAGTCATTGATAAGTCCAAAACATAACTAAACTGAATACAAAAAAATTTCACTTCGCTAAGCTACAGCCCATATTGGAACAAAACTAGAAAACACTAGTGCTTATTCTTTCTAATGTACACTCACCAGATTAAAGGCTTATCAGTAATATAAATACTAAAAAAAAAATCGTATAAGAGATTCGGTCCATCATCAACAAGCAACAAATTACATGCCATAAGATACACTAGCAACAAACAAACCAAGTAGAAAGAGACAAAATTTTGTACCAGCCATTGTGAGTTGCTAAAACCCAATCCTCCGTTGATCTTACTTTTGAAGATGGATGATCTCTTGGATTCTTTCCTTTCTTTACCAAGGACTTATTGTCCTTATGAATATTGCTTCGATAATTCTTGTAGCAATTAGAGCAATGAGAATAAATGATGTTCACCATGTTTTGATCATTCAAGTTTATGTTGAACTGGCCTTACATAACATAATAAATAAAAATAAAAGATGAATATTTGTACAACTCATACAAAAAAATTATAAGTTACCTTTATCTAGGTCAAAACGATTTCTTTATCCTTTTTATCAACCTTGCTCCATCCTTTAACTCTAAGCGGAGCATGATCCCGTATAACAATACCAATTTTAGATGCAAACCTTGAGGCATTGTCCCCATATGGGTGAAGCTCTCCCTCTTTATAAGTCACATCCAATAGCTTGGTCTTTGTTTGCAGCTGGCTAATCAAGTGACTTGTGCCCTTACGTCGATTAGGACCAAGGGTTCTTTTCTTTGGTGGTGTTGCAAAGTAAATAAAAATTAAATAAAAGTACTACATATGCAATGAGCAATAAATAAGGATATTAATGATAAAAATAAGGGATTTTTAGATCTACCAGAAGATGTTAGACCTTGTTGGTCATCAAGGGGGATGTCTTAGAAGGGGTGATAATGGTTGGTGACATTGTAGAAACCGATGTAGGTGGGACTATTCTCGATGCAGAGGAAAGAGTAAGGGTGGATGTTTCTGATCCTAGTGAACGAACAGAATGATTAATGAGGGACTGTGACATGCCTGAGGACATAAGGGCTAATGTAAGAGCATTCTTCTTTGGCCGCATAACTGAAAAACGAATAAAGTAAATTTTGATCAGAAAACAAGTTCAATCAGAAACTAAAAAAAAAAATTACAAGTGCTTTACATCAAAAGGATATCTAAATGGAAAAAAAAAAAAAAGAATCCAGACCCAAGAAGCAAACTTAAATGACAATTTGAGTTATTTATGGTGTTCACTACGATAGCATATTGAAATTATACAAAAAATATGCCATAGTTTTCTGTTATATATATTTATATGTTTACATGAAATTAAAAATTTCTAGCCTAAACTTACATAGTAAGCGTAGCTGACATAATTTAAATTTTCTTACCAACTTAGCCAAAAATAATTTTGGAACAACATAAGGATTATTAGTATAAAGTTCAAATGAAACATTATATAACCATTTTGAGTATTATGAAAGAAGAATAAGAATTTTCAAACAGACACGTATAAGCAATCCAATTAAATATGTGATATATCAATAATGAGTTCCCAAATTCTTGTGTTGTCTAAATTAGCTAGTATAGAAACTTAAAACTCTTTCAAAGACATAAACTTAAAAATCCACTTTTATTTTTGAATGGATAACCTAATCAAACTGAACATTGAAAATTCAAATTCAATCCTTTAAAATGCATTCTTAGCTGGGAAATAAGTTGCCTTTTTCAACAAATAGGAACCAACGAAATCAAAATAGAATATTAACTCAAGAAGAAGCATCAAATCATCTTCTCCACACCAAAACAAATCATAAATGATCAAAATATTTGGGAATCTAGCAAATGATTAGCAAAAACACATCGCAGATGATGAGAAACTCAAAAACTGAGAATTTAAGAACTGAAAAATAATAAATCAGGAAAAGTCAAAGAAATACATTTCCAACTCAAATTTTACATGATTCAATTCTCTCCAACATAGTGTTGCAGTTGCTTGTCCTTTCCACTTCAAAATGATTATCTTTGAAGGTCTGATTGCTCTGTTTTCTTAGTTGGAAACAGAGTATCAAGCACCACTATAAAAAAGAGTGAAATTTTACTTCCTACAAGTCCAACAAATTTAATTGATCCTAACAAGTGTAGAAACAAAACAAACTTGCAACAGAGCCAAAAATCCTTCTAATCCATGCAATTTCTTCACTTGTGTGGCTGGTAGTTTCCTTTAGGGTGTAACACCCCCCTTACGGACGTTACAGATGCTGTTACATTCGTATATTACATACTTATTTGGAACTTTAATTGTAAACGTAGTTAAGGAAATCGTAACCAAGATCCATACATACTTCTTCTTTAGTTTTTTTTTTTTTACAACATTCAATAATTTAATCCATACTATTAATAATTCAATAGAATAGTAAATTGATCATAAACATCCTTTAATAAAGTAAATATACCAAATAGTAAAATCATAACTTATGAAACATCGCATCATTTAAAACTATTTGCTCCCACAGTTCGGCAGGCTGAACTGGAGACTTCAGCAGGCTGAACTGGAGACTTCAGCAGGCCAAACATGGTCGGCAGATCGAAAATCATCAACCAGCAGGCCGACAGAGGCTCTACAAAACAGGGTTTAAAAACTTCCAAAGTTTAACAGGCCGAAAATGAGATCGGCAGGCCAAACATTCTTACATCAGCAAGCCGACCATTGATGATCGACAGGCCGACAAAGCCAAAAACTTTTAGAACACTTAGTTTTAAGACAAATTCAACTTTTCAAAATGCGAAAGATCAAATTCTTAAAATGATAAAATGAAATATTAAACCATAGTTCTTGTATTCTTTAAAACACATCATAAAAATATGTTCAAATAATTAAACCATAGCTTAAATCATAAAAATTGCATCATTAGCATTCTTCCAGTTACAATTCATCTTTCTTATGCTCACACACCTTCCCATGTCCTCTGCCTAATCCATGACTTTCTTACCCTTATCTGCAACATGATATAAACTCGAATAAGCTAAAGCTTAGTAAGTACATATAATTCTCACAATTTAAAAAATATTTCATAAACATCATCATCATAACGTAATAGTGCAGTAAGCATATTTTCATAGAAACATATCTTTCATTACATTGACCATATTAAAACTTATTTCATTTTATCTTAAGGGCCCAAGTGTTGCACCATAATCATCATCGTAGGCGCGCCATCATGAGAGGAGAATGGTAGCTAATCCTAAACCAAACATGACATTATATTATATCATATCATAACATTAGTGTGCAATACTTATTAGGTGATACATATATACATAACTTTCATGCTTTGAAATTTGCCATAATCAAACATGCATAATTTTAAATCATGAAAATCTTTCATAAGAAATCCTTTAAGAAAATCATCATAAATATCATCATGAACATAACATCAAGCCTTTTAAAATACATCATGTTGTAGGTGAGAATGTAATTACCTTAGAAACTAGCTTACTTAACCTTATATGTATTTGTGACGACGCCACGGTCTCGATGTGCTCATTCCTTTGTGTGTTCATGCCATTTATTCATATAAAGATACAAAATAAAATTAATACTTATTATCATAGAATAAAACATCCATTCATATTACATCACATATACATTTATCCCATACAAATATAATTCATAACATTCATCCATAACTATAATCATCAAAAACATAAAAATCATTATCACATACACTTCACTGACCTACATGGATTCAAGACTTAAAAACTTAATATTCACATATACTTTAAACACCATACTTAACAGGGGTAAAGTTAATACATAAACATTTTACCATAATTTTTCTTTAGTCATAAAAATTACATTGAGTAACTAAAAACAACCCATACATTTCAAACATGAAATCTGCTAACAATAATAAGGTAGTGAGTAATCTTTTGAAAACATTTTCTAACAATTAAAACTCATATAGTTTAATTTAAAAAATTCATACTAACATCTTACTAACATATATTTCAATTTCATAAAATTATTTCATCATTAATAAAATCATTTAAGCATATAAAACATCACATAAAATAAAAGTCTAGTATTAACATTGTTAAAACAGTTTCTTGACCTAGTCTCAATAGAAAATTCATAACACATAATTGACTCATCAAAACATTACCAAACTTTGCAATCCATAATATAACATATACATGAACATTCTTCCCAAATTTCGTAGAAAACAATGCACGTTTACCCCTTGAACGAAAATCATATTTTCATACATCATAACTAAACAACAATATTTTACTGTGAGTGGTAGAGAATAGAAAATTCATAACTTATCATAGAAAAATCCGATTGAGGTGAAACTTGGAGAAACATCACAAAACTAATACATGAATAACATATTAAAAATTCAGAGCAAACGGAATTTTATAGAGGAAGATATAGCAGTCGGATGTCAAGAAGGATTTCATTGAAACGAGAATGAACTCTTACCTCAAATGATTCTTCTCAAATTCCTTCAAATTCAACCAATAAAATTTCAATTTTTCTTTCAATTATTTGCAGAGAATTTTTTTTTTTTTTTGAGAGAGAAGGAATAGAAAACGTGGAGAAGAGAAGAAGAAGAGATGAATAAAAGAAACGTCTCAGAATGAGAGAGAGAGAAGACAAAAGAAAGAGAGAGAGACAGTAATAACGTAAAAAAAATTTCAATGCTCTCCATTATGTCAGAAATTTTTTGACTATCTAGACTAAATTTTCGTGGAGAAAGGAGAGGAAATTAGGGAAAGTCAAATCATTTAGATAAACTTACCATACTTTACTGATTTTAAAAGGGGAAACCATATCAATCAATACCAATCAATGCGAAGTCAAATGTTTCCTTTCCTTAAATGATAAAATTAATCCATAATTATACCAATTAATCACATTAAACCACCCAATCAAAGTAATTATCTCAACCATAATTTGGAGAGATTTCTACTGACTGCTCATCAGCTGTCAGCGGCCTGCCGATTCTTGACTTTGGCCTGTCGATTCCACAAAGTTCGGCCTGTCGATGGTTTCCATCGGCCTGTCGATTCTTGGAAGACTTTTCGGCCTACCGAACTTGAAAGTCCGGCCTGCCGAATTGTCCTTAAAATAGTATTCATCATAGCATTCAAGATATCATTGCATCATAAATAAACATACATTGAAATTAACATGAACACTTGAGCACATCAATTCCACGCGATCGTCACCTATTATAAAACTTAAAATAAATAGTTAGTAACATAAAAATCATAATCATAACATATATCATAAATTATTAATAATATTACTTAACGTCGTAACTAACTTAGCATGATCCGTTACATAAAAATAAGTGGGTGTTACATAGGGTATTTGATTGTCTTTTTTTAATGAATCCTATAATAAGTAGAAGATTATGTAGAAACTATAGCATATATATATATATAATCGTTACTAACTTAGCATGATCCGTTACATAAAAATAAGTAGGTGTTACATAGGGTATTTGATTTTCTTTTTTCAATGAATCCTATAATAAGTAGAAGATTATGTAGAAACTATAGCGCATATATATATATATATATACACACGCATACACACATATGAACGTGGGTCTTGAAAATCCCGCGTGCGAGAACTTCGTTTTTTCATTTTTCCTTTTAAATTATTTCCTTTGATGTGGAAAGCTTAGTTTCCTTTTGTTTTTTTTTTTCCTATTTTAGAATCCCACGTTTATCTCTTTTGGAGATTACCATCATATAATTTTTAGGTTGTTATTAAGATCATCTTTAGTCAATTTTTAAATTATACTAGTTTCAAATTTAATCCGTTCAAAAAAATTCAAATTTAAGGATATCTATTTTTAAGAGTTAGATTTGTTTTTCAAATTAGGAATTAGACTTACTTGATATTAGTTTTGACCTATATGCATGAGAAACTTTATATCACAATATTTTTAAATGTTTAACTAAAAAATTTATCAGCAAGATAAAGTTCAAATAATAGTCATGTGTTGCCATTTCAAAAATTCTCAATGTTTGTATTTTGAAAATTTTATAGTCAGTAGTTTCCTACTTTGATATACATCAACCATATATTATATAAGTGATAGAAAACGATAGTTAAATATAATAGTAAAAGAGAGAAAGCAATATATTGCATTGCATAAAATAGAGAACAAAAGGATATTTAGGGGCGCCATTGAAAGATTTTTATGTAAAAATTTTCAAGCAGTCAAAAGAAAATAACCACGAAGGTATATATATTTTGCTCTAACTTGTTTTTTTTTTCTATTTGGTCCCACACTTTTTTTGTAACGCCCCCTTACGGACGTCACAGATATCGTTACACTCATTCTTGTTACCGTTATTTAAGATAAACTATTTTAAATAAAAACATAAATTTGAAAACATACCCTAGGATCCATGCACACATTTTTTTATCAATATTTAATAAATTCTTCATTATAAACATTCCTTAAATAGTTTATTACACCAAAACAAAGGAACCATAATTTAAATAAAAACAACACAACATTTACGATATGCATGCACAATTCGGTAAGCCGAACTTCGGACTTCGACAGGCCAAATTTGACTGGCAGTTCAGACTTCAACCATCGACAGGCCGCCCGAGACTTTGTAAAACAGGGTTTTAAAATAGCTAAGATCGGTAGGCCGACACATGGTAATCGGCAGGCCAATCATTGCATCGGTAAACCGACCAATAATGATCGACATGCCGATCTGTTGTTAAAATAAAATTTAATTTCAAATAAAATCTCATTATTTCAAAGTGCAGAAGTCAAATAATAATCCTATAAAGTTATAGAGACATAGTTCAAATCTTTAAAACTATACAAATAAACATACTCAGAAAACAAAACATAGTTTATAATTTTTTAAAACTTTTTTTTGGCGTGTTTCGTTTTCAATCCATCTTGCATAGCTAACACGTCCTTCTTTGCCCTCCACCTAATACATAATTCTCTTACCCTTATCTGCAACATGATGTAAGACTGATAAGCAAAAGCTTAGTAAGTACATTTCATATCTCACAACGTAAAACATCTTATAAACTTCATTATAAAACATTATTACCATAAGCATCATCATAATAGTGCGCTAGGCATAGTTTCATATAGAACATATCTTTTCATTTTATTATCCATATTAAAACTTTGTTCGTTTTATCTTTAGGGACCCAAGTGTTGCACCATTATCATCATCATAGGCGCGTTGTCATGAGAGGAGATGGATAGCTAATCACAAACCAAACATGACATCATAACATTAACATAACATAACATGGGTGTGCAATACTTATTTAGGTGATACATATATACATATATATATCTATACTTGTATACCTTTGAATACGTCATTATTGAAACATGCATGACTTTTGTACCATAAACTTTCATAATAATTCATTAAATAAAACTATCGTAGAGTCATCATAAAATTATCATGAGCATAAAAATTCAAAATTTTTCACAAACCACATCATGTTGCAGGTGAGAATGTACTTGTGACACCCGTTATTCTCCTAACGGGTATTGAGGTAATTAAATTAATTTTTAGTGTATAAAAAAAAATTGCTTCATTTAAATTTATTTTATAATATTTATTTTTATCTATTTTTAAATTTTCTAAAATTCTCCTATATTTATTTAGTATGTTTACTAAAAAGTCTTAGAACTTCTAATAAATCTCAAAAATGTCATATTGGCATTATGTGTGTTAAAGTCTTTAGATGAGACATAAGGATATCTTTTCCAACTACTCTTGACCCTCATTTTCTTTATTTCCTCCGTGACATGCTTCAACATGTCTCCTCTATAATTGTTTCTATCACTTCTCTTCAAAGACTTCATCTTTTCTTCCTTTCTCTTCCACGGTTCCCACACTCTTCTTCATATTTCTTTGCTGAAGCAAAATACTTAGAGAACTTCTTCAAGGCAGCCATAAAAATCAGCCACCATCACCTCCATTTGAGCAAGAATTTCAGTCATACCGAAGTAAAGGAACCTGTTTTGAAGCCATTTCAAGCTTCCAACTAACCATAATCCGAGGTTAGAATCTTATGAACAAATTTAGTCTTTCATTTATAAATTTTCTTTTATACTAAAGGATTATTCAAATTTGCGTTCTTAAACCTAAGTATATGTTTGTTGCTATTTTGGAGCATATGTATGAAGTCTAAGTGTATATGCCCTAGACAGAAAATTTATATTGTTAAACTTTGTAATACCTCTATGGGCAGTGGTTATTTCTTGAAATTCTAAGATTAAATTAAAATAAATTTTATGAATGTAGTTGTATGTTGTGCTTTAGTTTTAATTGTCCTTATGCACGCCTTAGGATCAAGAGAGTATGGAGCTAACGTTAATTGATTCCAGGATTAAGAGACTGTTGATAAGCTTGAAAGGTAGGGATTCTATTACTCATCTTTTGTGAGGTTTTTATAGAATTAAAATTGATTATTTTGCCGCAATATATATATATCTATGTTGAACTGATATTATATGTGTATCACATATGAAACTATGACATGGACTCGTCTTGTATTGTACGGCGAGGAACATAATGAATTGACACATGTTATAAATTGAGAAGCATGGTTAGGAAAATTAACTCTATTAATAATGATTTAATATAGAGAAATTGTGAGACATGAAAAGGGCGACGGTTACGTCCTTGGGCATGAATACCCTAAAAGGTAAAGTAGGGGGAAGGCGATGACGCTTCCTTGGGTTGAAAGTCCCAGAACACACTGTACAGGAATCGACTTGGTGAGGACTCAGGGCTTGATGTCCCCTCACCGGAACACCCTTGGAATGTTTATAGGGTGATCAAGTGCGCCCATTTGGGTTTCGATGAGTTGAGTGATACTCAATTTAACATGGATACCTAGGAACAATGATGATTGTTAATATTTGTATAAATGTGTAATTATGACACTTGGTAATGATTAACTACGGTATCCATAAGATGTGATCATAATAAACCTCATAATCTGGAATATGATGTAACTTACTAACCATGCAGATTTTAATGTGGTAATGATAAAGGTGAGTAATGGTTTTCTCTACTGAGCATAGTGTTGCTCATACCCTTATGTTTATATCTTTTCAGGACTCACTAAATGTGAGGTGGCTACGAGAAATATAGTTGAGGAAGTGATGTAACTATATTACATTGGGACTGCTTCAATCGTTGAGAATGTTCTTCATGATAATGTAAGCATCAATTGTTACTTTCTGTGACTGTATTATAATGTGTTGAGGGTTAAAATGATGATGACAACAGTTTATATTATTAAATTTAAGGTGCTACATTAAAACTGTGGTTTATTTATCGTTTATATTTTTATTTTTGAGTTGAGAGTTTTCATTTAAGTCCCGGGCAAATTTTATTTTTAAGGTTTTACTTTTATTATTTATTTTTATTTTATCTCATTAAAAACTGTTAACCCCCACATAGGGGCGTTACAGTACTAACATAATAATCTTACTTTACTTAACCGTATCTTAGGTGACGTCGCCGCGGTCTCGATATGCTCACTTCTTGGTGTGTTCATGTTATATATTCATTAACACAATAAATTAAAGTTCATTCTCATAAAATTTTCCAACATCATAAAACATCATCCACGCTTCAGACTCAAGAAAATTACAAGTACACAAATGCATTATACAAACATTCATGCTAAACTGAAAATTTAAAACTCTGTCTGACCCTTACAAATTCATAACTCAATAGCTCATAATTCATACACAATTCAAGCACCAAACTTGGCGGGGACAAAGTTAACATATAAACATATTACCATGATTTTTCATTGGTCATAAAAAATTCTATTTGTATTTAAAACAAGTCACAAATTCATGACACAAAATCTGCTAGCAATAGTTAGGCAGTGAACAACTCTAAACTCAGGTCCGTTTATTACATTATTGATGCCATAGAAAAATATACAAAAATTAACACATATAATAGACACATAGAACTATAACATATCCAAAAATTGGCCTCAACAAAAATTGGAGTAGGTCAAAATATACAATTGAAATCTGTAGTAAAACTTATTTTACAAACATGGGCAGCAAACACCTTTCAAACTAACATTTTAGAAAAATATCACGAAAATAATTTTGACCTCAAAATTTTTGTGACAACCTATATGCATAATAACACTCTACTACAAAAATTCCTGTGCCCAAATAAAATCATTTAGACATAATAAAAAGTTAGAGAAGCAAGAGGTCCAAAGTTTGCAAGTTCACAGCCATAAAAACCTAGTTTGAAGAAAGTTTAATAACTCACAAAATACACATAATATTACCACGAAATTTTCCAGTTCACAACATAATATAACCAAGAACATGTTTGCCAAATTTCGTAAAAATCAAAGCACGTTTGCCCTATGAACAAAAACTACATTTTTAGGCAACATAACCAATTAGCAACAATTCATTATGAGGTGCAGAGCATTAATGTCTAATATCTCAGCCTACACAATACCAAATGGCATGAAATTTGGAGCAACATCACATAGCATATACATTAAAATCATATTAAAATTTCAGACCAAACGGAGGTTTGTAGACAAAGTTATGGGGTCAAAACATAGAGAAAATACAACATTGCCGATCAGTATTAATTAGCAGTGAGTGGCAGAGAGAAGAAAATTCATATCTCAGCATAGAAAAATCCAATTGAGGTGAAATATTGAGGGTTAGTACATAACACATACATGAATAGCATATTAAAATTTCAGAGCAAACAGAAATTCCTAGACAAAGTTATAGCAGTCGGATTAAGGAGAAAAATACATTTCAGAAATACCAAGAATGAGTTTTTACCTTAAAACAAATTCTTCTCAAGCTTTCCTTGGATTCACCCAATGGAAATTTAGTATTTCTTTCAAATATTTGCAGAAGAATTGAGGGAGAGACAGGGTGGAGAAACGTGGAGAAAAGAGAGAAGAGTTTGATTCAATTTTTAGAGAGAATGAAAAATGATAGAGAAAAAATTACTCGTGAAATTTTGGGAGTGATATGTGGGGAGGATTAAGTCCTGAAATGGCAGCAAATTTTCCCCAAAATTGGCGTGCATAATCTTGGGAAATTGAGGGGATTTTAGGGAAAGTCAATGATTTATTCTTACTTACCAATTTAAAGTCTCAAAATAGGAAACTTCACCATAAAATCAAACCATTATCAAAGTCAAACATTTTATTTCCTAAAATAAGTAATCAAACAAAAAATATGCCAATCAATCAAAATTTATCATCCATACCACAATTTTGGTGATTACCTACTAACTACTTGTTAGCCTTCTTCGGCCTACCGAAGTTATCAGGTCTGAGTTGCCGGTGAAATCCATCGACCTGCCGTTCTATGAGGGTTAATTCGGTCTACCGAACTTGAAGGATCGGCCTACCGAACTACCATACATACTAAAATATAACAAAACATTAATTTATTACAAAATTATTAACAAGCATACAACGTAAATGACATAAACACCTTGAGCACGTTAATTCCACGCGACCGTCACCTGTCATAATACTCAAAATAAAATAGTCAGTAACACAACATCATACATTACTAAAGAAAATACTTAGTGTTGTTATTCTTTTAACTTAATCCGTTACATGAAAATTGGCAGGTATTACAATTTTTTTTTTCTGTCGATGATCTTGTCATATGATATGATATACATTTATAAACAAAGATGATCCCTCTTTCAACTTGTGGATGAATTTTTTTTTATTATTTTGCTTTTCGTCCTTGTCTTACGTTGATATATTTTGCTCACTTATTTTTCTCAAGTTTTGTAATACATGAATACATACATACATATATATATATATAAACACTTTATACTAAAATTCTTAAGTCATGCTCAATTTTGCGTTAACTCTTTTTTTTTCCTTCCTCTTATTTAGGTAATCTTCGATTTGAATAGAGATTTTCCCGATTCGCCACTTTCTAGTAGGTATGCCATATATGCTTTCGGAACTGTTTTTTAAAAAAATAAAAAATATGAAGATGACGATTTTGTAAATAATGACTGAAAAAAGTATTATAAGATTTTGGTAAATACTTGGACCCTTAGGTCTAATACTTTTAATCTACTGCTTTTTATTTTCCATTTTCAAATATTTTTTTCTATCTTGAAATTGCATAAGTTTTCTCTTTGTCCATAAATTCAAGTAAGTACAATTACTTTATATATATATATATATATATATATATATATATATATATATGTTAAATGGCTTTCTTTGTAACCAAATTAATATAGATTACTAGATTAACTTTTTAATTATATAGTTGATAAAAAGATGAAAACATCAAATTAGATGAGAATTACTTTTATAGAGATTACTAGCTTATTTTTTAAAAACATTTTAGAGTAAGAATCAAACTTTCATTGTTGACAAATTTTGAATAAGTTTAAAGCAGTTAAGAAAGCGACCATGGATAAAAGTTGGACATGGAGTAATAATAAGTTATCTAAAGAAGACACCGATGGGGTTGAGAACTTTATTGCTATTGCTCGTCATCACCTAAACAACGACAACAAGACTCGCTGCCCTTGCATTAAATGTGTAAAGTTCTACTTTCAAATATAGAACTAGTTGAACGACATTTATAGTTTCCTGGTTTCTCTAGACATTATGTTTGAAAAGGGAAGATATCTGGTTTGAAAAGCCATGATTGTCATGTTTTGTTGCAACATCTACTTATAGTTGGATTAAGGCCTTATTTGAAAAAGGACATGCTTATTGCAATTTATGAGTTGTCTTTATTTTTTCAAAAGCTATGTGCAAGAACATTGTATGTTGCAGACCTAGATGTATTGCAAGAAGGGATTATCAAGTGCTTGTGTAAACTTGAATCTATTTTTCCCCCATCATTTTTTGATGTAATGGTTCATCTGGCAGTACACTTACCTTATGAAGCAAAGTTGGCTGGGCCAGTTCACACACAATGGATGTATCCATTTGAAAGGCAAAATTATATTGTTTTCAACTCATACTTATCTTTAAAGTAAACACTACTACTTCATACATAAATAAATGAACACTACTAACATAGTGCCATATGTTTTCCTAACTAGGTTTATGGGTACTCTAAAAAAGTATGTCAAGAATAAGGCTTGATAGAAGGGTTTCAGCAACGAAGCATTAAACTATTGTTCCATGTATCTTCATGGAAATGAAACTCGTTTTAACCGTCCGGAACGCAATTTAGACCATGTTGAAGAACAAACAGAATCTACATTGTCCGTTTTTGATCAACCTATAAGGTTATTTGGGAAAAAGGATTCATCGTACCTAAAACATGACACCGAATATGACCATGCTCATTGGTATATTCTAAACAATTGTTCTGAAGTGCAGCCTTATATTGAGTAAGTTTTTTTTTTTTTTTTCAGAGTATTGAGTGAGTTTCATTTAGTTACAGTAAATTTGTAAATTTTAAAATACTTCTATAATGCTTGAAGTTTTATTTGATGTCCAACAATGAGCATGCAGAATTATTACAATCCAAAGGCATCATAAATATCTTTTAAGCCCAACAATCGCAATTTCCATCTTTGGTTTGCTGAAAAAGTAAGATCTTTTTTTGAAGAATAAAATGTGCAACTATTCTAGATGACCGCAATTATAAATATTTGCTTATAGAAAAAGTATTTATTGACAAATATTTTTTTACTTTCTTTTTAATAAGGCTTTTACTTATAGAAAAACTTAGAACTATTTTCTATCCTAACATTTGTAATTACAGATTTAAGAGAAGCATAAATTATCGCTGCACGAAGTAAATGATGCGATATATGCTCTTTCATGTAAACCAAACTACCGAATTAATCAATACAGTGGATGTATAGTTCACAGAGTTTGATATCATACTAAAAGCTGAGATACTAGACGATCCATTCAAAATTATGGTATTTGGGTAGAGGGTGAACATAATAGAAATACATGTGACTTTTACCGTGCTATAACTCATATTTGGGAGCTTAACTATTTTTTAAACTATAAAGTAGTACTGTTTAAGTGCATATGGTATAAGACTGATGGGACAAATAATATACGTCATGAATACCAAGCAAATCAAGTATTTTATTTGCGGGATGACAAGTTTGGTTGAAATTACAAAGTTGCGCAAAGGGTACATCACCATCACCTCTAGGATATTCCAAAAGTTTCACCAGAAGGTGCTGAAGAATGCAAGGAGAATGCCAATTTTTCTAGTGAATCTTATCAAAAGGAAAGATTTGACAATATCAATGTAGTATTTGATGACTCAAATATAGAAGCTCCTCTGAATTGTGAAGATGTTGGGATGACAGAGATCAACTCGTCGACTATTGAACTCCCAATAGATTATGCTGATGATCAAATTCAATATGAATCAGATGAAGATTTGGACAGTGACGAAGAATCAGATCCGAAGATAGCATAGAAATGAATAATATCAATGAAAATAGAAATGAAACTGATGAGAGTGATTGACTTTCAAGAAGAGGTAACATTTGTAGCTTTCACAAGAATGATAGACATTAAATTGAAATTTTTAGTTTTTCAATTTTTCAACATTTATTTAGTATTAAATTTCTTTAATAATAAAACATTTTAATATATTCTAGGTTAAAGAGTGGCTAGTGGTGATGGATTCCAACGAGGCGAAAGAAGATTCAAAAATCATTATCATGTATTTCTTAAATATTTGTTTCAGGGAAAATTATTTTAGAATCAAATTCTAATTTTATTTCGTTATTTTGCATCAAAGTTTGCTTTTATTTTTCTTTTTTACTTGAAAGTTTATTTATTTTTTTCAAATAAGTTAAGTTTGCAATAAAGAGTTATATATATATATATATATTAGAAACTTACTAAAAAAGTATTCTTAAAAAATTTAGAAAACCATTTGGAAAAGACAAAATATAACTACTGTCAATGATGCCTCCAAATTTGGTGGCTTACTTTTCTTTAAAAAAAAAAAATTGTGGCTTAGTTGGACGTGGTTTCATGTTTCTTGAAAAAAAGAAAGCACCTTTTCATTAATTTTTCTATTTTAATCATTTTAATCACAAAATAAAGAAAGCTTGATTTCTATAACAAAACTTAAAAAAACAAAGTAGTAAAAAAAAAAACTTTATATTAAGTTCATAAAAAACTTATATTAGAGAAGCGATCAAAGCATGACGTTTACGCAACTAAAAATTCAATCCTTTTTAAGAATAAAAAAAGAATTTACTTTTATTGAATGTTTTTGTGACTAAATTTTAGTCACTGAAAATATTGTTTTAGAGACTAAAACTATTTCTCCACTAGATAACAATTTTTTAAAATATTTTGCAACTGCAATATGAGTCATGAAAAGTAGATAATATTTATTGATGAAATTTTAGTTGTGAATTTATATTTGCAGCGACTAAATTATTTTAGTCATAAAAATTTGGTCTTCCCTCCATTTTAAATATTTGACACCATAGCATTTTGCGACTAAATAAATATTTAGTCACTAAATCTATCTTTTTATAACTAAAAAATTAGTTGTTGGCAAATTTGGTACCAAATATATTAGTGTGACACCCGTTATTCTTCTAACGGGTATTGAGGTAATTAAATTAATTTTTAATGTATAAAAAAAAATTGCTTCATTTAAATTTATTTTATAATATTTATTTTTATCTATTTTTAAATTTTTTAAAATTCTCCTATATTTATTTAGTATGATTACTAAAAAGCCTTAGAACTTCTAATAAATCTCAAAAATGTCATATTGGCATTATGTGTGTTAAAGTCTTTAGATGAGACATAAGGATATCTTTTCCAACTACTCTTGACCCTCATTTTCTTTATTTCCTCCGTGACATGCTTCAACATGTCTCCTCTATAATTGTTTCTATCACTTCTTTTCAAAGACTTCATCTTTTCTTCTTTTTTCTTCCACGGTTCCCACACTCTTCTTCTCATTTCTTTGCTGAAGCAAAATACTTAGAGAACTTCTTCAAGGCAGCCATAAAAATCAGCCACCATCACCTCCATTTGAGCAAGAATTTCAGTCATACCGAAGTAAAGGAACCTGTTTTGAAGCCATTTCAAGCTTCCAACTAACCATAATCCGAGGTTAGAATCTTATGAACAAATTTAGTCTTTCATTTATAAATTTTCTTTTATACTAAAGGATTATTCAAATTTGCGTTCTTAAACCTAAGTATATGTTTGTTGCTATTTTGGAGCATATGTATGAAGTCTAAGTGTATATGCCCTAGACAGAAAATTTATATTGTTAAACTTTGTAATACCTCTATGGGCAGTGGTTATTTCTTGAAATTCTAAGATTAAATTAAAATGAATTTTATGAATGTAGTTGTATGTTGTGCTTTAGTTTTAATTGTCCTTATGCACGCCTTAGGATCAAGGGAGTATGGAGCTAACGTTAATTGATTCCAGGATTAAGAGACTGTTGATAAGCTTAAAAGGTAGGGATTCTATTACTCATCTTTTGTGAGGTTTTTATAGAATTAAAATTGATTGTTTTGCCGCAATATATATATATCTATGTTGAACTGATATTATATGATTATCACATATGAAACTATGACATGGACTCGTCTTGTATTGTACGGCGAGGAACATAATGAATTGACACATGTTATAAATTGAGAAGCATGGTTAGGAAAACTAACTCTATTGATAATGATTCAATATAGAGAAATTGTGAGACATGAAGAGGGCGACGGTTACGTCCTTGGGCATGAATACCCTAAAAGGTAAAATAGGGGGAAGGCGATGACGCTTCCTTGGGTTGAAAGTCCCAGAACACACTGTACAGGAATCGATTTGGTGAGGACTCGGGGCTTGATGTCCCCTCACCGGAACACCCTTGGAATGTTTATAGGGTGATCAAGTGCGCCCATTTGGGTTTCGATGAGTTGAGTGATACTCTATTTAACATGGATACCTAGGAACAATGATGATTGGTAATATTTGTATAAATGTGTAATTATGACACTTGGTAACGATTAACTACGGTATCCATAAGATGTGATCATAATAAACCTCATAATCTGGAATATGATGTAACTTACTAACCATGCAGATTTTAATGTGGTAATGATAGAGGTGAGTAATGGCTTTCTCTACTGAGCATAGTGTTGCTCATACCCTTATATTTTTATCTTTTCAGGACTCACTAAGTGTGAGGTGGCTACGAGAAATATAGTTGAGGAAGTGATGTAGCTATATTATATTGGGACTGCTTCAATTGTTGAGAATGTTCTTCATGATAATGTAAGCATCAATTGTTACTTTCTGTGACTGTATTACAATGTGTTGAGGGTTAAAATGATGATGACAACAGTTTATATTATTAAATTTAAGGTGCTACATTAAAACTGTGGTTTATTTATCGTTTATATTTTTATTTTTGAGTTGAGAGTTTTCATTTAAGTCCCGGGCAAATTTTATTTTTAAGGTTTTACTTTTATTATTTATTTTTATTTTATCTCATTAAAAACTGTTAACCCCCATATAGGGGCGTTACAGAATTTTTGGTATCAGAGCCTAGGTTCGGTTAACCTAGGGAGTGTAGCACCACTTTAAAAAAATATATTTTTGAGATGGTTTTGAAGCTGAATTTTTATTGTCATCATCAAAATGAACCTTCACATTAATTTATACAGTCTAGAAGGATGTAACATGGAAAGGCCATAGAATGAAAATATCAATAGTTATATGAGTACAATAATTATATAGAAGGAAAGTATTAATAGTTATAAGGGAATGATAATTATATGAAATAAGTTTATAAGTAGAATGCTTATGAGAGATTCGTATAATATTTGGATCTATAAGCATATTTAATTCGTATAAACGGTGAGAAATTCATATAGATACGAGGATTTAAGAGCCTTTTGTCTCGTGAAAAACAATAAGAAATATAAGGCTTGATTTATTGATTTTAAAGTTTGACATAGATATGCCAAATTTTTCGTAATTGATTCAAACCTAAGTAATGATTATGTGTGGATTCGATGGAGCACATAAGTGTCAATATCTTTTCTTGAAAGTTCTATTTATTTGAGGAATATGATATAAGTTGGGAATCATGGTATTGAATCTTGAGAGAGATAAATGTTAGACTTTTGGTCTGTTGAGACTGTGTAAAGTCTAGAATGCATGAATCTCAAAATTGGAATATTTCGTTACGTACATTGTATTTAAGTGTACCAGTGAATCTTTTGGTTACCTAAGGTTTTGTTATATGAGGAAATTATATATTGTATGAGTAGAATTGTGGGGATTGTAGATGTTCTTAAGTAGTAACATCAAGTGTCTTTGTTCGTTGATATGGTCTATGTTGAAAGACGTAAATCGTATTGATTTCAAGGTTAGTCGCATTCTAAACCCTTGGTAGTAATGATGATGAATCCATTGATAGATGTTAAGTATTATCAATAACATATGGGTGTATGCATTGTTCAATAAGGTTTTGATTAAAACAAAATTATTCGAGTTGCTGGAAGATTATGTTGTTATGAAATGATTTTAAATATCATTCAGGAAGATCCTTGTTGTCGTTAAATTAGATTTGTTGTTTATAGTTAACTTTATCTATAGTGGACTTTGAATTGGGTTTAAGATTTATACAAATTGGTTTTCAATTTTATGTTTGTTATTTAACTCGTTCCAAATGTGTTAAGGCCCGAAACAACCTGACCATTTTCAACTAAGAACATTTGGGCCTAGTTCAAATCTTAAATCAGTTTGATTCACACTGTCTCTCCCACGTGGTCTCTATACGTGTCATATACAGTGGTTTAATTATTGTTTACATATACGTTTACTGTGCGTAAGACCTTATTTCTCCGAGTTCACTTTTTCTCTCTTAATTTGTTATTTTCTCTCTAAATCGCAAATCCTCTTCTTTTTCATTAAAAATTCTTCTTTTCCTCTAAAAGAAGAAGGAATTCTAGGATTCTGCAATTTACTATCTTAATTTTTCCTTTCTATTTACTCTTCTTTCATCTCATCATGGACCCAAAGTACCAACACCTGAGAAAGTATTTCCCATCACTCTCCCAAAAGATTCTTAGAAAGAAATACAAGGCTAGAATTACTCGGTTGTGGATTCTTATGCGTTTTGGTATCCCTTGTGATGTGAGAATGTTAATAGAGGGGAAAATCCGTTCGAGTGACTTCAGTCAAGATGTCGGTTTACCAGGAACAGGTACCAGTCGTAGTGCAATGAAAAGAAGAGCCCGTGCCATCGTGGTCGCTTGTAACAAATGTGGAAGACAAAATTGTAACGGTAAATGTACTTCACCTGGTTATATGTCTACGAATAGAGAGGATAAAATAAGGTTTTGTAGGGATGGACTTTCAAAGGAGAACTTGGATAGCATTCATCCTCCTCTCCATGGTCACCCTAGTGGATATGTTCAAGGAGCTATTTTTAAACTCTGGCCTAAATTTTATACAGAAAGACAACGCGTCAGGAATATGGTATTTCTAGATCCTGTTTGTCAAGCCATAAGAAAACTGGATGGGGAATAAGTCATCGCTCTATAAAGGTTATTTAGTCTTTACTTATTTGAAGCAGTTTTAGCTGATGTTCAACAGTTTGTGTTTTTCTTTTACTCAGAATATTTGCTTTTGTGTTTGAAATAATTGTGATTATTAGATTGATACAGTAAGTGTTAATATCTTATTTAATTTATGATTTTCTTAAATATATATATATAATAAAATATATTATCTTATCAGACACGTCACATACGGTACAGTAATATGTTTGAATTTTGAAAAGCTTATCCAGATATTTCAAGATTTGTGTCTCAAATTTCAAAAGTTCTACAGTATTTGTCGTTTATATTAAATTTCTAGACTTGGTGTATATTTGTCAAAAAGTCTACAGTTGTGTCATGAGGGTCTTCTGTCGAATTGTTCTCAATTGTCAAAAGTTATACAATTAGAGTCTAATCTTTTTCAAAAAGTGAATCAGATTTTCTGTAAACTATCAATCACCTTATCTTACTTTCTTATCCGCACAAGATTTTGTTTAAATATTTGGATTACCTTTTCATTACCTACTCGTCTATCTCTTTAGCCCTTTTTGTATATTTCTCATCTTTAAAATCTCATGTAGAACCCGAAGTCTAAGTGGAGCAGACATTAAGCAACCACTTCTATAAACCAAATATGTCTACCTCCCAGTTCACGAAGAAAATAAAGAATGTCTGTGTCTTTTGTGGTTCCAGCCTTGGAAAAGATAAAGCTTATTTAGAAGCTGCAAATCACTTAGGGCAAGTCCTAGCACGCAAGAAGATTAACATAATCTATGGGGGTGGTAGTATAAAAATGATGGTAAATATGGCACTAGCAGCTAGGTCTAGCGACGCTACTGATGTAAGAATTTGGCCTCATATTCCAGTTGAAGGAAACCTTTGTAAGGAAGCCATAGGTAAGGGAGAAGGAGTCAGGAGTATCCCTAGAAATTTTAAAGACATAATCTATAATTCTGATGCTTTTATAGCATTACCTGGTGGTCTAGGTACTCTTGAGGAAATATTTGTAGTTGCTTGTGGGCAATTGTTGGGCTTTTATTCCAAACCTTTGGGACTGTTGAACGTAAAGGGTTTTTATGACGGTCTTTTGAAATTTCTAGATTACGCTGTGGAAGAAAACATCACTACAGAATCGGAGAGACAAATCTTTGTCACTGCTTCAACAGCTGAGGAATTGATAGATAAAATGCAAATCATACATCCAGAATCCGACACTGCAACATCCAAGCTTGAATGGGAAAGGGAAAGCCGGGAGCGGCCAATTGATTTGAATCTCCATCTGTAATCTTTTTGTTTTATCTTTGGCATGTAGGCATGTGTGTCCGTATTTCGTGTGTTACGAATAACCGTTTGCCTTGTATTATGTGTTTCTTGTGGTACGTCGTTGTTAAATCTTTTAGATTCATTGAGCCTAATGCCGGGATGGCTGGATACGGAGTACTTGATGCTCTCGAAACGCATCCTTCTTAAGGTCCGATCTTTTGTTTATCGATGTTTTTGTATCCTCTAAGCATGCATGATATGGATAGCTGGTATACGGAGTGCCTTGTACTCTCGAAACGTATCCGTATCATGTTTGTAATGTGTAATATTCTGTTAATATTATGTGGAAGTACCAGAGTCAGTTATGGGGATATTCCATATGAAATATGAGTATAGTATTTGGGTTGAATGTTTGTGTCATGAGGATAGCTGTTTAATGAAAAATATGTCGGGTATGTTTGCAACTCTGAGATTCCGTTTAATATCTCTATGAGTAAGTTTAATGTATAGTTTTGAATAAAAGTGTTTGTGATATATGTTTTATGATTATGTTTTAGTTTATTAGTTGAGGTATGAAATCAAATATATTTGACTTTTCCTTACTCAAAAAGGAAAAGGAACCTAAAGATGAAGTATATAAAATTACTCTGGCAATCTCCTTAAATGTGATTGTAAATCACAGTCCATGGACAATGAAGGACTGGAATCATGATATGGTCAATATGTATGCCTGATCAGATTCTTAGACTATTATACGGTGTTATAAGTTGAAACTTGTCAGAAATACTCTTATTGAGGGATTTAGGAGTAAGATTTATTATGCAAGTAAATAAGTGGAAATACGATAACTTAAATTTGGAGGACAAACAACATTAACGGTTTAGACTCAGAATTGGAATCATAGTGGAATCATAATTTTTACTAGTATTGCTAGAATTGAAATTTCGAGGACGAAATTTCTTTAAGGGGGGGTAGAGCTGTGACACCCGTTATTCTTCTAACGGGTATTGAGGTAATTAAATTAATTTTTAATGTATAAAAAAAAATTGCTTCATTTAAATTTATTTTATAATATTTATTTTTATCTATTTTTAAATTTTTTAAAATTCTCCTATATTTATTTAGTATGATTACTAAAAAGCCTTAGAACTTCTAATAAATCTCAAAAATGTCATATTGGCATTATGTGTGTTAAAGTCTTTAGATGAGACATAAGGATATCTTTTCCAACTACTCTTGACCCTCATTTTCTTTATTTCCTCCGTGACATGCTTCAACATGTCTCCTCTATAATTGTTTCTATCACTTCTTTTCAAAGACTTCATCTTTTCTTCTTTTTTCTTCCACGGTTCCCACACTGTTCTTCTCATTTCTTTGCTGAAGCAAAATACTTAGAGAACTTCTTCAAGGCAGCCATAAAAATCAGCCACCATCACCTCCATTTGAGCAAGAATTTCAGTCATACCGAAGTAAAGGAACCTGTTTTGAAGCCATTTCAAGCTTCCAACTAACCATAATCCGAGGTTAGAATCTTATGAACAAATTTAGTCTTTCATTTATAAATTTTCTTTTATACTAAAGAATTATTCAAATTTGCGTTCTTAAACCTAAGTATATGTTTGTTGCTATTTTGGAGCATATGTATGAAGTCTAAGTGTATATGCCCTAGACAGAAAATTTATATTGTTAAACTTTGTAATACCTCTATGGGCAGTGGTTATTTCTTGAAATTCTAAGATTAAATTAAAATGAATTTTATGAATGTAGTTGTATGTTGTGCTTTAGTTTTAATTGTCCTTATGCACGCCTTAGGATCAAGGGAGTATGGAGCTAACGTTAATTGATTCCAGGATTAAGAGACTGTTGATAAGCTTAAAAGGTAGGGATTCTATTACTCATCTTTTGTGAGGTTTTTATAGAATTAAAATTGATTGTTTTGCCGCAATATATATATATCTATGTTGAACTGATATTATATGATTATCACATATGAAACTATGACATGGACTCGTCTTGTATTGTACGGCGAGGAACATAATGAATTGACACATGTTATAAATTGAGAAGCATGGTTAGGAAAACTAACTCTATTGATAATGATTCAATATAGAGAAATTGTGAGACATGAAGAGGGCGACGGTTACGTCCTTGGGCATGAATACCCTAAAAGGTAAAATAGGGGGAAGGCGATGACGCTTCCTTGGGTTGAAAGTCCCAGAACACACTGTACAGGAATCGATTTGGTGAGGACTCGGGGCTTGATGTCCCCTCACCGGAACACCCTTGGAATGTTTATAGGGTGATCAAGTGCGCCCATTTGGGTTTCGATGAGTTGAGTGATACTCTATTTAACATGGATACCTAGGAACAATGATGATTGGTAATATTTGTATAAATGTGTAATTATGACACTTGGTAACGATTAACTACGGTATCCATAAGATGTGATCATAATAAACCTCATAATCTGGAATATGATGTAACTTACTAACCATGCAGATTTTAATGTGGTAATGATAGAGGTGAGTAATGGCTTTCTCTACTGAGCATAGTGTTGCTCATACCCTTATATTTTTATCTTTTCAGGACTCACTAAGTGTGAGGTGGCTACGAGAAATATAGTTGAGGAAGTGATGTAGCTATATTACATTGGGACTGCTTCAATTGTTGAGAATGTTCTTCATGATAATGTAAGCATCAATTGTTACTTTCTGTGACTGTATTACAATGTGTTGAGGGTTAAAATGATGATGACAACAGTTTATATTATTAAATTTAAGGTGCTACATTAAAACTGTGGTTTATTTATCGTTTATATTTTTATTTTTGAGTTGAGAGTTTTCATTTAAGTCCCGGGAAAATTTTATTTTTAAGGTTTTACTTTTATTATTTATTTTTATTTTATCTCTTTAAAAACTGTTAACCCCCATATAGGGGCGTTACAATTAGCGACTAAAATTTACTTGTTAAAAACTACTATTGGCGACTACAAGCAATTAGTTGTTGAAAGTTTAGTCGCTGAAAGTGTAATTTCGGTAAAATCAATAACCATGTTAATCACTTCCACACCGCTCAGAAGAACAGAAACAATCTTCACTTTTACACTATTTGGTAGAAGGGACGAGGAAGGATAAAATAGATAATACTAATCCTTTATTATATTTGATAGGATGGATGAAGAGTTGAGAGGATAAATGATAGTTATTTGTGAAATTACATTTATATAATTTGTTAAATAATTTATTTAAAGGGTGACGTTGTCTTTTTAAAACTTATAGTGGAGGGACTACTTGGATTCTTCCACCAATAGAAGAATCTAATTTGCTAGGCCATGGGGAGACGTCATCCCTCCACCTTTCCTCTCCCTTCCCTATCTTCAAGCAAACAAAGGATCTACCTCTCCTTGAATCCTCTTCCTTCACCCCTCGCCTTCCCTCCACCTTTCCCCCTTGCCAAATATAACGTTAATCAATTTTTTAAAAAAAATAAAATTCAACAAGAAATAAAAAGGATCAAAAATCTATTTAAGCTAGTAAAAAAAATTATACAAAAATCCAATAAATGTCACCTTTTCAAAACTTATTGAAGTAAATAGCAAGTTGTGAAAATATTTGTAGTAAATTAGAAATTTACTTAGTAAAAATATCTTTTACTTATCTATTTACTATGAATAAAAAAATTATTAATAATTTTTAGATATTTACTTCAAAAAGTTTCCAAATCTTGTATTTTCCTTATTCTCCCAAAATTAAAATAAGCCCCCAATATAGCAATGGGTAGACTTGCAACAAGTTGGAGGTAGATTTAGAGCGACGGGTGTCTGCCGAAGGCAATGGGTCATAATTGAGGGCTAGCATTTGAACAACTTTGTGGGGGTGGCAGAGGCGCGACGATGGGTGGCAAAGGTGTGGTGATGGTTGGAGTTCAAAGGTGGAGTTCTCGAGACTGTGACTACAGAGAGAGGTAGCATCGAGAGAGATTTTTTTTCCCTCAAAAGAGTAAGGTTGCTTGTGCAAAAAAAAAAAAAAAAGGTAGAAAGAGGCAAATAGTATATTTGGGCTAAAAATTAGCAAATAATATCCTATGTTTTCAAAATATGTAGTATCATGATAAATTAATATTTTTCTCATGAGAAATTAATATTCACCTACCTATTTCTCTTCTCTTGTCGGCACCAACGGTAGCCAAGAGCTAGTTGGTCGTTATTCTAGATCTCAGTCCTCGTGTATATCAGAGTAATGGAGATGATCCAATTTACGATTTCATCTTTTCGCTAAAGAGACAACTTGGAGATCTAATCAATCTTCTCCTTCGACATCGTCATCGAGAACAACATTACGAGTTCGACACTGACGAGGCAAGGTTTGCAACATTAGAAGAAAGGGAGTCAGAGAGAATGAGAGAGAGATGAAGGAAATGAACCAAAAAAAAAAAAAAGAAAAGATAGATGAAGAAATGACCAAAAAAAAAAAGATAAGATAAAAAAACAATTTGATATGGCGGTGGGGTTATTTTGGGTATTTGGTATTGTATAAAATATTGGTTTGTCCAAATATGCTATTTATTGTGAGTAATCTTGATGGCCCAAGGCCCAAAGTCAAGATTAAAAAGAAGCCCATAGAAGCCCAAGTCTGAGAAGGAAAATCAGTTAGTGGACTAATGGAAGAAAGCTCTCCCATGTGGTCGAGATAAGCCTCAAAGGCCAAGAAGCTGAGACAACCACATGACCAGGTTCAATGAACATAAAAGCACAAGTTTAAATTTGGAAAAGGCAACAAAATCTCTACCGAATTAGGAAAGAACGCCTCACATGAGATTTAGGGAGAAGTCAAATATTAATAACAGAAAAGTCATAAGAAAATTTAGGAAGAAAGATATTCTAGGATTAAATTGTGATTTTATTTATTATTTTTGAATGATTAATTTTTACGGACAAAATGCACCTATAAAAAGACGTGAAAACCTCATAAAAGAGATCTTTATTCTCAGGTGTGTGTACTTAGAAAAATAAAGAAATTCTCTAAAAATGGACGTATTTCTCAACGAGTGAACCACTATATTTCTTGGTGTCTATTATCTTTGCTACACTTTTCATTCATATTATTGTGTGAGAGTTTTAACTTTTATGAGTGTTTTGTGAGGAATTATTGTTCGCGAAATTCCACCATGAACATTATTTATTTCATATTTTGAAAACATTTGACATAATTTACTAATCAGCTTAAAAAATCTGCTATTTCATGCAATTTCTCAAAAAAAAAAAAAAGAATTTCAAGCTTTAGTGCTTTTAATTTGGAAACCTGCGTATATTGAGGTATTGTTCAATATAAATTTTGAAGATAGGTGCGTAATAGACGGTTTTCTTTTCTATGGACGGTCTAGTGTTTGCCTTCCTTTTCTTTTTCATTTCTTTTTTTTTTCCCCCTAAAAACTGGTAATAAAACTGTTGTTAAACATCAACCAAGTAAAAAATTGTTAAAGGTGTATAAATAACGATGTACTTCTATAAACTGACTACAAAATAACTAAATCTGAAGGGTTCTCTGCTCCCATATGTCTCAATCTGTGTTTTTGGTTATATTTTACGTTGCTTTCTCAAAGGATTGATGTTAAAATAATCACATCATGCCTTTTAAAATGGTTTTTGTAATAGTGAATCGCCAAATCAAAGGGTTCAAATTAGAATACGAACAACTTAAAAACCTTATCAGCACCTCCGAAAACAATTGAAAACCTCCAAAACCCTCTCTCTACCACCATCCCATGTTGCCACCACTATCTATAGTCACCGGGAGGAGTTATACCATACTACCATTCATATTATATGTTTAAGTTGTGCCACACTTATATATATATATATGGCATTTTTAAAAAGTAAATTGCAAGAAATTGCAATCATGAAATTTCCTTAAACTTTAGTTCCTAATCCAATTCATATTAATATTTTATTTTTTCCCTAAAAGTTTAACTTATTAAGAGAAGGACTAACATTAGTACTATATTCTAACAATCTTTGATACAAATGCCAATACCACTATTATATTTGCCACTAAAACTTGTGAAAATATCACATTTAATATGCTACTCTACTTTGTGCTCCTATGTATAATGGTACTTCAAATGCTATTCAATCTTTTTCATAATTATTAAGCCTTGAAATTCATAAAAATAAATGTTTAATATTAAAATAATTTAAATTTGTTAGTGTTGTAATGATTAAAGGGAAAATTTAATAAATTAACCATTAAAAAATCAAACATTAAATTTTCAATGACCTATTTTTTTCGACCATTACTTTGCTTTCTTAAACATCATTTCTTAAACTTTAATCTTACTTACCAGTAAGAAAAATATTAGTAAAATTTTTTTCTTCAAAACATTCTTGAAGCTGTTGCAATTTTTGTTGCAACAAAAATTGAGACATAACTCAAAACTTGACTTTAAAATCATTCAAAACGTTTCTTAAAACTTCTTAAGAAAACATTTAGTTTCTCAATAAGTTTTAAATTATTTTTTTAAAATAGCAGAAAACTTTTTCTTTGAGCAGCAGAAAATTGTCATAGTGCTATCTATACCTAATCTTTACTTCTATCACCACGACACCGGGCTCTCAACCAGTCTTATTGCACTTTAGTAGAACTATCTACAACATCAAGGAACTTATAATGAGTTTTTGCTCAGTAAGTTTAAACATAATCTCACAAAATATTAAAAACTTTTGTCATTAAATGTTTTTCTCATTAAAATCTTCTTCATAAACCTTTTCTTGTAAACCTTTTTCTTAAAAGTTTTTCATAAACATTTCTCATAAAACATTTCTTAAAATTTTTTTCAATACGTATCTCATAAATATTTCATAGTAAGGAATGCAAGCAAGATTATAATGCATGACTCCATTATGCTTATTTATGAATATCCATTTATGAACTTCTTATGATCATTCATAACTTATACTTCTTATCATCATTCTTATCTTTTCTTTATCTTGAGGGCATGAGTGTTCACACTAATATCATCAATTATAAGATCATAAACATAATGCTTCCTTTATTGGAGACTTAAGACCATCGAACAATGAATTCATAACTTTAACATAACTCGTATGCCTTACATCTAGGAGGCTGGTACGACACTTACTTATCTTAACTCAAGGGTCAGATAATAGATCTTGTAATCTTAGTTATCATGGTGTATGGCATGACTTAATGTCTAAGCATTAAACATAGTAATTGCAATCACAAGGCAAATCATGACTTGAACTTTAAATCATCATGCATAATAAATGCATAAATACTTTAAACATATTTAAAGCATTGAAAATCATTTTTTTTATGTTGTAGGTAAGGTTTGAGACTTATCTAGATAACGCTCTAGCATTCCAACTCTATCCATTCCCTCCTATTAGTTGGCTATGTGTACTATTCAACTATTAGCTAACTTTCTTATTACCAACCTACTTGATCGATAATACAACTTATACGTAACTGTTTATTTTTTATATTTAACTTTGTTTCTTATTGGTTTACTTTCCTTTTACTTTAACTTGAACGTTTCTTAGTTAAATTTCTCATCTTACTTGACGGATTTGTTACTTAACATGATATGAATCATTTTTTGTCTAAGGGCATCTCGCTAATTCAAAGTGCTCGGGCTCCGTTTTAGCGATTTTCTCAAAAATGACAATTTTATCTTTAAAGGGTTTTTTCATAAGTCACGTAACCTTACTTGACTTCTCATTTTTACTTTACCATTCTGTTACCTAAAGATTACGAACAAATTCCCGCTAAAGAAGCATTTTTCTAAATCGGACGTTTCAAAGTCCACTTTGGCCTTTTTATAAAAAATGACCATTTTTCTCTTGATGGGTTATAAAACTTTCAAAACCCATTCTAAACGAAACATACATCTCTTGTTACTTGTAAAAATAGAAATCTTGACGATTACACCCTTAACATGTTTCTCTTTCTTTTTTTTGGTAAAAACCTTAAACCTTTTCAAACTTTAACATCTATGGTTACTCATTGCCCATAGTGGTGTAGAAAACCAATATTTGATAGTGAAAATTCCCATTCATTGATTTTGACCCAAAACACAAAAATCTTGATGACCCTGTTTTTTTTTTTTTTTTTGTTCTCAAAATTTTTGGAAATATTTTTGCATATTTTTTGTGACAAAAATTTTAAAAACACTCTCTACACAATTCCCAAAAACTTCTCATTTTTCAAAACAAAAACATATTTACCTATTTTGAAAATAATACCAAACGGCCTCGACATTTTCCCCTCGGGACCAAAAATACTCATTTTATGTCAAAATGCTCAATTTTTCACAAGGATTAAAACTTATAAAAGTTTCTTAGTCAAAATCCTTTTATTTCAAAACTTTTTCCTTTTTACGAAATTTTGTAGTTAAAATTTTGTAGAAGTTATAACTTGAAATTGGTAAGGAATTTTCACAAGCCGTCCTCAACTCCTGCAAATTTTGATGAGATATACAATTTTTGTATTTTAACTTTCTTCAAAATAATTCAAATTAATAGCATTTTTAAAAAGATAGAACCGAAATCATTGTTTTTTGGCTGGTTCTAATTGAAATTCGAATAGATTTCTTTATGAAAGTTGTCCGAATCGACATTTTCAATAAATCTCCTATTGAAATTTGAGAGTGATTATGCATCTAAGAGCTTCAAACACTTGGATTTTCCAAAATAGTCCTTAAACATACTCTTTGTGTCAAAACTCGGTTTATCTTACTTTACTAGGGTTTAATTTCATTCTATCCCTTTTAAACACTTTTTCCAACACTTAACATATAAAATAATCATGCCATATGGGTTTTTTTCATCCTGTGGTTAAAATCATTTCATCAAACACTTAGTTTGCTTAAACAAAGTTTGACATAACTTCTCATTTTAAACATTAAACCGTAGTTTCTATCTTTGCACCATCATCTTCATCATTATGACATACCAAATAATCATGTCATAGTGTTTTTACTATAGGCCATAGTCCATAATGCTATAGATTACGTATCAAACACTTAATATGCATAAACTTAATCAAGGATGGGGTTTAGAATTTACCCCAAGCATTTCCAAGCTTTTTAATCCTCCTCTTTGGTATCTTAAGCTTTGCTATCCCTCCTTGAGAATAGCCGTACAAAATCCCATTAAAAATCTATACTAAACTCAAGAAAAAACACTAAAAGTCTATAGTAAAGATTTAGGTTTTTACCTCCAAAATGGCAAAACTTTTCACTAGAGCTCTTGATCTTGTCTTGAAGGATGGATTTAAGGTATTTTTAGAAAATATTTAAGAGGATGAGAGGAAAAGGGCCGGTTTTCCTTAGAGAACATATGGCTTTGTCTTTTCAATTTTTGCATGAAACTTGATAGAGAGAAAATAGATATTTTGCAACTAAATCTTTAGTCATATTAAGACACCTGATAATGGACTAAAATGTCATAAAAATTTATCTCCAAAAAAAGGCCAAAGCAGATCTATCACAAGGGAGGATGTGTCCTTTTTTATCATTAAAGTGTCACTTTGGTGGAGTTTATCCACTTAAGTCCTTAGTTGCAAAAATATTAATTCTAAGGACCAAATTAAAACTTTAACAAGTTGCTACTACCATTTGTTAAAACAGGTTCTCATAGGGCAGTGATGTGGAATCTTTCCAACCTTTGGGTGTCTTTTTCTTAACTTTCGTGAAGCAAAATTATTTCATTTTGCCCCTCACTATAAAGAGATTCAATCTAAGGGCCTTTTTGCAAATAAACAATGTCCTTTATTTACTTGGCTCCACCAGTCCTATTAGGGAAAATATGGTAAATTTTCATCCTTTGGGGTGTAACCAAATGGCCCCACTTTAACTTTTTACAGTCTAAATTTACATTGACAGTCTTTTTTTTTATACTGTAGGTATAATTTCTCATACTGCTAGTATACTTTCCTATACTGTTTATGAGGTGCCATAACCTTCCATATTAATCCATATTCTCTAAACATTATAATTCCTATGCTGCTTAACTGTATACAATCTAATTTTCATACTGCTTAACTTTTACAGTATAATTCCTATATTGCATTATTCTATTACTGTATAATTTTTTATATCTTCAATATAGTATTTTCTTATACTACATTTTTATTTTTAAATTTGTTACCACACATTCTACAATAGTTAAACTTTCTAGCTTATTTTTTCTCGCTTATTAACTAATCCTTATTTTTCATTTAATCATAATTAACTTAGGATTATAGTATGATTTTTAACCTTAAAATTCCCGTATTTACTCTTATGGAGGTTATCATGAAAATCAGATTAAAACAATAATCCTTGTGATACTCTTTATGCTCTTAAAATATTATAAAAAAATTTTAGGATAAACTTTAGCTCACGGAATTTGTACTTCAATTATTTAACATAATCCCTTAATTACTTTGTATATATTGCATTAGAAATTCTCGATAATCACAACATTTGCCCTATACTATACTTAGTGTGACAAATTTGTTTGGCATAAAAATTCGTATCCATTGGAGAGAACTCAACATGTTTTGTGAAAATGAAGTTGCAAGGCGTGATAGAATTTATTTTATGCCTTGATGTAGCCTTATAATTAATAAGAATTTCATTGAAGTGATAGCCTTCTAGCGTAGCTCGCCCTTTATTATTTTTATTAAAGCTTTATAAGCAACGTACCTTTTGTGATTATATAGTAACTAATTAATTTTTTTTTTGACCATTTTTCTGTTGTATGTAACTGATATTTAATATTGACCAACTTTAAACCTCAGAGGGGAAACAAAATTATTAAACACCACCTTAGTTACGCATGAACAGTACACTTTTCATAACAGTTATTTAACAATGATTCATATCCTGTTATCCCAAATATTAATGCTAAGATTTCAATTTCCAACTCTATGATTTTTTTATTTCTTTATTTTTTTTACAAAATACAAAACTTTGCTTTATCGATGACCATGAAGGCAACATTAATTGATTAAATACATAAAACTACCATGAAAATTAGGCGAACCAAGCTAAGTCGACAATCATCTTTGAAGTTGTCCTTGTATTCCCATAAAATCGACGAGTTGATTTCACTCACATCCCAAACAATATAATGAAACTATTGAGAGCCAATATCATTAAAAGAAATAGTTTTATGATATACAAGAATTATCTTAAGTGATTTAAACCAAATCATGTACATTTTCATGCCAAATATAAGCTGTATATGATAGGTGACTAACTAATCCAAGTCATTGTCCCTAATAGATGCATTATTTTTCGACAAATAAAAACTAAAGGCGTGCTCATTATTCAGCCTCTTAATTTAAAGTACGTTTGACAACCCCGTTTCAACTAAACAGTTAAAAGTGCTACAATGTAAAGCTCTCAAATACTACAGCGCAATACAAAAATATGCTACAGTATAAAGTTCTCATATTCTACTGTAAATTGGTTTCAGTTTTTGATTCCAACTGTACTAAAAATGAGTTGAAACAAAAAAAAAAATTGTTTTGGAAAAAAAAAACCTTTTAGTTAAGTGAAAAAAAAAAATAAAACTAACTAAGAAACAACAAAAGAGACAAAGTGTGATAACCCCACGTAGGAAAACATAAATTGAAACATAAGCACATCACCAAACAACCTTGTTTTCTCTGAATCTATTCAAACTCAAAACTAAAACTAAAGCAAGGCATATCAAACACCACATGATATCTAATAATTGGCGGAGAGAGTGCAATTACTGAAGTGATCAGCCTTGTGGGTTTGACAAAAGGGACATGAAAATGAAAATGTAATATATGCATGTATATATCTGTATCCATATATATTGTTGGGTATTTATAATAGATATGTATTTTATAGTGCTTGTATATGGTTCCTTGGCGTGGTGTTCTGTGCAACTAGAAGAGTCCAAGTTCTGCCACATTTAAACGAAAGGTGGCGCCAACTTTGAAGACTAAAGACATTAGCCAGCGTGGTTGGGTTTTCTCTCTCAGGCTGAGAATGGTCAGATGGGTATCCCGAAACCAGCACTCCCCGGCCACCTGTCGCTCACTCCACCCCATCGGAACCCCTCTTTTCCCCCTCTTCAATTTCATCATGATCATCTCACTATTCTATAAATATACTACACACACACATAAATATATATACATCACCCTCTCTCTCTCTCTCCCTCTCTCTCTTTTCTTTGCTTTCGTTTTCTTCTCTTTGCCCTTCTCTCTCTCTTAGTGAGCCGTTTCGACGCGTTTCTCTCGCTTTTGCCATACCTGGACTCCCTCCAGTGGTACCACACCCCCCACACGCCCCTTCTTATACAGACAACCCACACCAAAGATTTGTCCCCTATTCTCACCATCACTACTACTATTCACTAAACCCCAAAAACAACCACTCATCACTTCTCTCTCTGATATAGTCATGGAGAAGTTTCCCATCTCTCACCATGACCTCCTCACAAAAAACACCACTTCTACTACTTCTACTAGTAGCAACAGCACTACTCTCTCTTCCTCATCAGCCTCCAATTCCATGGCTACCAATAATCATATATTTTCCCAATGCTTCTCCATTTACAAGCCTCCTTATTACTGCTATCAATATCCTTTGCAAATGCGCACACTATTTCCCCCTCCTCCTCCTCCTCCTCATCATCATCATCATCAGCAAGGCCTGGTGCAATTCCCAGCCGGTAGTACTGGTGGGCCATCTTTCGCGGTTCCTAGTCTCGTGGTGGGACCGGGGCAAAAACACGGGGCGGTTAATCTCGGAGTGGCTAATATTCCTGCACAGTTGAGTGCTGCTGTGTTGATGTCGAAGGAGCAAGAGAGGAGGCTCGTCGACGCGTGGATGACCAAGGCCGCTAGGACTAAGCGGAAATTGGCTCGCCAAAGAAGCCTCAATTCCACAAGGAATACTACCATTTCTTCTTCGAATTCTAACTCTAATTATAATTCTAAATCTAATGTTAATGGGGTTAGTTTGTCTCAAAGGGACAATAGATCAGAAGTTGCACTGCCCATTTCTAGATCTAATTTGCTGAATGGTAATAACAACATCAATACTGTCAACCGAGATCTCTACACCTTCTGCACTCCCGATAAAAAGGTTGTTTTTTTGTTTGTTTGTTCTTTCTTATTATTTTTTTATTATTATTATTTTCTGTAGTTCTTAATTTTGTGTATTGGGTTCTTATTTTGGTGACGGGACGATTGATTTTGGGCGCAGAGACTAAGAGCACTGCTGAAGAAAGAGCTGAAGAACAGTGATGTTGGGTCTTTGGGCAGGATTGTCCTTCCAAAGGTGAGTGAGTGTGTTAGAGGGTGTTTGGAAACAAGCTTACAACACTGTAACAATTTATATTCTGTAATAGAACATATTATAACAAAATTAATTTGTTTGAACCAAAATTTTTTGTTTAAAATGGTGTTTTCAAACACATTACTTGCTTATTTGCTTACCAAAACTTTTTGTTTAAAATGGTGTTTCCAAATGCATTATTTGTTGTTTGTTTGCTTCTGTTTTTTGTTTTACTAAGCCTTTATTTAGTTTAAGTCACAAAAATTCAAGCGTTTTTAATACAACATTTTCTATTTCAAACATTTGTAACCTATTTAATAAAGTTGGTTCTAACAATTTTTTAATTAAGAACAATGTAAAGCTCTCACATGATACAGTGTTTATAATTTTAACTAATGGTTCTAGCCATTATGTCAAACAGGTTATCGATTTTCTGTTCAAACCTATAAATTAGACAACACTCTAAAATTTTACTTACTCTTATATACTTGGTTGGATTATCTGTTCTTTTTTATGGCTTTTCCTTTTTTCCCAACAAAAAGATATATTGAGTATGGGGAAAGGAAAGGAAATAAAAACGACCATCCGATATCTACTATTTGCTTTGCTCAGCTCTTATATATGTGTTGAGCACAACTGCATCATACTCGACGGTCAACATGATTGTGATCTGGAGCGCCCAATAACTAAATATCCCTCCTGACTTCTCGATTTTTGCACTCAAACATTTGAGAAAAAAAAATGATATATATATATACTCCCAATGTGAAAAGTTATATATCCCCCGATGATATATACTTGAACAAATTTAATTAATATTCTTTTTTTAAAAAGTTGGTCTGAAATATTTACTCTTTAACTTATCTCCTTTTTTCTGGTTTGTGTGTGTATATATTATTTCAGAGGGAGGCAGAGGAAAAACTTCCAATCCTCACTGATAAAGAAGGCATCCAAGTACTGATCAGAGACGTATATTCCAATCAGGAGTGGAGTTTAAGATACAAGTGAGTGCCTTTTACTTACAAGTTTCTGCTAAAAACCACTTGCTTAGAAGTTAGAGCTAAAATATATATATACACATGCAAGAAGTGTTTGAAACCAAGTTGAAACTTAAACATTGTAGTATATAAAAGCTTTACACCATAATATACGTCTTTACACTCTAACATATGAGAACTCTACAGTGTAACAGTTAAAACTTTAACGCTGCAATTTAATTCCCAAACACTCTCTCCGTATATATGCATCTTTTGGCCTGATATATATTGAAGCCAATTTTCTGCCATCTTAATGATATTACAGATACTGGTCAAATAACAAAAGCAGGATGTATGTACTCGAAAATACAGGTAAAGCCCACTTGCTAATGTTAATCTTTAAGTTTTTAGTGACAATTATTTCATTTCTTGCATTTTGGGTCTCTCCATATATCTTTTCGTTTTCAGCAGTCTTAACAAGTTCCTTGCAATGCAACAGGGGACTTTGTAAAGCACAACGGGCTGGAGATTGGAGATTCCATTACTCTTTACGAGGATGAATGCAAGAATCTTGTGAGTTTGTTTCTTCGTTGATGCAAAAAAATATATTCAGATTTCAAATTAAAAAAAAAAAAATACTTCAAGCACAATGACGTTAAACACCACAATTAATAAAAAGTGAGCTCTGCTCATAAGTCTTATAATACATAGAGGCAGAGCCACGTAAGGACGAAGGTGGGGGCCGTTTTGTTGAACTTTTTTCCTTATAATTTTATATATAAAATTTAATAAAAATTATATTTTGTTTTCTCTAAAATTATATTTTATCTCTCTAAAATTTTATTTCATCCTTTTAAAATTAATCTCGCTCTCACTTTATTAGTTTAGTCCCACCTTCGTCTTCTCTCATTAATTTTTTTGGTTCTATTTCTAATAATATGATATCCAAATTTAATTAGTATGTAACGTTTAGCATTATGTACAACTCTTAACATTGATCTAAATTCTAGAGAGGCGTTTTTAAAGTTCAAAAGATAAAAATGAAAGAGAAGTGTCCAAATTTTCAAAAACTTTGCATGCATATTTAATAGACAACATTGCCCTCCACCTTTTTCCATTATGATGACGATATCTTGTTGGAAGTCGGTGGGGGGAATAAGAAAGAATTGGACGGCGCAGAGATGGAAAAAAACAGGGGGAAGGTGTTGATTGACACGTAGTAGATGATGTGTTGGCAATTAGAAATCGCTTTTCCAAAGGCCAGCTAAGACAAACAAACGTTTGTGTTGTGTAGAGAGGGCCAGTAGTGCTGCCTTCGCGTCCATTTGGACTTGAGAAACGTTTCCAAGTCCTTGGCTGGACTTGACTTACCCCACATACACACACACGCGCGCAAAAGTCACACAAGTCTTAAGCATCACAAACGGTAAAACCATTGGTGGTTTTTCTTGTCCTTATTATGTGTGTATATATATAATATACATATAATTCTGTCAAGTGGGGCCACTTACCCACTTAATTGTAAATTATATAAGCTTAGATGCTCAATATTTAAAGCTACAACTGAAAATAAGAATAATGTCAAAATGAAGTAATATCTCTTCCAAGTGTTGAAATATTGTTAAGGGTGTTGGTAAAATTAATTCCAACTAAAATTTTTAGTTGCTATAAAATAAAACTTTCATATATTACAATAATAAAAAGGTAAACTATAGTTTAAAGTTCTTATATGTTGTAATTTTCTACTCAAAAGTTTTAATTTAATCACATTTCTCAAACACCTTAAGAGCGCTGCTAATTAAGCATCAGTACTGTATACTCTGAACCGTTTATTTATGTAGCCCCTACTGTGAGGCCCCCAGTACTCATGTGGGCCTCAGAGAAACGATCAATAGTGTATTTGGCATTTCTCAACTATTGCTATCGTTTCTTGTAGATTTCCATGTGACAACAGTCGAGTTTGGAGTTTTTTTTTTTTTTTTTTTTTGTTAGTCATAACTCATCATATCTGCGATAATAGCTCATCCCTCTCATGAGCTCTAGTGTATGTGTGTGGATATACCTGCAAATGTATTTTCAGTGCGCGCCTTTTCTTTTATTGATTGTTATTTGTTATATCATTGCCTCTTAAATCCCAGTTATGCATATTATATATGTAGTTTTTTTTGGTATTTCTAGCTCTCTTTTATCCAACACTAAACATGATAAAGCTTACAGCTAGTTAAACTTGTAAATTAACATGGTTCCTTCGTTGCTGTTCGAACAGTACGTATCTATAAAAAAGGTGGAAAGAGCAGCTCCCTCCGAGGCCTCAGACAAGCAATTACCAGACCTTACTAACCAAACCACAAACGACAACAACAGTCCCACCAGTGACGACAGCTCCAGCAAGACAGAAGAGACCTACGACAACTTATATGCCAACTTTGCATATAATGAGTCAACTAGGGACGAAGACGACACATCTCTAGCACTACTAATTGAACAACTCAACCAAAAGGAACAACAAGAAACCAGCACTTTGGTTACTCATGGACAGTGGGTTCAGGAATCAGCCAGCAATTATGTTGTCACTAGCAAAGGAAAGGCTACTCAGCCACCGGTGCCGGCGAAGACTGAGGCGGTGGATGATCACCTCGACGACTGCTACGGCAGCCTTGGCACCCTCCCGGAAGTCGACCGGTACAGATATTATAGCTTTGCCACTCTGTTTGATCGGATGATGAGTGACAAGTCCTAGTATTTTTGAGGGGTATAGGACGTGCAATAGCGGTAATAGCCCATTGTTATACATCTTCAAGGTTCTCAGTGTATGTGTTTTCTTTTGTTTTGTTTTGTTTTTTTTTTTTCCTTGACTTTGGCTTTAATGTATTGACACATTGCATTGTTCCCTTTGTTTGGGATAGAGTGAAAGGAAATTAAAAATAGTTTTGAAGTAATGAAAAGAGGACCTTTTTTTTTTTTTTTCTTTTTTTAACTTTACATATTTGAGAGTAGAGAGTGCAATAACAGGTAAAAAGAATTAATGCAATTTGTAATTTGCATCATTAAATAATTTATGATTTAAAAGGCAAATATTTAATGATTTGTTAAAAATTTAATCACAATGACCAGCAGCAGTGATATAGCATTAGGAGTAGTTAATATGATTTAATGTTGATTAGTGGGCTATCATCCATAAGGGAAATAAATCTAAACAAAGGTAAAAGACTATACTGAAATAATATTTTTATACAAAAGATTAGTCCAACATCCCTAAAGCAATACTAGTTGCTATCAAACCTAGATTTGTAGATTAACTAAGCTTAGTTGCCGGACCGGTAGACATTTTTGGCTTAATTTTGTTATTATTATTATTATTTTTTTTTTGAGAAATTGTGCCAAATAACAGATTTTGCTACCTACATAGTAAATAATGCCAGTAGTTTTGAAAATAAGAAGTACATAGCAGATTTGTTTCTATCAAACTGTCCCTAAAAGTAAGCGTGTTCACGGAATAGATTATACGGATCAGGGTCAATCCATAATCTAATCCATATATGTCGGATTGGAAAATCCCAATCCAAAACAAATTCGTGAATATTCAACTCCAATCCAATCCGAAAAACACGGATTTTGCGGATTCACGGATTGAGCCATTAAATTTATTAAAAAAACACTAACAATAAAAATTAACATGGTATAATATAACATAATTTAATGAAATCCATCATATTAAAATCTATAGAATGCAAGTTTTTGATAATAAACTAAATTATAGTTTTACAAAACATTGCAACTAACAAATTTAAATAAATTTTAAACATGAATAAATGTCATAAGTGAATAATGTTAGTCTTTGTAATTGGGCCAAGCTTTCTTTTTTAAGCATATAAACTTTGGAAATCCTATAGGTTTATATATTTATTTTAATTTTGTGTGTATATATATATGTATATGTATATGTATATATAATTTATGCAATATATATGGTTCGGATTTATGGATTACACAGATTATGAGATACTTAATCTGTAATCCAATCTGTAAATATTGAATTGGAAAAATCCTAATCCAAAACTAATTTGTAATTTTTATAATCTAATCTGATGGATTGGATTAAATTAAACAGATTGAACGGATTTACAAATTCCATTAACACCCTTACCTAAAAGTAACAAAACCAAATCTAGAATCAAAATTTCAGATCTACTTTTTCTCTCCTCCCTTTCTCCTTCTCTGTCTTTCTCTCTCTCTCCTCTCTACGTCCTTCTCTGTCTTTCTCTCTCTCTCCTTTCTTCTCGACAGTGGAACACCATTGCTAGAGATCTTGGATGAAACTGTGATGGCATTAGCGTCACAAGGCTTGTGACGGAGCTTCAATTGAAGATCTTGACCATCGAAGCTTGAACTGCCGTATATCTTATCTAATAAAGATCTCAACTGATGAAGCTTCACTCGCTGTCGATCTCATTTCTCAAAGCTTTAGCCATGGGTTGAAATTTGATTGAGTGGGTTGAAATTTCCAAACAAACCACTCAACCACCCGATATTCACTTCCAGTTCATAGGATGTAATTACATATATAGCTTATGATAAATTTTTGCTACCAAGTTTAATATATGATAATTTGACATATGATTTATTGGTTGCTAGAATTAACCTTTCTTTCAATCATTATAATATTATCATTATAAATTTGGCATAGATGGTAAATTTAGCAAATAATGAATTTACCTTCTTGTTTATAATGTAAATATTTTTTATTCATATAGCAAATAAGTTATTTACATCGTAAATTTGTTATTTATTATAAATGTTTTTAAAATCTGATATTTATTTTAAAAAGTTTCAAAAATATGACATTTCACACATTCTCCCTTCATTTTTTTTTTGGTTCTAAACAATTTTCTAATCAATTAGTTTCAACCGGGCTCCCAAACAAGGATTATATATTTGATTATGTAATTAATTGTGAGAATGTAGCCCACTGTATCCCCACTACGTTATTCTTACTTTTTTGGTTTTATTGTAATCCATCTAAGAGCTTCTTTAATTTAATGGTATATTGTTGTGTTAATGCTAATTTTTAGTATTTAAGATAAAAAAACACTTTCCAATACAATGTTATTTTTAATACTAAATTTGACATATTCTAAATTTAGTGACAAATTTACCACCAAGTTTACTATATACAAATTTGGTATTTAATTCCTATTTATTGCTATAATTAACTTTTTTCAATTACCAAAAAAAAAATTTCAATGATACAACATTATCATTTTCAAATAATTTTAATATTAAAGGCTTGCTTTTTCAAATTTCAAAGCTTAATAATTGTAATTTATGACAAAAAGTGGATATAACATTTGAAATAACATTATGTGTTAAAACACAAAATAAAATAACGTATCAAATGTATTATTTTTGCACATTTTATTGACAAATAGTATTATATTAGTATTTGTATTAGAGATGATCTAACTCTTTAGCTTCCTGCAGTTACTTATACCAGTTTGTAACTTCAAACTTTCTTCTTCCTTTTTTTCAGTAAAGAACGTCAAACATTTTTCTTTGCATTGTTTATACTTCTGTTTTTTTTTTTTTTAAAAGGAGACTATGTATATAGCTTATGATTCTTTTGATTTGAGATCTCAATTTAAATCACAATTTAAACTTTTATAGTGTAATATTTTCTCTTAATTTTTTATTTAAATCTATAAATAAAAAAGTGACACTTTCCTCAACCCTTCCTTTTTTTCCCTTTATTTTCTATTCATTTTCCTTTTATCTCTCTCTTTTCTTTCCAATTTTCAGAATTGGAAACAATGATAATTGTTTTTATGCTAAAATTTTATTTTATGTTGTAAATTAGTTTAGTGTATTCTGTTCTCATTTGTGCCCTACTGAGCTCAATTTTAGATCTAAGTCCAATTTTAGATCCATAATTGCCAAAACCCATTATTGAAACATAAAAGACATAACCTAATTTTTCTCGAAGAATGCACCCAATTTTCATTTCTTGTCACTACATACCCCAACACCGTCTGACATATTAATCGGCAAAGGGCTCTAAAATGGGGCTGCGAGTATTAAACCCTAAATATATCTTGATAGAAGAAGAAGAATGAAAGAGTGTGTTTGTTTCGATTTTTAAATTACGGTTTGAATCATTTTGTTATAGTATTTTTTCTTATAAAAATTTAAATCTTTATTAAATACTCTACTCAAAGATATTCTTACCGTTTCACTAATCAATTGGTGGCTATCTTTTTCTATATTTATCTAAGATGGAGATAAAAATAAAAAAAATAAGGACAACACATGCACACACAAACTTATATATATGTATATATATATATTTGTGCAACCTATGGTTTAATTTTAATTTTTATAGACAGGGAATTGCGGCCTATTAGGACTTAGGATGATGGGCATTCATTTTCGAACGACTTGTTCCCGTTTTAAAACGACTCGTCGTTCTGCTATCCAAACATCAAGCAGCCCCCTGCAAATTGCGAAAGAAGCACTGTGAGAAGGCTTGCGGAGGATTGGCTCAGTGATCAGCCTCACTGTCCACTCTCAACTGTCGAACAACCTGCCTCTTTCCCTTCAATTCCTTCTCCATCTCCATCTCCATCTCCGTCTCCATTTCCATTTCGAATCCCACCATGGCTATGGCGGCTACCGCCACCTATGCCGTTTCACCTCTCTCCTCTCTCTCTCTCCACTCTTCCCCTCGCCTCTCTCTCCTCCCCCCTTCCACCACCACCACAACCTTCTCCACCCGCCTCTTCTCCTCCTCCTCCATCTCCTCCTCTGGCACCATTGCCCCCAAGTCCTCCGACGCCGATACCACCTTCTTCACCCGCGATGACCTTGACGACTACGACGCCGTCTACGAGCCCCCCAAGGCCCCTGAGGGCTTCGTCCCCCCTCCCTCCTTCGACAAAGGCCCCATGGAGACCGAGGACGAGATCGCCGCCGTCTACGAGGAGCTGTACGGCCCCGCCTACAGCGGCGTGAGCCTGCTGGGGAACGACATCTACGTCATGGACTCGAAGGTGAAGAAGACGGGAGGGTTCGGCTCCGGCGCCAAGAAGGAGAAGGTCAGGGACGGCTTCGAGGAGAGGGTGGTCCAGGTCAGGAGGGTCACCAAGGTTGTCAAGGGAGGGAAGCAGTTGCATTTCCGAGCCATTGTTGTTGTCGGAGATAAGAAAGGGCAGGTTGGAGTTGGCGTCGGAAAGGCCAAGGAGGTCATCGCCGCCGTTAGAAGTCCGCCGTCAACGCCAGGCGGAATATCATCACCGTCCCTATGACCAAGTACTTGACTTTTCCTCACAGGTATGCCAATTTTTTTATCCTTTTAATTTATAATTTGTTTCAAGTTCTGTTCTGGTTTAATGTTACTCTCTATATTGAGTTATCTGTAAAGAAAAATAAAAATAAAAATGTAGACTTTAGGTTTGGTTGAATTTGATTGATGTTTGACGCTTGGATGTTTATTTGAACCGTGAAGCTTGCAATGGAACCGTTACATTTGAATTCAAAGAGACCTGTTAATTTTGTTGACTCTGATTGACATTTGGAGCTTGGATTTTGTTGAATAAGGAGTATTAGTGTTCTGGTTATGTTTTATTATTAAATGTAATGCGTAAATAGTACAGAGGTTGTTTGTTTTGTAACCGTTGTTTTGGTTCCACAATGTTTGGGAAATGAGGAACTCAAAAGTGAATGAGTACAAGTATAATTCTGGTTTGGGCCATTGTTGCAAATTCCGATTGAAATTATATTGCGAAGTTGGAGATATGGTACTGTCATAGATTACTGGAATTATGGCTTATCTTCGTTTGAACCTGCTTGGAGTTGGTGCATATGGTCATCAGGTAAATCTGTTATTTTTAATGGCCTCACTTGAGCTGAAATGAGTTTTTCTTCTGGATTGTTCAGGGCAGGTGGTGTTTAGAATGTTATATTTTGGTTCTTAACACTGAGTGTCATAATTTTCAATATCAAGTGTTAGTGATTCACATCTTGTCACCTCCTCTCATATTGCATTTACCAACTACAGTAATGATGAACCCAATTATTTGTAGATCCGAGGGAGATTATGGAGCGGCAAAGGTGATGCTTAGACCGGCTTCCCCTGGTACTGGAGTGATTGCTGGTGGGGCTGTGAGAATTGTACTAGAAATGGCGGGTGTTGAGAATGCATTGGGAAAGCAACTTGGAAGTAACAATGCTCTCAACAATGCTAGGGCCACCATCATCGCTGTGCAGAAAATGAGGCAGTTCCGCAACGTTGCCTGCGAGCGTGGGATCCCAATGGAAGAACTCTGGAAGTGATGGAACTAGCAGAAGCTGTTTCACTGTGCAGATTTTAATGCACATGATGAGTTTATGCTGTGCGTGGCTTCGTTAAGAGGTAAGGAAGCAGAGTCTAGGATCACCTTTAGGATGAATGCTTGTAAAAGAATTCATTGTTTTCTTCCCCCAACCCGTATTCTTTTTTCTTTTTCTTTTTCCTTTTGTTAATCATCAGAAATTGTATTAGCCTGATCATGCCTCTTTGGGAAATAGTACAACCACGTTTGTCTGCTCTATTCATTCCTTCTATTTTAAGCAAAAATGTGCCCCTAACGGTAGTCCCAACTGCATATCAAAGAAACTCGGACAACTCACTAAAAGTTGCCGCAATCTAGCAACTATCTTGTCTCCTAAATCACTGCTAACAAAAAAGTTTTTTTTTTTTTTTTTTCCTTCTCTTTTACCCTACCAAAGAACATAAAAGTTATTTCTTTTCATTTATGAAAAAACAAAAACCGCACCACCAAAATCAGCAGTCTGTCTCATTTCCATAGCTTCACGGAGCGGTCATGGCCGACTGAGGCAACCGTTGAAGTCCGGTCTGATTGTGCCAGTGCAGCAACTAACCCATTGTGACCTGGAATTAACATCGATCCACGGCACTCGGGATTCCACAGCTCCAGATACTGCTAAAACTTATAATCATGAGATCTCATTGAAACATAAGCAAACATATAATCATCAGATCTCAGCAAACCATAGGCATATTGCTCAAGTAAACTAGTGACAAACACTAATTGGTCCTAATCACGCAGCAAGGATGCACTGCTTGCTATCTTCGGCATGTTATCACTCGCAACCGGTTTAAGTTTACTGGTAATCTATCTGAAAAATTCTAGGACTCTTTAAAATGAAAGTGAAAAGGTGAAATATTCACGGTAATGTCAGCAAATCAAGTAGACTCATTTTCATCAATCAATAGCGTTGATTGGCAGTGCTGTAAAAAGAATTGTTTACCCGGAGGCCACCAATAATCCACAGATGTTCGTATTTGGGATGAAATGTGCAGGAATGGAACCTCTTGCCGTTGTTCGCATGTAATTCACGGACGCATTTCCCGCCTGTCATAATCGACCAAAGCCGTGTGCTCTCTTCACTAACAGAGAGAAGATGGTTGCCACTTTTATCCCAACAAACGCAGAGAACATCTTTGACATGTCCCTGAGAGAAGATATCATTCCACCAAATTGAAGAGAAACTTCAATGTAGACATGTGTAGTTATATCTACATACATATAAAGTGAAATAAGTATTTACCTTAGAGGATAAGAGACAAGTCTTAGTCTCAACATCAAATAAACTGACTACATTTCCTGAAGCAGTGGCCAGAAGCTTTCCGTCCTGGGGTTGGAATCGGACTTGTTTCTTAGCTCCCTACAGTTTCTCCCCAGGGAGATTCAGGTGAGGATTTAGTTTTGATGAATTAGAGCTTCTAGAAAACTTTGATTTATGCCATCTTCAAAGTGCGAGAACGGATTTATTATAGGAGAGAATCGTTATCACAACAAGGAAAATGATTCACAGAAATAGTGCAGACAGGAAAGCTAGAACCAGGAAATGCAAGACATGATAACGATACGGCGTTGATATAAGCTTTCATCAGTAATAAAATTGTAACAAAATTGAATACTCAAGATCTGACCTTGAAGGTGTGTATGCAAGTTGGAGAATCAATCAAGTCCCAGTATTTAATTTCGCCATCGTAATCGCAGGAACAAAGGAGATTGTTGTTCCTGGGGTGGAAATCTAGTGACATCACTTGTTCACCGTGCCCATGTAGACAGTAATGAGATTTCTTTGGCTACAAGAACGACCAAAAAATATGTTGTGACATAGGATATGATTAAATTCATTACATTGAGCGGTAAAGAAGAAAAGTATTTTAAGAAAAAAGTAAATTTACCAACATCAAGCACAAAACACTACATTTTTTCTACTAACGTCCTTAAAGATTTAAGAATCTTCTGTGCAAGCCTAGGTGTCTACATGCATAACGATTGGCCCAACTCAACAATTCTTTACAATTAAAAGTCAACAGAAGATGATTTTCTGAACATGACAAAAAAGACTTACGAGGTTGGGACAAAGTGAGAATGTAAAGTACTTACTCTGGCTGCATCCCATATTTTGAGAGTATTATCTAGGGAAGATGTTGCAATGGTATTTGTACCCGGTTGAAAGCAAATATCTGTAATGGGATCACGATGCCTTTCGGAGCTATTAAAGTGACATGAAGTCTCGAAATTCCAAATAAAAACCTGCCATTAGGTATCTTATCAGCTTTGAATTGTACAAAAGAGCTGAAAACTGATAATACAGAAAAAGATAAGCTAAAATTAAAAAAGGACGGATATTAGCAATAAGCAACCTTCTGTTCAACCCCTGCACTGGCCAACAACTTCCCATCCGACGAAAAATGGCAGCACAAGAGCTCACTCTTGCTTGATTGGTGGCAACCAACCTCTTTAAAACTGAAACCTACCAGATGAAAAACAGAAAAGTTCTTCTTAAGCAAATTTTGTATTTTCTGCTACTTTAAAACAATGTGCTAAATTGTTACATCTCTATAACCCCCTTAAAAAAAAAGGGTCAAACGATATGTATTGCTGAAATATTTGAATTCTAAGACCTCTTCTTACCTTAAGGATTTATGACGTACCAAGTATAGAAAAATCAAGATTATTTCATCCATAACTATTATAGCAACAACTATAGAACATTCTTTTCCTATAAGCCAAAAAGAATTACCTTTGTTCTCATTTACTGCATAACCTGCAGAGTCACTTTTTGGTTCACTGAAAGGACTGTTTGGATTCTTAGCATTGTTGATGTCAAGCGAGACAAAAGAATCCACATTTTTCACCCCAAATCCATCCTCCTTACCTTTCATACCATCCTGTAAAATCATGATTGTAAAATGGCAAGAGCTGTAATCAGAATACAAGGTTATGTAATATACAGCCTCCAGATCAAACTGCTAATTGGACTTTCTTAAATTTGACGCCTAAATGATGAAGGAAAGAAATTTCATGTGTTCCTCTTACAGTGTATGACCTACCACAGGGCTTTTGCTGGCTGTTAAATGTAAAGCTCCCTTGTTATTTCCACCATTCTGATGCTAGGAAAGAGGAAATCACAACATAAAAAACACTCAGGAACTGTAACAACAAAATAAATGGCTTAACAATGGTTGACAGACTAACATCGAATAGCTGCTGCCGCTGTGGCTGATCACATTGGCTTTTCTGCTCTGCAGTTCTTGTAAAGGGGACCGTCATCTGAACCATACACAAATGATTGCTCATCAGGTAAAGAATTCGAATCAATCGGGAAAGATTCAGTGTCTACAAAAATCATCTAAAAGGAATCTGACATTTGGCATGTGTATTTAATATTTGCACGTGTCCTTCATCACTTCTGGATATTAAAATTATAAGAGTAGGAAAGGCAGTTTTTAGTGTATGTTAAGAAAGACATAAACATGGAATTTGAAAGACATGGTTTCAGAGCTGACCAGCTGATATTTCCCTCTAGTTTCGCTCATTGTAAGCATCGGACTTGAACTAAGAGAATTAGTTCTAGGGATTACAGTTCCAGGTCCAGATGTTTGTTTTCGAGGTGTACATGACTGCAATTGAGGGGAAAGAGGCCGCTGAGATTCTGCTGCCGATACCTGAAAGTGTTGGTTGCTGTGTGGCCCCTGCAAGAGTAATTTTTAGACTGTAAAGTCAGTAGTGTAACCAAGGGAATAATTTCATATTCAAGTTTAAGTACAAGAAAATTGACATAAAATTTCAAACTTCGAAAATGATTCAATCACATCTCCCAGAATGATGCTAGAGGAAATTCCTTAACATATAACTTACGTTTACGGGGCCATCCGTTCAGTGACACTGGATTGACTCCTTGATCCATCCCTGCAATGATTAGCAGAGCAGATTATGCACATATTTGCGTTAAAGAAAAGTATGTCCTCTGATTTATGAATTTCTTTCAAATATTAGGACATATGAAACCTTGTTTCACAGTCTTAATTGAACAAATAAGTAAAGCTTAATTGTACAGCTTCTGTCATGTGGTCAAGCTTTTGTGATTGTGGATAACTAGCAACTACTTTCTGTTTTGTTACATTGAAAGAAATGCTTACACGAAAAGGATTAAAGTAACAAAAGTCCAATTGAAAATGGAGAAGTTCTTTTGTACAGCGTATAAGCTTTGATTCTTCAACTTTTGGAAGAAGCTCAATGGTATTGATATTGCCTTTCTCATGTTAAAGAGAGCAGAATGCATAAAATGAAGCCGATCAAATGAGTCAGGCAGAACATATATAAGCCACACAAATATTAAGCAATAAGATACCATAGAATGCTTAACAAAACGACCTTCATCATGATTTCCTGTCATTGGGAACCTTTCATTTAGAAAGCCATTGTTAAGCAAAGGGTCCATAGGTGAAGAAGCCCTTCCGAAACCGATGCCATTTCCTGCTACTTGAGCCTGCTCTACCATCGGTGGCAGCGGAATATGGCTGATCATACAGGTGAAAGACTATAAGAGAAAGTGATGAAAAATTTTCCACATAGAAAAACAATGTAAACCCAAGATTTTTTTTTTCCTTTTTTCCTTTCAGAAAGCTAGACAATAATAATCCACAACAAACCTGAATTACAAAAAGCATACTATAGGAGTATATACCTTGGACTGGTTGGAACTGAAGAAGAAGAGAGGTTTGGTTGGTTCACATTATTTGGAAGTAAAGTAATGGGGTCAAGGTCCATAGCAGATTGCCTAAGATTCTGTCCTTCAATCTCATCATCATTAAAAAAATCATGATCATTTGGGGGCAAAAACTGCTTGTTGTCAACGTCATTTTTAGCCATTAAAATATGTACTTCAGGTGAAGGTGCATTTTGTGGGACCATTGAATGGTCCTTTAGTTGCTGCTTAATCTCTTCTATTTGCATTGCCTGCAGTAAATTTCAACGACCAATAAAGACGATATATAGAAAAACGTTCAGTTTCACAAGCACACACATATGTATTATATGTGTACATATATATATATATATATATATATATATATATTATGTATGCATGTAGATAACCTGAAGTAAGGCTTCTTCTTTGTCCTCCCGACTCTCTATATGATTACGAATAAACGAGGCACAAAATACGGACCACCATTCGTATAAGAACCCTTCACGAGAATTAATAGCTACAATAAAAAAAAAAAAAAATTACTAGGGCATTGCACAAATGAATTTAGTGAAGCAAATTTGAAGCGGAGTAATTATTTTCAACCGGGGTTGCATCAAAGGCACGCACTTCAATAAATTCTTGTACATATGCATCAATGCGACGAGATACACGAATGAAAGCGTCACAAGGAGGGAAAAAAAAAGACTCATTCCGTAATCTTGTCAAACACATTGAATTTGTAAACCAGAAATAAATTACTGATAACAGTTTCTTTCATATCAAGAATATATGATCCCATCGCTTATTAAGTATCTTTTTTGTATGTATACGTATAAACCCATACGTATATATATATATGTGTGTGTGTAAAACAAGAAAAGTGTAACAAGTACCAAAAGAATGGGGATGAGGAATATTAGCCTCATTCTTGAAAATTTCAGCGGCCCTATACATTTTCCTTTTCACCATGTAATCATACAGATACAATTGAAGCCTGTAACAAAATTAAAAAAAAAAAAAAATCAGTGGATAAAGAAGTTTGGCCAAGAATGTATGCAAATATGCGTTGAATTATTCTTTTTTCCACTCACATCTTGTCATGATCCCATCCTTCACCTGAAGCCATGATCACTTTTGACCTTTCAAAAAAAAAAAAAAAAAAAAAAAAAGGTGAACTGTAAGTCGTTGAACATGTCCAAGAACAATTATGATGAAGAATTAAGAGTGCCCAGAAAAAGATAAATCGAGAAAAAGGTCAAGATTGTACAATACCCACTTGGGATTTTCCGAGAGGAGAGAGAGAGGACACCCTAGTAATTAGCTAGGCAGCGAGTGACAGTGCCATGCAAAAGGAAACCGAAAGAAAATACGCAAACAAACAAATAATGGCTCAGAGAGAAAGAGAGAGAAGAGAGAGAGGAAGAGAGAGAGAGAGGTATGCGGGGGTTTTATATCATAGAATGCGATTATGAGGCCATAGGTCAGCTGCTCCAATATTCGGATGTTTCCAGAGGAGAAGCTTTTATACCGTTTTGTGGTTTATCACTTGTCAGTGGGGGCTACAATTTCCGCTTGTCATGAATTATAAATGTAGGTTTACACCTAATTATCATTATTATTGTTATTAATATCATTATTATTATTAGATAATGCTGTATTTCCTTTCTTTTAAGATGTTTGACAGAAATATTTTCAAAAATCATTATTTATCATTCATTCTGTAATTCCATAAGAGGAAATTCATTTATAGTAAAATATATATAGCAAAATCTCATGCGACTTCCGCTGGATTTTTTACTTTGACTATGATATAAGCTGATATGATTTAATTTTTTTTAATTAAGGTAGATTATTCGATTCTATTTCCTCCTTTTGTAAGGATTGGCTTTAAGTGATAGGGGATGTGATTGGAATTCGTCTTTTCTTTGTTTGTATCACCGAGACACCCGAAGGGCCGGCCATATGTACCTCGGGAGACCCGGCCCATTCAAATCAAAATAGAACGAGCACCTACGACTAAGGGGAATGGAATGTCGACCACAGGGTGAGATGATCTTCTAATACGAGGGCGAGTGACTGGTCAAGTCATGAAACTTAGTCATTTTGATCAACATGGCTGCAAGTGGACTGGGTTTATGTGTTTGAACTCAATAAAAAAACAAATATGATTTGATGTTTTAAAATAGATACTAGTAATACAAGTGTCTAATAACTCTAAACATAAGCATTGATGATAATATGCTTTTTCAACCTACAAGAAATTATTATTTACAATACTTGAGCTTCTCTTTTGTATACATTTTAAAAAGTCATAAATCATTGTTGAAAAAAATCAAAATAATCTCAGGATTTGTTTGAATATATTGTTGATTAAAAATGAAATGATGATGAGCAGTATTACTCTTTTTATTGAGAGCATACCAGCTACCTTTTTTTATATAAAGTTTCATTTGATTGATCAAAGGAAAATAAGATGGACAAAGGGAAGCAATTTTGCTGCTATTTATAACTTATTAAAAATAGTACATCTGATATTACACTCATAATAGTATTAAATCCTCTTTCACAGCAAAAAATATGTATATGTACTAAAGACCTCAAATTTTGTTCTATGCCAACCCAATAGCTGAAAGGGAAAATCCAACATCACAAACACAGAGTACATAGCATTTATATCATTGTTTTTGCCAGAAAAATCATGCATGAACTTTGATTTGTAGTCTATTTTATGTGATTAGACATTGGACTCGTAACATTCTTTGGTCAATTTAAGAACTTTATAGCCTTTTTCTGACTGCAAAAAAAAATAATAATGAGCCATTAAACATCAGGTATTGCCACCTCAAGCGATTAATGAGTTGCCATAATTGAACCAGGCCAAAACACCATTAAATAGGGGCTCATCAAATATTTAATTACTTACCATTCTTTAGACCTTGTCAAGGAAGTCCTTAATTGTTAATTCTTGTATATTTGATTTGATTGCTCCTCCACAATAACCAAACCATCATTTTTTTACTTCTCCATTAGTTCCATTAGTACAAAGTAATTCACATAATATTCCAAAAGTCCTTTTCATTCTCAACTGACTCACACACTTAGTACGAAGTAATTGGCATAATATTCCAAAAGTCCTTCTATTCATCCTCAGTTGGCTCGCACACATTGTCTCTTATAAGACTATTTACATATTGCAATCGTGTCTCATGTCTAACAAATGTGTGGTTTTTAGTCGCCATGTCATACATCACATGTCATACATCAACAATATCACATGGTCATGGTAATAATATTATTATGCACATGGCCATGGCAATATTATTCATCATTTACCCTAGCTCAAAAAAAGGACCAATAACGCCTTTGGCAAACTTAAAACAAAGACTGGCAAACTTAAAACTTGAAAACAAGAGGAAACCTTTGTGTTTTTTCTATGTGTATGTGTAATTTTGTTGGTGGCTAAAAATAGGAAAAGACCCTAATACTTATACATGTCAGGGGATGTCAAGCTTTAATGTCTAACCAATATGGGACTACCCTAATACTTATACATGTCAAGGGATGTCAAGCTTTAATGCCTAACCAGTGTGGGACTTCACATTTAGGCTTTTTTCATCAAACTTTAAATGTCAATAAGCACAATTTGAGCATCAATTTCTTATTCACCTGATTACCATTTTGAGCATATAAATATATGATTTCAATCTCCTTGTGATGGAGCATGCAAATATGCGAAGAGCCATTACTTTTATAAAATGAGTCCCACTAAAAATTAGGCCTCAAAATGGCTCCTCAAAATGGTTATTAACCATTTTTTCCAACAATTCCCCACATGAATGAAATTGATTGACGACAAGGGATAACAAAGGCACTACATGGTGATAGAGTTCTATGGTTAATACCTGCATAAGTTAGGTAAGTGTTAACCCTTGAACCTTTCCTTGTGAAAGTATGTTTAGTTTATTGGCTGACCAATACACACGATGTTCTTGAACTGTTCTACCGTTTATGTAAACGATAACATACCTCACACAAGATATTTTTCTGCCACAATTTTAGTTGTCATGGTTATGTTCATGTTGGCCATGAACATCTCATTGGTTTTGCAAGAGTTTCTAAAGAATTGAGCCCTAGCAATTCTCCTTTGAAGTAGCCCCACTTCTCTCTCACATAGGTGATTTCTTACTTTAAGAGTAACCTGTATTACTCCGCTCGAATTCCTATCATATTTGACGCATAAGAATCATTAAAAGCAAAACTACTTAACCTTTCCCTACGGGTATCATTGTTTTTATTATAAGCATGGGTTGGAGTAATCTCCACAGTAATCCTACTCGGTCTATTCGGTTTAGTTATTTCATTGAACCTAGATCTTGGGATCTCTAGTCAAAGGTTGGGTTTCCACTATTTCAACCTATTCTTTCATGGGTTTAAGTCCCATTCTTTTTGATGTTTTCTCAACTTAATCTCTATTCAATCCTTTGGTTAACGGATCTGTAATATTCTCTTTAGACCTCACGTAGTCTATTGTCATGACTCCAGTCAAGATCAATTGTCTAATGGTATTATGTTAACGACGTATATGTCTCGACTTACCGTTGTACATCACATTCTGTGCCCTGCCAATAGTAGATTGATTATCACAGTTTATGCATATTGCAGGCATAGGTTTAGGCCATTTAGGAATATCCTCCAAGAAATGCCTTAAACCCACTTAAAATTAGGCCTCAAAATGACTCCTCAAAATGGTTATTAACCATTTTTTCCAACACTAAAGATCTCAAATTTTGTTCTATTCCAACCCAATTAGGTGAAAGGGGAAATCCAACATCACAAACACAGAGTACATATCATTTATATCATTGTTTTTGCCAAAAAAAAAAATCATGCATGAACTTTGGTTTGTAGTCTATTTTATGTGATTAGACCTTGGAGTCGTAACATTGTTTGGTCAATTTGAGAACTTTATAGCCTTTTTCTTACTACAAAAATAATAATAATAATAATAATAATGAGTTTAAAGTTCGACCCTATTAAATGTCAAGTATTTTCACCTCAAGCGATTAATGAGTTAACATAATTGAACCAGGCCAAAACACCATTAAATAGGGGCTCATTAGATATTTAATTACTTACCATTCTTTATCAGCTCTATAATTAAGATACGAATGGTAGTTGTTAGACCTTGTCAAGAAAGTCCTTAATAGTTAATTCTTGTATCAGAGCTAGATCAACATATTTGATTTGACGAGTAAAGTATGTAGTATATAACACAAACTGCATTAAACAATGAGACTGGCCCTTTGTTTTTTTTGGAAAAATGTTTTTCAACCTGACATAGCAGTAACCCGGCCCCCCACCTGGTAGGGCTCATCTTTTATGAGGGGGTTGCGCCTTTATCCCGTCAGGTTAATTAAAAAACTACTTATTGCTTATTTTTTCTCTTACTAATCAAAAAGAGGATTATTGGTGTCATCCTGTTTTTAATTTTCGTTTACAAAGGAAATCTCAAGGCCTACCAATGAAAAGAAAAAGACCTGACTAAATTCTACTCAAAATATGAGCCCAAATTCAAAGAAACCGCTATGGTTCTGACACTGCACAACCCATTAACTAGAGAAGACCTTTTATATTAAAGCAATGAAAATTCAAATCTAAGGACATCTTGAGTTTGAGAGAATAAGAAGAAAAAATATTGTTACTGTTGCACAAACTTATTGGTGGTAAAATTGAGGACTAGCGCCTACTTATTACTATTTAATTAATGAAAATTTTAACTGAGCAATACTAACTCCCCCATTGGTACACTCGTTCGAACTTTCTAGTTCAAACCGTTCACAATGTAAAACGTCCAGCAGCTATAATATAAAGAAAAAAACAGTTAAAATATAAAAGCTTCTAACAACTATAGTGTTTTAAACAAAAAATAGTTTGACTCACTCTTCCAAACACCTTATAAACAAAACAAGGATACAGTTCTTGTCAAAGCATAGATTAAAGAAATGGAAAAATGTGAGGATTTTTTTTCTCTTTAAAGATCAACGAGACAACCCACAAAGTCTTGTTAGTCAAAAAGTACATAAATAGATGTGATGGAACTCAAACACAGGATAAAAGGAGAACAAAAACACAATATGAAGACGAGTTTTTTTCCCCTCAATGAGACAACCTATAAATCTTATCAGTCAAAAAGTTCAAAAATTGTTCTACCGGCGCTTGAACTCAGAATGTCTACATTTACGGCACACGAGCACATGAGATTTACCAAGTATAAGATTGTAGCAACCTTGGTCCACAAGTATAAGAATGTAACAATTCTTACCGTCAAGTGTGTTTAAGAGCATTGGTTAGAACCAATTTTAGTTAAAAATACTGTATCATGTAAGAGCTTTACATTGCAACATACTTTTTCTTGACACTGTAGTATATGAGAGCTTCATACTATAACAACAAAAATTTTAGTTCTAACTCACGTTGTTAAAAGAAGATCATTAAAGTATGCAAGAATTCCTCCATTCTAGGTTGACAATATCTAGTCACACAACTCTAAAAATTGCAGTAACAGAAGTGGAGAATCCAAATCCTCCTGTAATGTCCAAATACTCAAGCTTTCAAAAAAAAAAAAAAACGGTAATTAAGATTCTTTCTCTAGTCACCCACCAGATTGAGTAACCCAATTCTTTTTACTTTTTATATTTTATGATTCCTTTGGGGCACACTTTTAATTACTTGTAAGCCCAAAAATCTTTACCTTAGGTAAGGAATTAAAAAGTAGTCGCCTCTTATTTACAATTATTGAGAAGAAGAAAAGATGCAAGTGGCAATATGGCCCACTTGGCCACAATAAACAGGAATAAAGAGGACAGGCTAGGCATCTTCTTATCCGCAATACTTCAGCATAGCATCCAAAGGAGAGGAAGCAACAAAAGGGGGAAAAATAGTTCTTGAGATTGCTCTATATAAGACAAGATCCAACATTTGAAATCACCACAACATTAAAGACATGAAGTTCTTGCTTCAGTTCCCCTGCTGCTCATGCTTCTGCTTCATCAAACCCAAGAAGAGCAAACACAAGGACAAGGATGCCAAGAATGATTGAAAGCTGCCAATGTTTCTCCCCTGAAGAGGCACTGCAAATTTGGGCACTGCTCTTTTCAACCTCACTCCAATGTAAAACTGGGATTGCGTAAAAAAATCCTTTCTTTTTCTTTTTTTTTTTTACATGTAATAAGGTGACCTGTTAAGGGGTCTTTTCTCTTGCAAACTTGATGATAATGTATTTGCTTGCCATGCAATAAGAACAATCATTTGCTCTTTTTATTATTCTCTGAACCATCATTGGGAACTAAGTCCAAGACACGCATTTGATGTTCAATTGATACCAAACCCGTCTGTGCAAGAAACCTGCCCAAAAATAAAACAAAATCAACCTTTCACAGGCATTAAAAGCCTCCAAATGTAAACCGAGTTCAAACCCATTTCTCAATTCTAATTACCATAACAATAAAAGTGGAAAATTTCAGAATTATCTTAGCAATTTAGCTTCAATACAATCCAATTAACTGAAATAACAAACACTAAAGCATGTAAATCCTTACAAAAATCACCATTCCCTTAGAATACCCAATAAATCACAAACTTTGATCCATACCCAAAATTTGATCAATCACAAACCAAACAAGTACCCAAAATTCGAATTTAGGAAAAACAAAAAAGACTAATAAACTTACAAGCTGAGAAGCAGGAAGAGAGAAGCAGTGATGAGAACCAGAAACCCAACATGAAGAACCAAAGACGAATCGCTGGAAGAGATTGGCAGTGCAAGCATCACAGAAAGAGAAAGACCCAGCATCAGAAACGCCGATTTTAGTGTATTCCATGTAGGACCCTGAATTGAGAAAAACCCAAATCAACAAAATGGTCAAATATTTTTATACCCATTGAGCGAGAATTGATGGAGAAGAAAACTTCTCTGAGAAATTTTACGGACTTTTACACCAGGGGCTAAAGCTCCAAATAAGACGGCTTTTGCGGCGGACACTTCTTCTTCCGCGTCCGCCATTTCGCTCGCTGCAATCTGGAACTAAAGCTCCGGCAGTTATGGAGAGAGACTGAGTTGGAATAGCGGACAACGACAATGTTGTAAGAAAGGCAATAAATTATAAACGACGAGAAACCAAACCACATGAAAACGCATAAAACGTGTAAAAACGACGGTAATCTAGGAACGACAGCTATCAGGAAAAAAAAAAAAAAGGTACAACAAGAAGAAAATGATAAACAACGACAAGGAAAAGCTTGACGAATTCAAAACCACGTGTAGAAAGAATAGAATCATGTAAAACGACACAAAAGTTAGGAAACGACAAAGCATATTAATATAAAACAACAACAAAATGAAGTAGGGAAATTTTACGTAATTATGTCCCATATACTTGGATTTATTAAGAAAATATACAATCTATCTATGATTCATTAACGCCTAATTTTGTCCAAATTTTCTCAAAGGAAAAAAAAAAGAAGAAAAAAATATAAAAAATCCAAAAAAAATAAAAAATGGATAATTTATTTTATTCTTTTGTCTTTTGTTAATATTCATCGATGGTGACAGCGAGATGCTGCGAAGGTCGTTTGCCATGATAAACTCCAATCTAAAAGGCAAGCAAACGTGATATTTTGAAAGAAACAGAGAATATTTAAGTTATTTTTTGGATGTAAAATCATAAACAAAGTTTTCAGCAAACTTGGAAAGAAGCAGGAAACATGAAAATGACCGAAAAAAAAAAACCAAAAGGACACAAATAGCACTCTTGCAGGAATCGAAATGAGAGGTAAAAAGATATGGCAGCCCCATTAAACGACAACAGCCTGAAAAACGACAACAATAACAACTAAAAATCAAATAAGAAAAAGAAAATGCAAATGAAGATTTTGAAAAGGATAAGAAACATGAGGAACAACATTAACATTAACCCCTTGATCAAATCAAATTAAAAACGCACATATACACATGGATATAATTTTACTCTCTGTGACATTCTCTCTAAAGATAACTATTGATAGGATTACAAGGGGCAGGATTTTCCCACACACTTTTTTCATGTACTCCAAGTTGTCAGAAGATCTACACTACTATACACATATACACAAACAGAATTGAGAAACTTCTTTTTATCACAACAAAACAACTATGGTTGAACTTGTATCTATCATTCCATATCCTAATCTCAATTTCCCATATAAGTAGGACCCCTCATCAATGTAGCAGGATCACGTTGGAGTTGCACTTCTTTCTCCTTGAGGTACTGCAGAAGTGGCTGTGGCTCACTTCTCATGTCCGTCACAGCACCACACACAAAGGGGCTCAGCCTTTGGTAACCATACAACAGTTTCTCGCTTCTTTGTGCACCTGCGGCACCGTAATCTGTAGGAAAAGCTGGATACAATGGCGGGCTCTCCATAAGCACCGTTGGGTTCGACGCCAAGGGTGCAAACCTAGAAGAAGCATCATGGTTGCAGGAGTTTCCCACGTTTCCAGGAGCATACAAGTAAGATGGCCAGGGCCAGGGATGATTTTCTCTGTACTGGCGAAGCCACTCTGATGAAGTCATTCTTCGTTGAGGCGTATAGTTGACAGCCAAACCCGGGATGCTGCTGAGACCATAATGATCAGTCGGCCCTCTTGTGGCATTCCAATTTTGGTAGATACTGCTAGTTGCTTGTGATGTATAGGACAAAGTTTCTGCTCTGTTGATGCCCTCCGAGGCTTTGCAGCCATCGAAACTCGACTGATGGCCTGTGAACCAAGCAGCATCATCTGGCAATAGAGGAGCAGAAGGCACCGGAGCTGAATATGGAGAGGAAGTGTAATGTGCAGATGAAAAGGCATGGCTATTGGAAGAATCTTCATTTCCAGTTATGGCGAGACCCGATAGAGCTTCAGAGGACACTTCCTCAATAGGGCTCAAAACATGTTTGCGAATGCCACTGGCTGCTTTCTCTTTGTTAGTGATTGAGCCTCCACTATCAAGGACCCAAGCACTGAGCGAGGGAGGCCCCGAGGAGATCGGGGTGTCTGGAAATTGAGGCATCATAGCTGCATCCTTGAAGACAAGATCCTGCTGCTTAAACGGCTTGTTGTGCCTGAAATTGCTGATGTCGGTTTGCATAGACGAGGGGCCACCTCCGGCCTGGTTCTGTGCTATAAGAAGTGATGTAGCACGATGTAAGCAGTCATCAGGAAGTACAGCTGTATCCTCCATTTCTTTCGGAGAAGTTGGCTTGTTTGAGTTGGTACATAGCGGTGCTGAATTATATCGAGTCAATGGCTTGAAGAGAATGACTTCTTCCTCCTCAACTGCAGCAGACTGGCCTTTCATGCTTGGATTCTCTTTTGGTATCAGTCTCTCAAATTCTTCCACGCCTTTGCAGGAATACTGATTTCTTGCACCTGTTTTAAGATTGGAATTGATGGACTCTCCATTTTCACTAATTTCATCTGCATATGATTTCAGGAACTTTCCTCCTGATTGATCAAAGATTATCCATTTCTGAGAATCATTTGATCTGTCTGCAATCTTCAATCCGGCGTTGAGAATCCGACGAGCACGGTATTGAGTTCCTTCTTCAAAATTATCTGTGTGCTCCCAATGAGACGAGAAATCTAACATCTCATGTGCAGAAGTGACAGGTGCAAAGCCCCTCAGCTCATAGTCTTCCCACAGAGGAGTACTAACAGAAGAATTGCCTTCATTCTTATTGGCTCCAAATCTTGTTAGAAGATCAACAAATGACCCGAAAAAGTATGACATAGCACTATTGCATCTCTGATCTTCTCCAAACTTTTCTGCTTCATTAAGCGTGGTTGCCAACCACTCCACAAAAACAAGCACAGCAGGTAAAAGAGGACAAGAACTCAATGCGCTCACCTTCAAACATCTCTCGACAAAGCGTCCCATGAAAACAAATGAAGCAGTCAATGCCAATTGCCTAAGTACAGTCAATTGTGTATCATCCATATTTTCAAAATGTTTTATATGTGGGCTATTGATCAAACTCTGCAGGGTATAGAGGAGAATCGAAATAACTTGAAGGGCTCCGAAAGGACCTGCCTTGATGGAATCCATATGCTGATAAGACTCCAGTGAGGATTTTAGTTCCGTATCATCTAGTGCCATTAAAGCATCCAATTTTCTCATAATCAATGTAAAAGCAGAAGGGAACTCGTCCAAACTGTCTCGCATTATGCAAAATCGTCATAAGAAACAATAAAAAAATCAAAGAATATCCTTTATCCTTATTTTCACATGTACTAAAAGTTCAATCCAACGGAAGGGATTACCTGGATTTTATAAAAAAGAAACTTAATATTCTGATGAAAAGAGACCAAAAATCGGTTGCCATGGAGCCATTATTTTGATGTGAGAAATGGTCGATTGATTTTGAATTTGTCTTCATAATGCTTCTCTCGTATGGTTTTAAAAAATCAAATTGCGTGTCACTTGAAAGAGATGGTAAAGAGGAAGACCTATTCTGCAGGATTGAAAGAGGCAATTAAGAACTATCAATAAAGGATTAATTTGCATTTATTAGACTAACAAAAGTAATAAAGGAGTTCAGAGCTCAAAGTTTATACTCTTTCTAGCAGTAAAACAAGATTATCCCATGCATCCGGGAATGGTTCTTTAACAGCCAGACTTCGTATGCAGTGATAAAGAGCAAGGAACTCATTACCAACATATGTTGCCAATACAGCTAACTGCAAAAAATATATTTATAGTTTGACTGCCAGGAACAAACTAAATTTCTATTGTCTTATATTAAAAGATCAAAATTCCAAAATGCAAGAAATTATATGGGGGAAAAGAAATTATATCAAGAACCTGATTTTGTGGGTTTCCACTGTCTGGCCAAATCGCTGTCGCTTCCATGTAATGCGTGGCCGCCGTTGACCATTTATGGCTAGGAACATCAGGTTTTTCATATTGCTCTCTGTATCTGGCAAGATCTCCAAGACAAACCAAAAAACGATGACACAAGAACTGGCATTTCTTTATCTTCTTTGGCTCAAAAGAACGAGTAATACCACTGCCCTTCCTATAAAATGAGGACTCTTCTGGAAGGCCATAACATTTTCTGATTTTCAAAATCAAATTTTGGTAGAACTCGGTTGCCTCTGACAAAAATAATTTGAACCCTTCAATGTGATTGGTATCGAGCAGCTCTCCTCCTGACTTTGTGCTTTCTAGTGTAGAACTCTTCTTTATTCTTTTACGAAATTCGTCAATGTGCTTGTAGTGAAGCTTCCACAAAGAATACTCCACGTCTTGGAGTTCTAATTGTTCATAATCATTCAGGATAATTTTCTCATAGCTTGATCGCACTTTCCGATACAATTCCTGAACATCAGGTTGCAATAGACCCTTTGTGTGGATTAGCACCCACAACTGTTTTTCTTTGTTTGAAACCTTGAACAAGTGAGCCATTTGAAGAGTCAAGAAAAAAATCAAGCAAATAAAATTATTTACCGACAAAAGTTGGGTGTCACCAAGCAAAAATGTAGCTCCAGAAGGTTACCTCCATAAGAAAATTATGTCTTTCTCTTTGATCCATGAGGGGAGAAAGTGTATCATTAATCATGTTTGGGAAGTCAAAATCTTTGTCAGGGGTTCTATCTTCTTTGTAATATCTTCCAGGGGTAGCTAACTCATCAATTTCCACTGCCATCCATCAGAAAAAAGATGAACCATATCAAAAATTGAAAACAGAACTTACAAATTGCAAGATTAAAAAAAAAAAAAACCAAATAAATGACTACTTTTTTTTTATTTGAAGTGTAAAGTACCAAAACAGTAGGAAAACATAATCCCAATTGAACAAATCAACAGCATATTGGACAGAGGGAACTAGAAGTTTAAGGGAAAAAATCCTGGTTTCTAAGGTGATCCCAAGTTGAATGCAGTCAAACAGTTCAAAACAAATTTGGGGATGGATTTATGCCCTAATATAAGCAACCACATCCCAGCTGAATTATAGGGAAATCTTCAAACATCATTTGTAGACCAATTGTTGACCCAGTTTTAGCCACGCTAATAGGATAATGATCATTAATTATAACTAATAATACCAACTCCATCTCCCAACCAACATTAAACTTCTCCAAGATCAAGAATTTCTCAAGCGTTAATCTAAAATTCAACAAGTTTGATTCCACAAGATCATTTTTTTTCTCTTTTTTTTTTCAAATTGTGAATAGTTAGTCGATCAAGAACAAAATACTCCAAAGTCTTAACTACCCAAATGAAAATTCAAGATTAAACCGAAAGATTATTACAGTTAGTTCATAAATTCCATCGAAACAAAGCAAGGAGCAAAAACAACAAAAAAGAAGAAGAAACCCATGTCGAATTAAGCATAGAAACTGCAAAGAAAGCAACTTTTTAATCTTTAAACATCAGAAGAGAGAGAATTCGATATCTCCCAGAAAAACAGAAGAAAACAATAATCAAGAAAAGCGCCCATCAAGATATTAGCACTTACACCCAGTGTTTGAAGCAGAAATTCAGGCCAAACAAGCCAAGCAAAAGCACACACATGAAAGAGAGAGAGACAGAGAGGAACGAGGGAAAGAGAGAGCTGAATTAAAGACTTTGGAACAGGCTGAACTGCCTTCAGAAGTGAAACAGACAAAGTAAAAGGTTGCTGATGACGAGATTCGGAAATAAGGAAAAACAAGACTAATACTGACCATTTTGTGCCCAATACACCTATCATATTACTATTCAGAGACTTCTCTGGCTGGCAGGAACCCTATGCTTTAGCAAATGTCTTAAAATTATGAGATCTAATTAACTTTATTTAAAAAAAAAATAACTCTAATAGTCTTTAATTTTTTAAGCAAGTAAATATTTGCTCTTAATTTTTTGTTTTAAATTTATTACTTTTTAATATTTGATTTTAGTTATTAAGAGACCAATTTAACAATTAAATAATTAATTTTAGATAAAATAAAGGTGATAAATTTATTTCAAAATTATCAAAAAGGAGATAAATTGGTCTTTAAATTAATAAAAGAAAAAGGGACAAACTAGTTCATATAATTACTAGTTAAACGCTAAATTGTTTTTTCAACAACTAAAATAAAAAGTTAAAGACTGATAAATCAAAAATAAAAAATTAAGAACTAAAATCATACTTTTATAAATATTTAGAGACTAACATGATAATTTATTTTTTTTAAGAAATTTAATAACTAAAAAACACATATTTTTTATTGTTGAGTACTTTTTTTTAACTAAACGACTTGCCTATTCTTTTTTCTTTTTTACTTGCATTATTATTTTGATTTTTTTTTGAGAAAATTAATGAAGATCTCGTCAAAGAAGAAAAGGAACTTAGAAAGAGAATAAAATAAAGTGCTTATCAACGTAATCTATTTATTCTTTTTTTTTTTCCTGTACCCAAGAAAAAACATGGTAAAATTCCCTGACTAAATGAGGAGGATCGCTTGCAATCCAAGCTAAACTCAAACCAAGTGAAAAGCTCAACTTTGTCGTGGGTTTAGTCCGCTACTTTGTAGAACACCCTCGTATGGTGTGCAACTCTATTATTATCATTGGATTGATACTCATTAGTTAAAAAAAAAAACTTCCAACGATTTTGCTGCATCTTTTCATGTATAGAATGAGCATTTTAATGTCTGTTTGGTATCCAGATTTGAATTTGTATGGTTTTTAGACTTTATGATTTGAAGTGATGGTTTTAAACCAATAGAACTTAAATAATAGTTTTGAATTGAGGATTGCAATATAAAAATCTAAACCACATCAAAAAATTGATGGAGTTTTTGCTATAAAGAATAGTTTAAAAGAGTTAATATCTTAGAAGATTGGGTTCCTAAAATTGATAATTTGGCCTATTTTAAACCATCCTTATTATTTTAAACTATTGCTCTATTTTGCATACCAAACGTCAATTTAAGTTTGAGACATAGGTGCAAACGATAGAAACCTATGTACCAAATACTACCTTATAGTCGATTAAGTTCTACTTTAAATTATAAGTCAATTTTACATATTTATTAAGATTAATTACAAAAATTTCCTTTTAACTATAACTATTATAACAATATGCCCTTAAATGTGAAAACACAACATATGTTCCCCTAATTTATAAAGTAGTAAACTAATTTTATTATAATTTTTAACATAAATGACACAATATTATTTAAATAATGAGGATTGTTGAGTAAGTTAATGAGCCATTATATTATTAGCTTATCTAGATACAGTCACCAAAAAGTGAAAAAAGATGTCATTTTCCCAAAAAAAAAATTTAAAATTCAAATTCAAATTAGTTTTAAAAACAACATAGTTATCAAAACACTTTCATGTTAAGTTTCGAAGTGCAAATTTGTATTAAAAATTCTAATAAAAGAAGTTTTTTGTTAATATTTTATTGATATGTAGGAATGTGTATATTGAAAAACTCACCGTTATAAGTGCTATAATTAAAGGGAAATATTCATAAATAAATATTTTTCATTTTGATGATGTAACTAGATAATGACAAACAAATAGAGATGTATTAGACTGTTTGAGCTTGTTACGTAACTAGGGAGAGTAGATGTAGTAAGTTTAGAAACAAAGTCATGATTCAGTATGTAAGGTTGGCAAAACAGATAGGGATTGAAAAGGGAAAGCAGAAAGTAATTGAGCTAGATATAGACATAAAACCAATGGAGTTTAGAAATAGACATAATTGACAGCCAAATGGAACAATAGTAGTGTAACGCCCCTATACGAGGGTTAACAGTTTTTAATGAGATAAAATAAAAATAAATAATAAAAGTAAAACCTTAAAAATAAAATTTGCCCGGGACTTAAATGAAAACTCCCAACTCAAAAATAAAAATATAAACGACAAATAAACCACAGTTTAATGTAGCACCTTAAATTTAATAATATAAACTGTTGTCATCATCATTTTAACCCTCAACACATTGTAATACTGTCACAGAAAGTAACAATTGATGCTTACATTATCATGAAGAACATTCTCAACAATTGAAGCAGTCCCAATGTAATATAGTTACATCACTTCCTCAACTATATTTCTCGTAGCCACCTCACACTTAGTGAGTCCTGAAAAGATAAAAATATAAGGGAATGAGCGACACTATGCTCAGTAGAGAAAGCCATTACTCACCTTTAGGTTTTTATCATTACCACATTAAAACCTGCATGGTTAATAAGTTACATCATATTCCAGATCATGAGGTTTATTATGATCACATCTTATGGATACCGTAGTTAATCATTACCAAGTGTCATAATTACACATTTATACAAATATTACCAATCATCATTGTTCCTAGGTATCCATGTTAAATTGAGTATCACTCAACTCATCGAAACCCAAATGGGCGCACTTGATCACCCTATAAACATTCCAAGGGTGCTCCGGTGAGGGGACATCAAGCCCCGAGTCCTCACCAAGTCGATTCCTGTACAGTGTGTTCTGGGACTTTCAACCCAAGGAAGCGTCATCGCCTTCCCCCTATTTTACCTTTTAGGGTATTCATGCCCAAGGACGTAACCGTCGCCCTCTTCATGTCTCACAATTTCTCTATATTGAATCATTATTAATAGAGTTAGTTTTCCTAACCATGCTTCTCAATTTATAACATGTGTCAATTCATTATGTTCCTCGCCGTACAATACAAGACGAGTCCATGTCATAGTTTCATATGTGATACTCATATAATATTAGTTCAACATAGATATATATATTGCGGCAAAACAATCAATTTTAATTCTATAAAAACCTCACAAAAGATGAGTAATAGAATCCCTACCTTTCAAGCTTATCAACAATCTTTTAATCCTGGAATCAATTAACGTTAGCTCCATACTCCCTTGATCCTAAGGCGTGCATAAGGACAATTAAAACTAAAGCACAACATACAACTACATTCATAAATAAATCATGTGTAAACCTATCTTACTAGTATGCCATTAAAGCTTTTATATAAATCTCTTTTGAATACCACAGTAAACAATTTTTGTCTTAACACAATATAAAATGTGAACAAGTAATCTATATGTTTTAGTCCCTAATAAGATTCATCAATCACTTAGGATAATATTGGAAAGGTTGCAAGACATTAAAGAATTAGGTGGTGAGCAAAGATGGGTTCTTGGTTCAGGTTAGCAGCTGGTATACCATAACAAACTGGCAGATTTACTAGTTTCCAATACAAAAATTGAATAATTCTTAGAAAATAAAATACAACTCCGATTTAGGTTTATGATAGCTCGTTAGAAAGCCTAGGATGCTACTTTTCAAATATGCAAACCAATTCATAAAATTCATTTTAATTTAATCTTAGAATTTCAAGAAATAACCACTGCCCATAGAGGTATTACAAAGTTTAACAATATAAATTTTCTGTCTATGGCATATACACTTAGACTTCATACATATGCTCCAAAATAGCAACAAACATATACTTAGGTTTAAGAACGCAAATTTGAATAATCCTTTAGTATAAAAGAAAATTTATAAATGAAAGACTAAATTTGTTCATAAGATTCTAACCTCGGATTATGGTTAGTTGGAAGCTTGAAATGGCTTCAAAACAGGTTCCTTTACTTCGGTATGACTGAAATTCTTGCTCAAATGGAGGTGATGGTGGCTGATTTTTATGGCTGCCTTGAAGAAGTTCTCTAAGTATTTTGCTTCAGCAAAGAAATGAGAAGAAGAGTGTGGGAACCGTGGAAGAGAAAGGAAGAAAAGATGAAGTCTTTGAAGAGAAGTGATAGAAACAATTATAGAGGAGACATGTTGAAGCATGTCACGGAGGAAATAAAGAAAATGAGGGTCAAGAGTAGTTGGAAAAGATATCCTTATGTCTCATCTAAAGACTTTAACACACATAATGCCAATATGACATTTTTTAGATTTATTAGAAGTTCTAAGGCTTTTTAGTAATCATACTAAATAAATATAGGAGAATTTTAGAAAATTTAAAAATAGATAAAAATAAATATTATAAAATAAATTTAAATGAAGCAATTTTTTTTATACACTAAAAATTAATTTAATTACCTCAATACCCGTTAGGAGAATAACGAGTGTCACAGCTCTACCCCCCTTAAAGAAATTTCGTCCTCGAAATTTCAATTCTAGCAATACTAGTAAAAATTTTAATTCCATTATGATTCCAATTCCGAGTCTAAACCGTTAATGTTGTTTGTCCTCCAAATTTAAGTCATCGTATCTCCACTTATTTACTTGCATAATAAATCTTACTCCTAAATCCCTCAATGAGAGTATTTCTGACAAGTTTCAACTTATAACACCGTATAATAGTCTAAGAATCTGATCAGGCATACATATTGACCATATCATGATTCCAGTCCTTCATTGTCCATGGACTGTGATTTACAATCACATTTAAGGAGATTGCCAGAGAAATTTTATATACTTCATCTTTAGGTTCCTTTTCCTTTTTGAGTAAAGAAAAGTCAAATATATTTGATTTCATACCTCAACTAATAAACTAGAACATAATCATAAAACATATATCACAAACACTTCTATTCAAAACCATACATTAAACTTATTCATAGAGATATTAAACGGAATCTCAGAGTTGCAGACAAACCCGACATATTTTTCATTAAACAGCTATCCTCATGACACAAACATTCAACCCAAATAATATACTCATATTTCATATGAAATATCCCCATAACTGACTCTAGTACTTCCACATAATATTAACAGAATATTACACATTACAAACATGATACGGATACGTTTCGAGAGTACAAGGCACTCCGTATACCAGCTATCCATATCATGCATGCTTAGAGGATACAAAAACATCGATAAACAAAAGATCGGACCTTAAGAAGGATGCGTTTCGAGAGCATCAAGTACTCCGTATCCAGCCATCCCGGCATTAGGCTCAATGAATCTAAAAGATTGAACAACGACGTACCACAAGAAACACAGAATACAAGGCAAACGGTTATTTGTAACACACGAAATACGGACACACATGCCTATATGCCAAAGATAAAACAAAAAGATTACAGATGGAGATTCAAATCAATTGGCCGCTCCCGGCTTTCCCTTTCCCATTCAAGCTTGGATGTTGCAGTGTCAGGATTCTAGATGTATGATTTGCATTTTATCTATCAATTCCTCAGCTGTTGAAGCAGTAACAAAGATTTGTCTCTCCGATTCTGTAGTGATGTTTTCTTCCACAGCGTAATCTAGAAATTTCAAAAGACCGTCATAAAAATCATTTACATTCAGCAGTCCCAAAGGTTTGGAATAAAAGCCCAACAATTGCCCACAAGCAACTACAAATATTTCCTCAAGAGTACCTAGACCACCAGGTAATGCTATGAAAGCATCAGAATTATAGATTATGTCTTTAAAATTTCTAGGGATACTCCTGACTCCTTCTCCCTTACCTATGGCTTCCTTATAAAGGTTTCCTTCAACTGGAATATGAGGCCAAATTCTTACAACAGTAGCGTCGCTAGACCTAGCTGCTAGTGCCATATTTTCCATCATTTTTATACTACCTACCCCCATAGATTATGTTAATCTTCTTGCGTGCTAGGACTTGCCCTAAGTGATTTGCAGCTTCTAAATAAGCTTTATCTTTTCCAAGGCTAGGAACCACAAAAGACACAGACATTCTTTATTTTCTTCGTGGACTGGGAGGTAGACATATTTGGTTTATAGAAGTGGTTGCTTAATGTCTGCTCCACTTAGACTTCGGGTTCTACATGAGATTTTAAAGATGAGAAATATACAAAAAGGGCTAAAGAGATAGACGAGTATGTAATGAAAAGGTAATCCAAAGATTTAAACAAAATCTTGTGCAGATAAGAAAGTAAGATAAGGTGATTGATAGTTTACAGAAAATCTGATTCACTTTTTGAAAAAGATTAGACTCTAATTGTATAACTTTTGACAATTGAGAACAATTTGACAGAAGACCCTCTTGACACAACTGTAGACTTTTTGACAAATATACACCAAGTCTAGAAATTTAATATAAACGACAAATATTGTAGAACTTTTGAAATTTGAGACACAAATCTTGAAATATCTGGATAAGCTTTTCAAAATTCAAACATATTACTGTACCGTATGTAACGTGTCTGATAAGATAATATATTTTATTATATATATATTTAAGAAAATCATAAATTAAATAAGATATTAACACTTACTGTATCAATCTAATAATCATAATTATTTCAAACACAAAAGCAAATATTCTGAGTAAAAGAAAAACACAAACTGTTGAACATCAGCTAAAACTGCTTCAAATAAGTAAAGACTAAATAACCTTTATAGAGCGATGACTTATTCCCCATCCAGTTTTCTTATGGCTTGGCAAACAGGATCTAGAAATACCATATTCCTGAGGCGTTGTCTTTCTGTATAAAATTTAGGCCAGAGTTTAAAAATAGCTCCTTGAACATATCCACTAGGGTGACCGTGGAGAGGAGGATGGATGCTATCCAAGTTCTCCTTTGAAAGTCCATCCCTACAAAACCTTATTTTATCCTCTCTATTCGTAGACATATAACCAGGTGAAGTACATTTACCGTTACAATTTTGTCTTCCACATTTGTTACAAGCGACCACGATGGCACGAGCTCTTCTTTTCATTGCACTACGACTGGTACCCGTTCCTGGTAAACCGACATCTTGACTAAAGTCACTCGGACGGATTTTCCCCTCTATCAACATTCTCACATCACAAGGGATGCCAAAATGCATAAGAATCCACAACCGAGTAATTCTAGCCTTGTATTTCTTTCTGAGAATCTTTTGGGAGAGTGATGGGAAATACTTTCTCAGGTGTTGGTACTTTGGGTCCATGATGAGATGAAAGAAGAGTAAATAGAAAGGAAAAATTAAGATAGTAAATTGCAGAATCCTAGAATTCCTTCTTCTTTTAGAGGAAAAGAAGAATTTCTAATGAAAAAGAAGAGGATTTGCGATTTAGAGAGAAAATAACAAATTAAGAGAGAAAAAGTGAACTCGGAGAAATAAGCTCCTATGCACAGTAAACGTATATGTAAACAATGATTAAACTACTGTATATGACACGTATAGAGACCACGTGGGAGAGACAGTGTGAATCAAACTGATTTAAGATTTAAACTAGCCCAAATGTTCTAAGTTGAAAATGGTCAGGTTGTTTCGGGCCTTAACACATTTAGAACAAGTTAAATAACAAACATAAAATTGAAAACCAATTTGTATAAATCTTAAACCCAATTTAAAGCCCACTATAGATAAAGTTAACTATGAACAACAAATCTAATTTAACGACAACAAGGATCTTCCTGAATGATATTTAAAATCATTTCATAACAACATAATCTTCCAGCAACTCAAAAATTTTGTTTTAATCAAAACCTTATTGAACAATACATACACCCATATGTTATTCATAATACTTAACATCTATCAATGGATTCATCATCATTACTACCAAGGGTTTAGAATGCGACTAACCTTGAAATCAATACGATTTACGTCTTTCAACGTAGACCATATCAATGAACAAAGACACTAGATGTTACTACTTAAGAACATCTACAATCCCCACAATTCTACTTATACAATATATAATTTCCTCATATAACAAAACCTTAGGTAACCAAAAGATTCACATCTAAACATCTAAAACTTAAACATTTTATCGTAATTATCCAAAATTATTATAAGTGCCTTAAGTATTATGATTTACTTAAGGAAACTCCTATTGATCATTTTTCTATTGCATCTATATATAAAGATTCACTGATACACTTAAATACAATGTACGTAACAAAATATTCCAATTTTGAGATTCATGCATTCTAGACTTTACACAGCCTCAACAGACCAAAAGTCTAACATTTATCTCTCTCAAGATTCAATACCATGATTCCCAACTTATATCATATTCCTCAAATAAATAGAACTTTTAAGAAAAGATATTGACACTTATGTGCTCCATCGAATCCACACATAATCATTACTTAGGTTTGAATCAATTACGAAAAATTTGGCATATCTATGTCAAACTTTAAAATCAATAAATCAAGCCTTATATTTCTTATTGTTTTTCACGAGACAAAAGGCTTTTAAATCCTCTTATCTATACGAATTTCTCATCGTTTATACGAATTAGATATGCTTATAGATCCAAATATTATACGAATCTCTCATAAGCAATCTACTTATAAACTCATTCCATATAATTATCATTCCCTCATAACTATTAATACTTTCCTTCTATATAATTATTGTACTCATATAACTATTAATATTTTCATTCTATGGCCTTTCCATGTTACATCCTTCTAGACTGTATAAATCAATGTGAAGGTTCATTTTGATGATGACAATGAAAATTCAGCTTCAAAACCATCTCAAAAATATATTTTTTTAAAGTGGTGCTACACTCCCTAGGTTAACCGAACCTAGGCTCTGATACCAAAAATTCTGTAACGCCCCTATATGGGGGTTAACAGTTTTTAATGAGATAAAATAAAAATAAATAATAAAAGTAAAACCTTAAAAATAAAATTTGCCCGGGACTTAAATGAAAACTCCCAACTCAAAAATAAAAATATAAACGACAAATAAACCACAGTTTAATGTAGCACCTTAAATTTAATAATATAAACTGTTGTCATCATCATTTTAACCCTCAACACATTGTAATACAGTCACAGAAAGTAACAATTGATGCTTACATTATCATGAAGAACATTCTCAACAATTGAAGCAGTCCCAATGTAATATAGCTACATCACTTCCTCAACTATATTTCTCGTAGCCACCTCACACTTAGTGAGTCCTGAAAAGATAAAAATATAAGGGAATGAGCGACACTATGCTCAGTAGAGAAAGCCATTACTCACCTTTAGGTTTTTATCATTACCACATTAAAACCTGCATGGTTAGTAAGTTACATCATATTCCAGATTATGAGGTTTATTATGATCACATCTTATGGATACCGTAGTTAATCATTACCAAGTGTCATAATTACACATTTATACAAATATTACCAATCATCATTGTTCCTAGGTATCCATGTTAAATTGAGTATCACTCAACTCATCGAAACCCAAATGGGCGCACTTGATCACCCTATAAACATTCCAAGGGTGTTCCGGTGAGGGGACATCAAGCCCCGAGTCCTCACCAAGTCGATTCCTGTACAGTGTGTTCTGGGACTTTCAACCCAAGGAAGCGTCATCGCCTTCCCCCTATTTTACCTTTTAGGGTATTCATGCCCAAGGACGTAACCGTCGCCCTCTTCATGTCTCACAATTTCTCTATATTGAATCATTATTAATAGAGTTAGTTTTCCTAACCATGCTTCTCAATTTATAACATGTGTCAATTCATTATGTTCCTCGCCGTACAATACAAGACGAGTCCATGTCATAGTTTCATATGTGATACTCATATAATATTAGTTCAACATAGATATATATATTGCGGCAAAACAATCAATTTTAATTCTATAAAAACCTCACAAAAGATGAGTAATAGAATCCCTACCTTTCAAGCTTATCAACAATCTTTTAATCCTGGAATCAATTAACGTTAGCTCCATACTCCCTTGATCCTAAGGCGTGCATAAGGACAATTAAAACTAAAGCACAACATACAACTACATTCATAAATAAATCATGTGTAAACCTATCTTACTAGTATGCCATTAAAGCTTTTATATAAATCTCTTTTGAATACCACAGTAAACAATTTTTGTCTTAACACAATATAAAATGTGAACAAGTAATCTATATGTTTTAGTCCCTAATAAGATTCATCAATCACTTAGGATAATATTGGAAAGGTTGCAAGACATTAAAGAATTAGGTGGTGAGCAAAGATGGGTTCTTGGTTCAGGTTAGCAGCTGGTATACCATAACAAACTGGCAGATTTACTAGTTTTCAATACAAAAATTGAATAATTCTTAGAAAATAAAATACAACTCCGATTTAGGTTTATGATAGCTCGTTAGAAAGCCTAGGATGCTACTTTTCAAATATGCAAACCAATTCATAAAATTCATTTTAATTTAATCTTAGAATTTCAAGAAATAACCACTGCCCATAGAGGTATTACAAAGTTTAACAATATAAATTTTCTGTCTATGGCATATACACTTAGACTTCATACATATGCTCCAAAATAGCAACAAACATATACTTAGGTTTAAGAACGCAAATTTGAATAATCCTTTAGTATAAAAGAAAATTTATAAATGAAAGACTAAATTTGTTCATAAGATTCTAACCTCGGATTATGGTTAGTTGGAAGCTTGAAATGGCTTCAAAACAGGTTCCTTTACTTCGGTATGACTGAAATTCTTGCTCAAATGGAGGTGATGGTGGCTGATTTTTATGGCTGCCTTGAAGAAGTTCTCTAAGTATTTTGCTTCAGCAAAGAAATGAGAAGAAGAGTGTGGGAACCGTGGAAGAGAAAGGAAGAAAAGATGAAGTCTTTGAAGAGAAGTGATAGAAACAATTATAGAGGAGACATGTTGAAGCATGTCACGGAGGAAATAAAGAAAATGAGGGTCAAGAGTAGTTGGAAAAGATATCCTTATGTCTCATCTAAAGACTTTAACACACATAATGCCAATATGACATTTTTGAGATTTATTAGAAGTTCTAAGGCTTTTTAGTAATCATACTAAATAAATATAGGAGAATTTTAGAAAATTTAAAAATAGATAAAAATAAATATTATAAAATAAATTTAAATGAAGCAATTTTTTTTATACACTAAAAATTAATTTAATTACCTCAATACCCGTTAGGAGAATAACGGGTGTCACAAGTAGACTCGTTAAATACTGAATGACCAATTTATAACTAAGCATATATAAGCCACTTTTTCGATTGACCACTAGAAAGGCCCCGAGTTAATGAATTTTGGTCCCAACTAAAATTTTGTTTCCAACATTATAATATATGAGAATTATTATATTTTTATACGATAATATCTTTTTGTTTTATGCACGAGTTTGAATTTATTTTGTCAAATACTTTATTAGTATTAACCTATTTTCTTGTAAAGTGTTTGAAAACTACGATTTAAACCAAATTTGGTTAAAAACGTTATAATATATGAGAGTTTTACATTATACTTTATTTTTTTGACATTATAACATGTAAAAACTTTACATAATAGCAATAAAAAGTTTGGGTTGAAAATCAAATTGCCAAACACACTATTAATTTCTTATTAATTTTATGGTTTTTTCTAATGATTACTGTTGTTGTTGTTGTTGTTGTTGTTGTTGTTGTGAAGCCGTAGAGGATTTGAGAAAGGGTATTGGTTTAGCCGATGCGTAATGAAGTCGATGTTTGTAGGTCGTTGGGAAGTCACGTACCCATCCAATACTTGATTTGTCTTCATGCGATTGGTTATTTGGTTGGGACACAAATTGGAAACCACATTAGTATGTCCCATCGTATTGACAAACATGCCCATATTCATTTTATACGGGAAAAAAATATTCAAATGCCAATCTCCATTTTGGCATTCATATAATGGAGAAATTATGTCGTGTCACCAAATTTTTTGAAGCCTTGAATTAAAAAGTAAAAAAGTTAGTACTTAGTTGTACATTTTATTTAAATTTCTAATGTGCAGTGTAGCTGTATTAATTACGTGAATAATAGCGTTTTTATATTCAATCAGGAACTGAACAATGTAATATGAGAATAAATCAAGAGAGAAAAATTCACAAAAATTAAGACTGAATACGACTAATACCTAAAGTGTAAAAATCAAAATGGGAAACCCCGTATTATTACCACTGTATAGCACAAATCATGATATACATGTTTCAAAAACCACGGTCTATTATTATCAGTTAAGTACCACACTCCAAGAGTACCCAAAAGTTAAAAGTAAAAAAAAAAGATTTGTTAAAAGAAAATTGATAAAAAAAAGGTCTGATTGCATTCTCATTCAATGTCCATGTTCATGCATTAGTTTTTACATACTAAGCCTTTGGCTCTTTATAGTTATTGTAATACAGGTGAGAATGCATAGGGTTAAAGGTTAGCCGAGTGTCAAAGCTACCAGTCAAAAATTTGTTCATATACCAAGTTTTAAATTAGCTTTTGAAGTTTATTTTAAAATTTTATTTTTGTCAAACTCAGTAGATCTCATATAGTTTTGTAAACAAATATATTACCAACTTTGAATGCTCCATTTTTTTGAACCATCCATATCCTTTTTTTTAAATTATATATGTCGTAAATAAGAAAATAAATGAAATGTATTTATGGGCAAAAACCTAATCCATATGGGAGTATCGAACCATAAGGGTACGTATATAGAAATATAACAGTATCAAGACAAAATATCTAATATTCTCTTAATTATATATATATATATGCACTCTTTTAGTATAGGTAGACTAAATAAGTACCTAATGTTTCTTATACGATCATATATATATATATATATATATATATATATATACATACATTGCATGCCCGTATGTATACTGTCCAAAATAAAATCACTACTATACATTTCAAAATTTAAAGAAAATATTTTATGTATCTCTTGTACCGATCTGTGAATATTCTGAAAATTATGTTGAATCTTAAATTTCATCACATTAATCTTACCATATAGTGTAATTTTTCTTTCCTATTTATATCAACAATGTCAAAAACAAAGTTGGACTTTGGTTCTTAGCTTGATCCAATGGAGCGTCCATAAATAATATGTTTGATGCATTGTGCCCCGATAAGACATCTCTCATGACTTGAAGTCAATGTTTGCAATAATTTTATTTTACTTTATTCTTATACAAAGAAGAAACGTTAAGGCATATAACAGCATTTCATGCATATTAAATAGTGCAAATAAGAAGACCAACAGCAATTAAAAAAAAAAAAGGACCAATTAACAGCTAGCTCACAGCCTCACGCCTTAACTTATTATTTACTTATTTCTTTTGATAAAGAAAAACAATTTTTTGTTGTTTTTTACACAAAACAAATAGGGGCACAAAGATCGTTAATAGTGGTAAAAAAAATTAAAAACAAATGAAATTATAATGATCTTTATACACTCTCTAATAGTTTTTTCTTTTAGTGTAAATATGTACACTATTTTAAGGTTGAAGCAATAAAGAGAGAGGATTTATTACTTTTTGGCAACTTTATTAGTTCTTCATGCTTAGCAACTTAAAAGTCTTAACAAAGGTAATGTTCTTAAAAGTAGTTAAATTGCTTTTGTCTAAGAAAAGATAATGACAACATCAACTAAATTCCAAACATTTCGCAATCTGCTCAAAGATTTTTTTCTTCCCTCGTCTTTCATCAATGATTTTTTCTTCGCATTTTTTAATGCTCAAATTAATAAAGATACCGCTGGGGAAAATGTTGTATACGCATCCGGAACAGAAAAGCAGATGAATCTTTTGGGTCCCACATAGATCATAGTGGTGGAAATATCTCAACCATCTATCTAAGTTGATGGTACATACGTATGTTCTAGAACAATGTGAATGAACCTCTTAGACTAATGAGTAAAGGGCACTTCTATGTATTTATAGCCCGGTCCTCTTACAGCAGCGTAGACTCCATTAGATGGGTCCCACTACCGGTTGGAAGAAAAATTTTTGGTGAATAAAACAAAAGACAGATAAATAATTTGCTAAAAAGGTCAATGAAATGAGTTCAGACGTGGGTCTAGGAAGCTGTTGTTAGGCGTCTGATTTGAACCATTTCAAGCCAAATTCATGGCTCTTCAATAATTTATAGCAACATTAGAAAATTACGTTTGCTAATTAAGTTGCCAATTGGATTAGACAGTCAGTTTTGATAGTAACAAATTCTTTTTAGGCCGCATTTGGTGCATAGGATTAGCTAGGCAAGATTATTATTATAAATTGGTTTTTTGTGTCAAAAAATGATGCAAGGATAAATAGCAAATTCTTCTTACTTAATTGGACTCAAAAAATTAAAAAAAAAACATTGAAATAAAATTCTTAATTATAATTCTCAATTCTGCTAAAAAGCATAAAAATGGTCGTGTTTCTCTCAATTTATAGGTATTTATAAGGGCACATTAGTGGTTTACAAATGATTCTTTACCGTTTATTTCTAACAGTCTAATCCCATTCATTCATTTGGATATTACACTTGTCTCGGCGCTCAGTCTTTGAATCCTATTCACTGTTCTTTTGTGTTGTTTCGTTTTATCACATTCATGGACATGTCTCATACCAAAGCGGAGTCAAAAAAATTAGTAAAAGAGAATAAAAGTGTAACTAAACTAATAAAATGAAAGACAAAAGAATAGAGGTGTAACTGAACTAATAAAATGAAAGACAAAATTGATCTTTAAGGAGGCAAAATACAATTCCAAATGAGCGGAATATAATTTTAAAGGAAGTAAAATACTTGTTTTTATAAAGTTCTATAATACAAAATTATAAGAAAAAAAATTTAGAAGAGACAGCTCTCCACCTTCGTCCCTTGCCCTCATCTCAAACTGTGCCTATCCTTGTTCTGTGAAAGGTTCAACTGATTCATCCGCCGTCATTCTGAGTTCTCTACGTCCTTCAGCGTGCTTCCCCTAACTTTCATTTGTCTTCTTTGAGGTTGTTGTCTTGGAATTAAGAGTCATTCCACAATTGGAATACCGGAGATAGAATAAGATGATTATATATAAAGAGTTGTCTTATATTTAGTGCAAAGATGTATAAGAGTCCAATAAAAGAGAAAAGTTAACATTTGAGAAATATCTATTAGAAAACAAACAAAATAAGTTTTTGACCAAAAAAAAAACAAAACTTGGATCATGGGCGTGCGTTGGGAAGAAAGAAAAGCATTACGAGAGAACCAAAATAAACAATAGTTTTAACTCTACATGGGATATATTAACTCTACATGTGTTTTAACATGATTACTAACTATTTGGGTAGTTGGGAATTGGGATCGCTTTACCTTTCCATCAATGGGGCACCAAAATTAGGATCCGACTTATTTTGTGAAATCCTATTCGTATCATGACCGCAAAGACAACCTTAAGATGATGCTCTTTTGATTTGGCTATGACTAGTTGGGGCATAGATTCGGTTAAGTAGATGACAGCTTCATTACCACCGGCTGGCGACAACAAGCGATCGTTATGTTTTCTCGATGTTTGTATAGGATATTTGACAAGATGATTAGAATTATTTTTATTATAATATATAAAAAGTTTATATAACTTTTTTATTATTATTATAACATATAAAAATTTTACATTATTTATAATTAAAAAAATAATCCTAATTACATTCTGTCAAACGCTCTTTTGGTGTTTTAAAATGATAAGTTTGTGTCTAGGCCAGTTTTCTCTTTGTTTTGACGGTGACATTGACCGACGGTTTACGACACCAGTGAATAGTGATAAACAGTTATCTTTCTATGATGCCCTGCTGTATTTGTATAAGAGTTGGAAAACTGAGGAAATGGGGAAAGTGGGACATGGTTTTTTTTTCTTTCTTTCTTTTTTTCTTTGTTTGATTAGGACATTTGTGGTCCACCTCATGATGAGTCTTGGTTGGAAAGGATAAAGCTTTAGAAATTTTGGATTGAAAACAGCAGTATGGTACATTGGCAATTTGCCCAAGTTACGGCTTGACCGTGAGAGATTAATTTATTCAACTTGATGGGGTAGGACGTTTTTGGCACATTCTAATAAAAGGGTAATTATACAAGAGCTCTTATTTTAAGTGTTAATTTCATTAATAGCTATAGTTGGGGCAATAACTAGTCGGCTCCGTGACTGGACAAATAGGATCAACAACTTTTGATGTCGTGCAATGATGCAAATTAAAGAGGTCACTTCTCCATTAAATGCTTGGAGGACAAGAACCAATGGAAATTAGACCTTTTAAAAACTTGGACTTCAATTTTTTGTTAAATATGTTTAAATAGAATGGTCTAATATCTTTATGTTGTTAGTATTGTTTTTGTATTTAGACAATATGAAACTTGGAATACTTTTATCTTTAAATTACAATTTATTTTAAGAGGAAAGCTCAAATTGTTTTATTAAGAATTTGGTGCGGGAAAAATTTGTCAATTTTTAAGGGGAAAGCTCAAATTATTTTATTGGGAATGTTGTGCGGGAAATATATTTGATACGATATGAAGATTCGTGGCCATGGAAAATTCTGATTGAGATTTTAATCATAGCCAGAAGCAAAAGTCTTGTAAATCGACATGGAAACGTAAAAGAAAGGGAGGGAACAGATATTGTTAACGCTTAACATGCAAGGCATATCAAACATGGATAGGATTCATTATACAAGTTGCGTAAAAAGGTCGTCGCGCAATGATTTACATGCATAATTGTATGAAAAAATTACAACATGTGTCTAAATTATTAATATAAAATTAAAATTTAATATAATATTTAAAATATCTTAAAAATATCGTTAATGATATAATAATTACCGTAATAATATTATTTATTGTATTATATAATTACATATAAATAATTTTAATGATATCATTGTAAGATATTTATAAAATTTTTATAAATTAAGGTTATATTTTAATTTTAAATGTAATTGGGCCAATTGTTACAATTGGCCTAATTGTGTTTGTGGAGTTTATTGTTATATTGGGCCAACAAAGGCCTGCCAGTTATCTTGGGCCAGATTAAGCTTAGCCTATCAACAACCTTAATTAGGAATAATTTGTATGTTTGGTTTACCGTTTAAATCGCGATAATTTCAGCTCGAACTGGGTTTGTTGTATTCTCTCGTAGAATTTAGATTGTTAAATGTTTTTTTAGAATGATAAAGATTGAGTTATTCAAACAAAAATATGAGTACTGCTACAATAAAAGACCTTTTATTGATGGAATTATTCAGAAAAATTTATTCCTAGATCTTTTTTTTAACTATTTCTCTTTTTCTTTTTCTTTTTTTTTTTGTTTTTTTCCCTTCTCTTGCGTCTCCTATTGTTCTTTTTCAGCGTCCATGTCCTTGTGCTGGTACATGTTTACCTGTCTACCGTTAGAGAGCTCCGACTCCAACTCCGCGCTCGCACTTGTTGTCTTCACTGCTAATGCGTGCCGTCACGTCAAAGGTCTACTGTGCCTTGCACCCAGCGGTCACTGAGTTCCTTATCGGTACGTTTTGGACGCTTACAAATTTATGAGAAATAATTGTTTCAATATTTTTTTCTTTTGTAATTGTATAAATATTTTAGTGGGAAAATCATGGATAGCACAGTAGACGAACGTCGATTACCAAAATCTTTGGTATAACGGCAAACTACACCCAAATATCAGTATAGAATAGAATTGATCATCGGTAGCTACCGTAGGTATCTTGGTCTAAAAATTTAAGAACATGACACTTTTATAGGTTCTTTATTTCGTTGCGAAAATCAAGATAAGGTTTATGAGTGATGTTGTGTACAGAGAAAACTACATGCTATGCTATAATTTTAAAAATTGTGTTTAATCATGCAACTCTTACATTAAAAAAAAAATTATGCTACATAACTACTTATAGTACTTTATAAAAATAATTAGTTTGAGTTATTTAAATCAGTTTTTTTTTCTCAACCAATTCAAATAGTCAAGCTTAAAACTCTCTCATCAATCATTATATTTTTGTAGTGGCATAATATATTTCAAATATGTGTGAGATTAATAAAAAAATAAGTTTTAAAATATTAATTTTTGAGAATCTCTGTGTGTAAAAGCCTCTCTCAAACTAGACAGGATTGACTCATCAACTGTTTAACTTTAGTTACGAGTCAATTTGATATATAACATTTATTTAGTACCATTTTTCAAATTTGATACTTTGTGAGAAAATTTGAAAAATAATACTTTAAAAAGTCATAATTAACCTAAGAACTCAAGTGCATTGCTGAAAGACTTGAGTCTATCACAACGTTGAGAAGGAGAACGAACTCTTTTTTACTCGCTTTCATTTCATACCAATAGACACACACAGAAAACCAAACGAAAATATAGAAACAGATCTTACTTCATCACCATTTCACTTCAGCCAAGCAACCAATCTAAAGACAAAGACGATGGTGAACAATAAAATCTAAAAAAGCCTTTATATATACACATTAATATATACTTACACAGCTTTTTTTTCTTTTTTTTTAGTTATTGTCTATGTCTTGAGCTTCGAACCATCCGCGCGGGTGGCGAGATCCCGTTCATTGAAGAGTCGGCGACGAGGAGGATGATCAATCTTTGTGAATCTCCTCCACCAACGAGATTTGGCTGTTGCGCCCTCTTGCAAGCGAGGTCTGACCTTGTGACATCAACGCTGCAACGGAAGGACTGAGCTTTTGTTGATCGAGGAATTCCAACAAAGATCTTTTAAGCTTCTATTGATTGAGCTTGTCGAGTTGATGTTCTAAGTTGCCGATATGATGACGGCAAGAACGGGAGTGACAGTCCCAATCTCGTTGAGGAGAGCATGAAGAAGGCTTGCCTTTTCCGAATCGTCATGGATAAGTCCTCATGATGGCGACCTCTTGGTTTTCGTAATGAAGCCATGATAGGATGATTTTATTAGTTATCATAACTTATATATGTTGTTAATTTTTGAGTGTTTAATAGTTTTTACGTTTATTTAAGTTTTTATAAAATTTAGTCAATTATATTTTTCTATTTTTATTTTCAGGTGTTGGTAGGAAAAGAGCAAGTTTGAAGGTTTTGAAGGCTCAAGGGACGCCAAATTCGCACCCCAGTGCCACATAACTGCTTCCCAGCATGGAGGAACAAGGAGCGGGTGCTCCAACGCCCCTTAAGTTTTGCAACCACGGCAGTGGTAGATCAGGTCTAACAGGAAAGCAACACGCGCAGCCGTGCGTTTTCTCTCGTGGCGGACGCATCTGTTCTCGCTCCAAACCCAACATTTACAAACGTGCGCCGCCGCACCTATTATTTCTTGCTCCCACACGTTGTCTTGTCTGATCCAAGAGAATGCACTGATTTTGAGTTGGATTTTAGGAGAATATTCCTAAGTTTTTGGTCAGCTTTATTAAGCTACCTTAGGTTTGGGCAAAGGACCTTTTTGGGAGCTTATTTTGGGGTTTCATAGCAGCCATTGACATTTCAAGAAGAGGTAAAAGGAGATAGAGGATCATCCAAGTTCAACCAAATATTTTATCTCTCTTTTGGTTCTTTTGAAATTCCTTATAAATTGTTTTGGATTTTATTTTTATACTTTGGTTTGTGATTTGGGATTTATTCATATTTATGAGTAGCTGAATTTCTTTGTCTAGAGGGCTATGGATCCAAGTTGAAATTGTGTTTGGATAATTACTTTAGTTAATTGCAATTTAATTTCCATTTCCAATTTTTTGTATTTTCTTCATTCTAATGCCTCTAATTGATTGATCACCAATTAGTTAATTTTATATTTAGGATTATTACTTGGGACAAGAGGATTCTAAATATGGGTTTAGGACACATAACCTAGAGAATTGTAGAATTGGGAGACTTATGATTCTTTTTGTGGCTAATTAATAAAACTTGCGCTTAATATCCTTAATAATTGGATCTAAATAGAAATATTGGAATTACGTAATTTAGGCATTTTTCAATTGTGTACTTGAGAGGAGAGTTGAGATACATGAGTGCTCTTAACCAATAAATTGGAGAAATTAAGTTGACAATAATCTAGACAATTACCGAGCTTAATGACAACTAGTGAAACTATCCCTCTAAACTCTTTTTAATATTGGTTATTTAATTTTAGTTATTCTGTTGATTTTATTTTTTTGTTATCTTCATTTTAGCTTAGTTTAATTTCTTATTTTTTATTAAAATTTTCATTAGATTGAAATTGTCTAGATAAAATTGAGAGGGCCTAAACCACGAAAAATTACAAAAACCTAAGGGCCGTTTGGTATTGTTTTTAAAATAGGTGAAAATGTTTTTGATTTGAAAAATGAGATTTTTTTTTAGAATTATACTGAGAGTTTTTTAAACTTTTTGTCTCAAAAAACGTACGACAACATTTTTAAAAATTTTGAGAACAAAAACAAACGGAGCCTTTGTAATCCAATCCCTATGGAAATCGACGTTCTACTCCTATTTTATTACTTACAAGTGTATACACTTACCCACGACCAAACTAGTCAACGACCCAGCTAGATACACCGACCGCTCACCGTTGTCGTGATCTCCATTGCCTCAAGCTCGATTGGCTCATGGCAGCTCTGCGCCATACAAGGCAAAAACACAAAATCAAAATACCTCTGAGGAAGACAATAGAAACCCAGTAAGTTAAGGGTAATATTGCCTTTTTACGGCACAAAAGGGGGTCCTTTCTAACTATTTTTAAGATAGACGTGAAGTCGAGTAACTGAATTGAGAAAATATTATATTAACTGATTTAGTTAGGTTGGTCTTTATGAGCCCAATCTAGAATGGGAACCTTATGGGCCAAGTCATGGCAGCCCATAACCCCACCCAAGCCAGCCTAAGTTTGGAACCTCAAGATGGGGCAAGCCGCGTTGTCAATGACGTCTTACGAACACTTTGCTTCTCTAATTTGATTATTCATATTCTTGAACTTAGTTTGCGTACATTCATGTTGAATTGCTGTAATCTTTTATTAAAAACTAATCTTTATTTGCCTTAAAAAAAACTAATATTTGTTCTAATGAAAATTTTCTGCAAGGGCATGGGAACGGAAAAGGGACTATGAACCGTACAGGAAATAAATAAATATATAACAGATACTTAGCGGTTAAAAAAAAAGTTTGAAAAAGCCATACCGCAAGATAACACCTTGTTGGTGTTGTTCTCTTTTTGTTCTTTTTAAAAAATAAAAAATAAGAAGTGATCAAAATGGCACCAACTTACTCCAAAATATAATTAAGCACACAACAGACTCTAAATTTTCAGATTACCTGTCCATTTTCCTTGTCTAAGATGATGCTAGCCAAACTATATTACGATGCTCATTTAATAAATTTTAAATGTTGTTTAAGTGACTTTTTCATCCTTAAGGGTATGTTTGTTTCATGTATTCTTTGAACTCAATGGACTTAAATTTAGATTCGAGTATCAAGAATCCTTCGGATACGAGTTTGTTTCCTCCAAAATCTGAATCATTTGAGAATCAAGAATCCAAGTTTTTAGAGTTCTCATACCCTTTTAAACTTTTGATACTCGGATATCTTTGCGACAGTAAAAACTAAAATTCTCTCTCTTATATTTGAGGGAAAAAAATCACAACTTTTTCATTTAATATCCAATTGAGATGATTCTTCTTTTATTGTGTTCCTAATGAAGAGAAGAATAAATCAAGATCCATATTGCATATTTTTTAAGATCATTAACATTAAGATTTTATTAGATTTATTAATAAATCAAAAACTATCTTCACTACCTCTCCAAACACAAATTTTAATTTTATTCCATACTCAGATTAAAACTTAAATGCACATCCAAACATCAATTCGAATAACAATTCAAATCACACTAACTCAAATTAAATCACTAATTCGAATACATTTACCCAATGGACTCTAAATGTTTAAGTTAATTAAATAATATAACATAATATAAATGGTTAGACATTAATCGGGATACTAAAAATTGAACAGATTATGAATCCCTAAATTAGATCCTATTTAGTCGGGAAACCAAAAACATAGAGAAAGGAAAAAAAAAAAATGAGCAAGAAAAGGGCATCCCAACAAGCCATAATTAGCATCCCAAATCACAAACAAAAACGTAACCACAAAAAAAAAGTTCTATATCCTTCTCCTCCCCTCCTCCGCAAGGAAGGGCTAGAGATCGAGGCCAACACACAAAACTAACAAACAAAAACCCAACCTCTCTCTCAAAACGAAACCAAAAAAAGCAAAAAGAAAATTAACCCTCAACAAGTATTAATTGATTAATTAATCATTAATTAATTAATTGATTCTCAATGGAGGTGAAGCTCAGCCTTGTTTTCCTTCTGCTGGCCTTGGCGATGGTAGCCAACAAGGCCAACTCATTCCCCGCGGAGCCCAGCTGGGGCGGCCTAAGCCACTTCAACCATGTCGTGTCTGGCAGCGACGTGATTGGGGACTTCATCGGTGACGACAACGAGATGCTGCTGGACTCGGAGGCCAGCCGCCGCAGCCTTGCACGTGGCCGGACCTTCATTGGCTACGACGCCCTGAAGGCCAACCAAGTCCCCTGCGGCCGCCGCGGCCACTCGTACTACAACTGCCAGCGGCGGCAAAGGGCCAACCCCTACAAACGCGGCTGCAGTGTCATCACTCACTGCGCCAGATACACCGGCTGATCATTTTGATCATTATCGTTAGAAAACAGAATATGATTTTGTTGTGTCTACGTACGTGCATGGGGGAACAAGATAAATATATTTAGTACGTACTCATGATCATGTTCTATTAATAAAGAAAAAAAAAGGATAATTAGTTTGCTACTGATCAAGAGAGCATTGACGAATATATGGGAATTTTTTATATAATTCTTGGATACTCATCATGTGCCCGATTGATTCAGGTTATAATTTCCTTCCCTTTTTATTTTTCATTTTATTTTTTCTTTTAAGTTTTAATATGTGTGGTGATGAGTAATTTTATCCTGTGTCTTTTTTTTTTTTTTTTTGGTTTGTTTATATATAAAGATCTATTGAGTCCTTTGTTGATTTTGTGAATCTTAATCACCTTCTGCTGGATTATGTCTGTAATCTCATTCCTTTCTTGTCTTTTTCTTCACCTTGTTGGTAATATATTGTTCTTTATATGTGTATTTTAAGGAGGAAATTAAAAAAAAGGTTAGAAAATTTGTTGTAATATTAAAATACGACATGTGAACATTCATTAGGCATTTTTCTGCAGCGATATTGCGTTTTTCACGCTTTCTTTTTCTTTTTTTCCTTCCCATCTTTTCTTTTCGGCTCTGCAAATTCTAATGTGGCATCCTTCTGTAATTGTGATAAGACAATGCCTCAAATATAACTTAAAGTTCATCCTTTTATGATCGGGACAAGAATAATATTGATTCAAACTATATAAAGGCATTCTGCAATTTAGAAATGGAAAATTCATAATTTCTTTTGAAACATGTACTATTAACCGGAATTTTAGAACCTTGCCTGTATATGATGATATGTGAGTATCAATAATTGAGATTTCTGTCACCAGCGAGCGGAAAGTAATGAACAATAATAGCGCACCCTTTGCAATTTTAATCACATTGAGAACGATTGGGTTAAAATTTTTATTTTTTAAACAATTTTTATTTATGCTACAAAATGTTAAAAGTTTTTAGTGCATGTCTTGGAAGGACATGTGGTGTGCCTTCGACATTTTTTTGTGTCCTTTTAAGATACATTTTATTAGGATATTTTCGTGTCCTGGTAAAAAATGTAAGCACGTGACTTTTTTTCTTTCCTCCCTTTTTCTCTCTCCTTTCTTTCCTCACTCAAGATCTGATTTTGCATCACTGGCGTGTTGGAGGATGGAGCCAAATCAACCTAACAAAAGAGAAAAAAGAAAAAAGAAAAAAAGGAGAGGACAGTGGTTGGGTGCCGCAACACCAAGATTGGGCACCACGGCGTCCGCTAGAATTCAAACCAGCATCGCGGTGCTAGATTCAAGCGTCGTGGCTCCCAAAACCTGCCTTTGTGATTTTTTATGGTATTCTAGCCAAAAAAAGAATAGGAGGTTTCTAATTGTAGTGATTTTTTCTTCTTTTTGGGGTATTTAAATAGAGAAAAGAGGCTAGGGTTATGAGTGACTCATATTTTTGTGAGGTTGAGAGCTCCATTGTTGAGAGAAAGAAAAATTCCAACAGAGGGTGCTAGATAGAAGAGAGATATAGGAAACACAAATTGAGTGTGTGTGATAAAAAATTTCTCTCATAATTTGTATTCATCTCCTTCATCATAGTAGAATCTACAACAATAGAAACAAGACGTAGTCTCAAATTTGGACGAACCTGTATAAAAATTTGGTGTTCTTTTCTTCTTTCTTTTCTACAATCATTCGTTCTTGGTGTTTTTAGAATTAGAAGCGCCTAATCCCCCAACATGGCAAACGGGACAGATGCGACGCCACTAGTTCAAAGTCGGCAACTCTGCCTTAGATTTGATAGGATCAGTGATGAGGACAACGATAGGCGACAATGTGAAGACGAGAGACGTTGGAGCTTTCTTCGTCGACGATTTGTAGCGGTGGTGGCTATTACAACACCGGCAGACTCCTAGAAAGATGACGAGAGAGAAGAAAAATAAGGAGAAAATATTTTCTAGAGATGATGATTGATTTGTGGCAAATCATAGTTTGTGATATATATATATATATTATCTTTGGTTATTTGAGGCATAAAAATATCAAGCGATAAAAAATATAGCATGAAGTGTAATTTTCTTGTTAATTTAGGGAATCTTTCGCCTTGTCTAGGTTGGAGCTATGAAGCTTATCATATTAGTATGAAAAAGAGAAAGTGCTTGCTGCTCTCTTTCTCGCTTCTGAGAGGTAACAATTTTACTTTACAGATGGAGTATGGTGTCTTAACTATCATATTAATTTTATAACGATCTGTTTTGTAACTGGAAGCAATTTTGTATCATTTGTTAGAAATTTCTAATATAGACAGTCGTAGATCAGACCATTAAACTTTTAATATGTTGAGTGAGATATAATACTTCACCGGTGGAATAAAATTATCTTCCCTACCATAAGACATGCCTTTTATTTATACCTAAAAGACAAATAAGCTTTTGTTCCGTAATCCTTTACACTATAGATTGATCAATTGATCAGATCATGTAAAAAGGGGTAATCTATGATAACTTGCATGTCCCATTCGAAAGGTGCTACTAATAATATTTTATTGGTGAGGCCAATTTGTCGAAAGCCTGATTATTTAAACAAAGAACTTGTGGAAGCTATAAACTGTACTATCGTTACCTTTTCTCCTTTATTTTATTTCTCTAACCTTTATTAACAAAATTCTCATTTCTGTACAATACAAGTGAAATTAATAGAAGGTTTCAACTTAATTTCCGTCAAACCAGATCAGATATTTATTGGCCGAAGCATATTAGATATGTAATTGGTTAAGAAAGTACAGCTCAAAATTACAATTTCAAAAGAAGACCCGTTCAAACTAATAAGGAAATTTCCTGAAAAGCATAAAATAGAGGAAAAGAAGTCCAACTAAACAGACCATCTGTACCCATCTAATTAATAAAACTAACATCTTGTCTCTTTCGGTTTGACCAAGAAAACATGGAAAAACCATTACTGTATATGACAGCGGAAATTTGAGTACACATATGAGAATGAGTGGTTACTGTGTATAAAGAAAAATACAAAATGAAGTTTTGCTCTAAATAAGCAAATTCTATTATTAGCTTAGTACTGGCAAAGTTCAATGTCTAGTTAAAGGAGTTAAAGGACACTTATATGAATCAATAAGGAAGAAAAACTTTTTTTCTCCCGATCCAGCAGTAGCTAAGTCCTCTCACAATAGTAAGTCCCACCGGATGGGTCTTACTGTAGGACCCACCCAGTAAGGCCCACTATTGTGAGAAGATTGGTGGGACCTACCCGATGGAGCTCATTGCTGTAAGAGGACCAAGCTACTGTTCTGTCGGGACAAATAGAAGCGCCTATAGGAAAACGTTGTGGTCCTGTCGTATCCCTGCGGAAGTAAAAAATTCTTCTGGCCCGGGCCCATACTGAAGAGGCTAGATGGCAACTTTGAGAACGGTTGCTTCAACTAGATTCATGATGACGTCATATATTAATACTAGTTAGTATTTTAGTAAATTATTTATACCTGGTTGGTTTAGGATAACTTGTATTTTTGCTTATAAGCAATAGAAGAGAAGTATAAGCATGAGATTTTAATTAGAGTTTAGATAGTGCATAGAAAAGTATTTTTTAATTTTGAAAGGGTTTTTGAACATATTTAGTTAAATAAATACAAAGCTTTTATTAATATAAAAATTAATGTAATTTAATAAATATAGATAGAATTTTTAATTTTTTGTTCTTAAATAAAATCTCAAAAATGTAAAGAAAAAAGCTTTTGTAACCACTTTTTCATAAACACAATGGTTGGCTTTTCGTAAACTTGTTTATGAAAGTTAAAAGCACTTTTTATGGGTCCATTCAAACATGTATTTTGAAGCAAATGAGCCAAAAACAACTTTTTTAAGTTATTCCAAAAAAGCTGATTGTACTTTAATGTTTATGAGAGCTACAATTGAGGAAAAACGACTAAAAAAGCTTAACGATCACATATTCAAGAAAATTTGTTTTAATATGAGTAGGTTATGGCGAAAAAAAATTAATAAGATTCATTGGGAACATAAGATTAAAAACAAAAAATAAAAAACCAAATGGATTGAAATGCACGTTTCAATCAAAACATGTGTTTTTTTGTTGAATATGTGTGTGAGAAAGAAAGTGTTAGCTTTCGTTTGCAACTTCAGTTGTAACTTAGGTTTTTAAGTTTAAAAAATGTACAATGTGAAACTTTATATTATAGCAACTTTTATTTTTTTATTGCAGTTGTTGAGAGCTTTACATTATTCATAGTTGTGACTAAAGTTTCAAACACCCCTTTAGTATGTGTACACAAATTAGGCAATTTTTTGAAAAGAAAAAACAGTTGACAAAGTCATATAGAGAATTTATTATGAGGTACTAAGATAAAATAACAGTTAGAAAGATCAGTTAAAAAATATTTGAGTAGGAGAGTATGTGAGAGAACATTTTTAGCATGAATAACTTAAGAGAATGATATTTATGAGAGAAATAGAGCTAAAAGTATCACTGAGAAAATAACATATGTAAGTAAGGATATATGAAGGAACCCAAATGACAATGGTTAAGATATTAAGGGGGGAAAGCAACAAAAAAAAAAAAAAAAAAAAAAAACCACAGAAGTGAGAAAGAACAAAGATAAAACATTGAAAATGTAAATAACAATGAGGAAAATTAAAAAGAAATGCAAAAAAGTGGAGCAAAAGGATAAAAAACATACAAAAAATTGTGAAAGACCAAGAAAAGTCAAAAAAAAAAAAAAAGAATAAAAGAAAATTAAAAAAAGAAAAAGAAAATTAGTAAAGAAAGGGAGAGGGGGCATTGGAAGCGTTTCACAATTAAAAAGGAAAAGAAAAGAAAGAACATTTTGTTCCCCTCGTCCATGTGTCCAAATATGGACAAAAAGCCCTTGGAGGTATTTGTATATGGTATAGACATAGTCACATGCTATGCACGTAGGGAAAGCTTTTTTAGACTCCATTTGTAAGTTAAATTTTAATTATTATATAGTTTTTTTAATTTATTTAATAAAAAAGATATAAGATATAAGAATGCATTTATTAAAAGAACAATAGTTAAAAAGATATGGTGAAAAAGTTTTCGAAAAAAAAAATCAGGAGAAAGTTTATTGTAGTGAGCTAATTAAAAAAACCCAATAACATTATTTAAATAGTTGCAAGCAAAAGTAAAAAAAAAAAAAAAAAGTATTCCAAAAAACACATAGAAAATAAAATTGTAAATTAAAAAGTAACACATTTGAAATAATTTTTTAATTTGAAAGAATTTATTTTTATATGCTAAAATGACATAACAATAAGGAAGCAAAAGAAAAGAAATACGGTCAAAGAATTAAAGAAGCAAAAAAAAGGGTATAATTTTTTTTGAAAGGATAAGGTTTTTTTTTGGGTATAAAGTTAAAAATTTGAAAAAGAAAAAAAAAAAAAAAACCTTGACAAAGAAAATAATAATAATAATAATAATAATAATAATAATAATGAAAATAATAATAATAAATGGAATGAAATGAGTGTCCAAAAAAATAGTTAAAGGATGGGGTGAAAAAGCTTTTGAAAAGAGACATATTTTAGGAAAAAGTTACTATAGTAGGTTAATTAGGAAAATCCAAAACATTATATAGTAGCAATCGAGAGTAAAAAAGAATATGAGAAAATAACATGTTATACCGCACCTTTAAAGGTTATGTTTATTCATGCAACACTTAGAAAAAAAAATATGGTATTATTATTTATACTACATGTTAAGTTGTGCTACAAATAATTATATATACATTTATAAAAAGTAAATCTTAAAATATGACATTTATAAAAATCCTCCTATTCCAAAGAAGTATGTAGAAAATAAAATTGTAAAATAAAACAATGGAGAAGGAAAAGAAACAAATATAGTTAAAAAAGTTTTTAAAAAAAGACGTATGAGTTTTATTTTAAAAGGATAAGTTTTTTTAGGATGTAGAGTTAAAAAGAAAAAAAAAACCAAAGTTGAATTAAAAAAAAAAACTAAAGTTAAACAAGCAAGAAAAAAAACATAAAAGCAACATTAAAAAAAAAGGAGTGAAACAAGAACAAAATGCATCGGACGAACGTTTTTTGTAAGTGCCTCGCGGCACTTTTAAATAGGTAATAGATTACGTGGAAGGAATAAAATATTATGGGGAATTTTCTGCCATAGAAAAAAAAAAAAAAAACAATAGATACTTAACATAGTTGGCTGAAGAAAAATAGGCACTTTTTATTACACACCATTGCCAATTGCAAGAATAAGTGGTCACTCGGTATGCTGCATGTGACTAATCACCTAATAAACTCATGACCTTCCAGAACCGAAGTTACTCGTCAAAAAGAAAAAAAATGTAGCTATATTTGATCAAAATTTGAAACGCAATTAGAGAGAGTGTGTTTAGCAATTACAAATACTTTAAAATAAAAAGTTTAAAAAGTTTAAAAATTTAACCAGCTTCAGCCATATTTTGCAACGAAGACTGGTGATATCGATGGGTGGTCTTGCAAGGACCACACGCCTCTTGTATAAGGCCCAGTGATCGAGGTTTTGCGACTTCGACAAGGTTTTTTGATAAAGCTTTGGTGAGTTACATTGGAGAGGAAGGAGCAGAGAAAGAGAAGAGTATATAGTAAGAAAGAAATAACGGGCACGTATTTTTTCCCGCATGATAGTGCATATAAATGTAAGTTTATCTGGCATGATCTGACCAGATAACTAGGCAGGTTGCATGCGAGTCAAGCTAGCTCGTATGTTTTATATGTATTGTGTGGCTAGGGTATTTAATAAGCGCTCACATACTATAGTAAAAGCTAAAAGTTATTATAATGTAAGACTTTTATATGTTATAGTATTTTAAACCACAACCATGATTTTAACCATATTTTTCAAACACCCTATTCATGAGGGTTGACCGGAGGCTAAGAAACTTGGACCCATTTTGGCCTAGCATATATATGCTAGGCCGAAACCAATACCAAATCAAAGAAGTGGGTTGCATGTTGACCTTTTTGGGCCCATCTATATTTACAAGTGAAAATTATATTTTCACCACACTTTTTAAAAACGTGTTTGTTCATGCCATATTTAAAAAGTTGTGTCATGCTATCAGTTTTATTACTTTTTTAAATATTTAGTGGGAGTTGCTTCAAATAATTTTTTTTTCAACCAAATCAAATAAAAAACCCTAAGACTTTCTCAACTCTCTATTCCTCTCTCTCATCTGTCATAATATTTTTAAGTGGCATAATTAATTTTAAACATGTATAATATTTATGAAAAATAAGTTTCAAAAGATAAGATTTGTGAAAAAGGTGAATGTGGAAAATATCAAACTTAGGACTATCAATTAAAAGTAACAGCAAATATGATTAAAATGCTTACTAAACATCAAATCTAGTATAAATCAAATATTTTACATAAATAAAATATCAAAAACACACTTTCTTTCTTCTTCTTCTTCTTCTTTTTTTCTCTCTTCCTTTTTTTCTTCTCTCTCTTTGTCACACGATAGACCTGCTCCTGTCAGTTTTGTTGACGTCTGTTGTTGCCGATCATCATCATCATATCATCATCGTGGCCCGTCACCCATCGCAACATTGCTGAGATTGAAGGAGAACAAAGTCCATCACAGCATTGCCAAGATCGAAGGAGAACGAAACCTGTCATCTCGACTGTTGCTTAGCCTCGTGGGAGGCATCTAATCTACTCGATGCACAACAAAGGTCGCATGGCATCGTCGTCTTTGTCTGTCATTGCATTGTCACTTGTCATGTCATCACCCGTTGTCACATCATCGACATCGTTTGTGTAGCATTTTCAAGATTCGAGACTCTAGATTTGCTGAAGAAAAAAATCAAACTTATTGGAGTATTTAGGTCAAAAAAGGTATTTTAATCTATAAAATCATTTAATTTGAATACTAAATTGACATTGTAATGCTAAAAAAAATCTAAAAATTAATAAATACGATTAATTAAAAATTAACTACTTCGTTCATCACATAAGAAAGTACAAATTTAAAATTTATAAATATAAATTTCTATAAAAATTCAATTTAAAACTCAAAATTTTCTATAATGCCTAAAAAAATTCACAAGTTTAAATCATAACTTAATCACAATTTATGATTATGAATTTTCTCAATTAACATGCAATTTAAAAGTCTTAATAGCTATAAGAATTTAGAAATAGATAATAATATAAATTCATAATTTTATCTACTTTATGTATGAAACATATAACAGAATGAATGTTATGATAATGCACTTAGATAATTAAAATAATTATTTGATGTGCTAAATTAAGCTTTTATAATTCAATAACTCTATGTACGGTCAAAGTAATGAGTTTTATAAGAATCTCAATTACAATATATAAATTAAGATTGATTGATAAAAAACAAATTTTTGATTCATGACAACCATATAGAATTCCTATATGATGCTAGTTTAACAAGAAAGATCTAGATCATAGTAGTCAAATAGCTCAATACCATAATTTAGAAATGGTGAGCACAAAGTTTATGAAAATAAGATCGATCTTGAAATTTAATGAGATCATAGAGTAAGATAAGAATTTTAAGAAAGCCATAATAATTTTTGGAAGTTTGAGAATTCCAATATCCTATACATGTATAGTTAGTTATTATACACTTTAGAAATTAAATAAAGTTTACAATAATTAATAATAATAATAAAAATTGTAATAAAAAAAAGAGAGAGAGAATGTTAATAGAGTCCAAAAACATTGATGAGCCTTCAAGACAACGCAATATCACAAATAGATTACTTTCAAATCCATAATGTGATTATGAAAGATTTTAAAAATATCCATAAACTAGGTACAGACCCCTAAATGGCATTTATTATACACAGTTTGGTTTTTACCCATAAAGTTCAAAAATGTGTTAAGTTTAGAATTTGATTTAAATTGACTTTCAAATAGTCAATTTAAATTACAAAAAAAATGTTTAATAAAATTATTATTACTATTTTTATAAAATAAATAGAAGTTTATGATGTGTTTTGATAGCACAAAAAATGGTTTTTATTAAGACGAACATGACAGATTTACTTTAAAAAATTATAAATATATATTATACTTATTAGATAACATTGCAAAGTTTTAAAATTTACAAAAAAAAAATATTTTGATCAAAGCTCTAAATACATAATATTATTTTAAGAAAAATAAGTAAATATGATAAATATAATTAATTGTCAATTTTGAATACAATAATGTCAAAGTTTACCATTTTGGAAGTAAATTACAAAAACTAGAAGATAAACTTAGATTCATGAAAATAATTTTATAATAATACAGAGATATTAGTATGTTTAGAAAAATACAATAAGAAAATTAGAATTATGTTACATATTTTTAGAAAGGCAAAGAATATTATAGTTTAAAATAAAAAAAATATATATGGTTATGTTTACACGAATTTTAAAACTTACAGATCAAAAATTTGATCAACGCGACCACGATAGAGTCTAAAGCCTCAAAGACCAATGATAATGTCTATATACATATGGATTAAAAAAAAGAGGGAAAAATTTCAGCAAAAAAAAAAAAAAGATTTCCCCCTTCTTTACTTTCTCTCTCTAACCCAAAAACTCAATTGGAGATTCTGACCTCTGTACTTGACACCTTTCGTGTCATCAGATAGATCGATGAGATGAGTCGATGACATACTTTATTGCCAATGACGCGCCCCATGCACCATTGCGGGTGGCCGGGCTTTGATAGAGCTCGGGTTTCATGCTCTTGACCTCTGATCGACGATCAAAGACCATCTACTGACTTGTTTTGATGTTCCGAACACGATGATGCCCTTTGTTGGTGCTAATTCCATTCCATTTAAAATTATCCAATATTAAATACATGCAGATCGAGGTGATGGAGACTGTAGTAACAGAGTCCAAAATGACATTTCTAGCCATTATAGATCTCCATGAAGTATTTTATCTATCCATGGTCCTCTAAGACCATTCTCGAGGATGCTTGTAGATTATAAATACAATGAGATCCGACTAGAACCGCTTAGCTATTAATTCAGGTAAGTAGGAATCTCGCCTACAAAATGAATATTTTCAAAATAAAATGTTTTATATGTTTTAATAAAAATTATGAAATGTATGAATTATGATATGTTATGCCATGCTACGAGATGATATGTATTATTATCAATGATGTGTGATGATATGTATTGGTATGACATGTCTACAATTTATTATAATTATGTTATGCCATGTCATGTGATAGTATGATTATGTTATGAACATTAAATGACGGATGTGGTATTAATTTATAAGGCTTACTCACTTTTAAATTAAGCATGTTTACGATTTATGAATTATGATATATGTAATTGTGATGCTATATAGTAGCATGTCATACTGCATACATACAATAAGATAAATGAAGTTAATAAGACTAGTTAGGGGTGTCCTACCAACCTCTTGACCTACATTGAGACTTTAATATAGTTTATAATTTTAGTGTCGTTAAGGACCATGCGAACCTTAACTTCCCAAAGATTGCACGCAACTAGTACGATCACCTAGGCCTAATTAATAAGATAAGCTAACACTTAAATAATTAAGCATAAATCAAGTTGTTAAGCAAGCATAAAATGTTTATGCATGTTTTTATTAAAATTTATTTTAATTATGTTTTGTGAGTCTAATTTCGTACTTATTGAGCGAAAGCTCATTTAAATATGTTCAAGCTGTAGGTAATAAACGCATCAACAACACTTAATGGCTAGTGGTGAGTGGCAGACGAATGGTAAAGTTGAAAATGGATGCTGCTCATGCAAATGTAACATTTCTACATTTTATTTGACGAAATTATGCACGTTTTTATTTTAAGAAATTATGTATGTATTAAAAAGTAAATAAGATTACATATGTATATCTTAAAAACTGGGTTATAATCATATAACCTTGATCTATAGAATTTTAAGGTTTAAAAATGCTGCATTAGAAAAGTGACAAATACACGAAAATTTTCAAGTTAGAAAATTATAAATTATTTAGAATTAAAAATGATTGTAGGAGTTTTATGTTAAATTAAAAAATGATTTTAATGAATATGTTTTATGAATTTATTACTATAAAAGTTTAAAAGATTATGCTTTAAGAAACTAATATGTTAGACTTAAGTGAATAAATTATACGAAATTATTATTATATTAAGTTTAAAAATGACAAAGTTTTAAGAAATCAATATGTTAATTTTAAGATAATAAATTATAAGAAAAGTATAACGATAATTTAAGGAATGATTTAAAGCATTTAAAATAGGAATTTATAATGGTATTTAATGTAGAATTGTTTCAGAAATATTTTCATTTAATAAAAAAAAAGTTTCTAAATAATTATCTTTGTGTTTAAAGAAAGTCTCTAGGAAATTATTATTATCGTGTCTTAAGAAATTAATGTTATGATATATGTAAAGAATGTGTCTTTAAAATAAATATTTTAGGAAATCATTTTCAAGGTTTTGTTTAGAAAAAAAATTATTCCACAATTTAAATACTTTATGTTAAAGCATGTTTAAGACCAAGATTAAATAGTTAAGTAATGGTCACGTAAGTAGGGTCATTATAGATTTGTGATATTTCTTAACATCTTAAAACATAAAAGATATTTGCTACCAATAATTTTTAAATTCATGACATTTGATATGATTTTTTCTTTATGAAAATTACACTATTTGCAACTGTATTGGATAATAATTAAATTTAAAAATATGGATGGCACAACTCTAAAGATATTAAAAAGGGCAAGGTTAAATGCTATTTTTTTATTATATTTTTTGTTGCTAAAGAAAAATAACAGTAAATCTCTCCATCCTTACAACAACAAACAAGATATTTTCTTCTGTAGAATAGCTAACTCATTAAAGTAATTGTATTTGTTTTTTTTTTTTTTTCTGTTATGTCTTTATTGCTTGATTTTGCTCAATGAACTATAATCTTAAAAAAAATAGTATGAATATAATCACTCAAAAAAATAAATGTGGAAATTAGATTTTTCTAAAATGGAACCTAAAAAAATACAGTGTGAAATAAATTGCACTTTGACTCAATATGATCTAAACTTGTACGATTTTAATCTTTAGTTTTATTCCAAAAGGCCTCATACTTTTAGAAGATGGTGTCCTTACTTGTAAACCATCACTTATGACATTTCCTATGCGATGTGGGACTACAATGTTTACCCCTATCTTGACTCTTTTTGCCTCAAGGGATTGAGGACTGTGACAAACACCCCATCTTTTGGGGCCCAACATTCTCGTTGGCTTCAATTCTAGCTCAGATATAGCTCTGATACCACAAGTATGATATTTCTACTTTGGTCTAAGTTTACTAATAACCTTTTGCCTAAAGGAATTGATGATCGTCACAAAAATGATATGCACCTATACTTGGTATAATATTTTTGCTTTAAGCATAAGCAATTTTGCTCTTAGGCTCTATCCCTAAATGCCTTGTACCATAGGGAGATGATATCCTTACTACTAAACAATCACTTATGAGCTTTTCTAGGTGATGTAGGACTATACAACTTACCCTATCTTGGCCTCTTTTGTCTCAAGGAATTGATGACTGTCACTTAGCTGGTGAGTTTTTATTTTTCAACCATTAGATCTATGGCAAAGAAATATTTGTTTTACATATGTTTCTATTTTAATATAATTTTGATTAAGCCAACGGTAAAAAAAAAAAACAAAAAAAGGGTTATTAACATTAGTAGCCCTAGAATTTTTGAGTCTCTTTCATTTTGTCTCTTAAACTTTAAAAATCACCGTTTTGCCTCTTGAACTTTAAGAACTCCTCACTTAGCTCCTTTTGATTTTTTGTTCAAATAAATGAAATAAAGCTCAGGTGATTTGCACATAGGTCACTTGTAAGGACAAAAATGAGATTTTATCACTCAAAACTTTGGTTCGAGTGACCCGTGTGTGAATCACATAGGTTTAATTTTTTTTATTTAAACAAAAAATTGAATGGAAAGAGCTAAGTGAGAAGTTTTGAAAATTTAGCATTAAAAGTGATTATTTTTAAAGTTCAGGAGAAAAAATAGGATATGCCCTGAAGTTCAAGGCTATCAATGTTAATAACCCAAAACAAAAACCAAGCAAAAAACAAAACAAAACAAAACAAAAAAACGTGCTTTGGTGATATAAGATTGTGATTTATTTATGTCTGTTATAACATTGGATACCCTTTGTTTGCATTTGTTCTTTTGCTTTATTTTCTTTAAAAAAATTAAAAAAAACAGTAATACTTAGGTGGTAATTAGCAAAATACATTATAGAGATTTTGAAAAATGAATAATTAATAAAGACTGGACGAGCGAAGGGCTTGTCGCGTCATAAATTGGCAAGGACATTTAGGGTCCATTTGGTAAATGAATTCGAATTAGTGGTTTAATTTAAATTAGCGTGATTTGAATTAGGATTTGAGTTAGTGATTTGAATTGTTATTCGAATTGACGTTTGGATGTGCATTTAAGTTTTAATCTGAGTATGGAATAAAATTAGAACTTGTGTTTAGAAAGGTAGTGAAGATAGTTTTTGATTTATTAATAAATCTAATAAAATATTAATGTTAATGATCTTAAAAAATATACAATATGAATCTTGATTTATTCCTCTCTTATTAGGAACAAAGTGAAAAAAGAATCATCTCAATTTGATATTAAATGAAGAAGTTATGATTTTTTTCCCTCAAATATAGGAGAGAGAATTTTAGTTTTTACTGTAGTAAAAATATCCAAGTATCAAAAGTTTAAAGGGGATAAGAACTCTGAAAACTTAGATTCTTGATACTCAAATGATTCAGATTTTGGGGGAAAAAAACGCATATTCGAAGGATTCTTGATATTCGAATCTAAATTTGAGTCTATTGAGTTCAAAGAATGCACGAAACAAACATACCTAGTCAATACGTTTCTATTAACTTTGATTTCGCTATTTTCTTTCCTGTACAAGTATATTTCATTTCTATTTTAAAAAAAGAATATTTTATTATTTTTTTTCTTTTACTAATCGTTATTTACAGTTAGTAAAGCATATAATTGAGCTTTATAGTTTTTTGCCTGTTTTTCCTTTTCACTAATGGGTATTATATATATATATATATATATATATATATATATATATATATATATATATATATATTGAAGCACATAATTAAGCTCGTTGGTTTTTTTTGGGTTCGATTCAAAAAAAAAAAAAAAGACCAACTCATAATATGAACTAATAAGCAACTCATTTTGCATTATCAGGATATAAAGAACAATCAAGATATGATATATTGGTCATATTATTGTAGCAACTGAAATCTTTTTTTGATTTATAGTTCTTTTTATTAACTCTTTTATATTTTTCTTTGAACCATGTCACTACAGATTGCTATAGCGAGATTTATAGTTTTTTTATTAACTATTTTATATTTTTCTTTGAGCCTTATCATTACAGACTGTTATAGTGAAATAAATTGTATTAACTACTGTATATGCATTAGATTGTCTAACAAATCGTCTCGCATTATCTGGATATAAAGAACCAATCGAGATATTATATATTGGCCATATCAGCAACTAAAATCTTTTTTGGATTAATAGTTCTTTTTATTAACTATTTTATATTTTTCTTTGAGCCTTATCACCACAGATTGTTATAGCGTAATAAATTGTATTAACTACTGTATATGTATTAGATTGTCTAACAAGTAGTACGCAAGACGTTTTTAATAGTTTTAAAACACTTATTTTAAAAGAAAATCTATATACTTTTAGGTTCAAACATATGTTGCTTATCAATTTCAAATGCTGATGCCAAAAGTATGATATTTGGTTTGATTTAAGATCCATATATATTGTTTGAGTTTTATATATTGTGATATTCTTTAATTTAAAAAAAAAAAAAAAGAGTCTACATTTATTGAAGCATCAAGAATAATGAGATCTTAGTTAATGTACAAGACTAGTCAAGAATTATAGTTTAAACGTTTTGCTGACACTTGTTGAGGCTCACATTATTGATATTTGTTGGGGCTTACGTTATGGTACCTAGTCATCAATTTGTTAGCTTGTCCTTTAGTTAAGAACTTAAAACTAGTGATTTTCTTTATTATATACAAATTCATTCAATTACGCATATTTAACCTCATTTAGATAAAACTACCAAAACTAGTGCGTAGATGGGCTTTGCTTTAGATTAGATGTCGCCATTTCATCTACAGATTTCCTGTCAAGCAGGTAAAGAAGCACCTAATCGTTTGATCGCCAGCCAAACATCACGAGACTGTCTCTCGAGCTTCTGCTGATTGAGAATGTTATGGACCATATGCAGGCAATGGCAATCTAGGTGTGGTGCTTTGTATGATTCCAAGGGAAAAATCATTTTCATCATCATCGGTTTATAACCTCAGTATTTATAAAATTGTAGGCCTCAGTCTAGTATGTAGCGTATTTTTTAAACTAAGTCTTACTATTTTGTTAATAACAGGATTATAACCCATGTGTTAAATAGGATTAATCTTCAAAGGCCTTCTATATATCCGGATGTACTTTGGCACCTGATTTATCCATATTTTTGGTGGATCAAAGGGTAAGAAGTTGGTGTCAATCGTCAAACTGTTGGAGAGTTTCAACAACCAAAATAGCAAGGGCCTGAAGCAAAGAGTACATTTGACAACGCAGTTAGAATTAAAAGTTAGATCGAATTTACTTTAACATATGAGAGCTTTACATTATAGTCTATTTTTTTACGTTATACTATACTAGTGTACTATATAAGAGCTTTACACTATAACAGTTGAAACTATATAATTAGAAAAACATTGCCAAATAAAACCAAGAATCATGTATGGCTTCAGTTCAATGGTTAGAAAGAATGTTAAGGCTGCCTTGGCAGGAGGGGAAAAAAATACCGAAACAAGAGCATATAAATTAGTTGAGGAAAATAGAGACCACGTTAAAGACTTTTTTTTTTCTTTCTTTTAATATAGTATAATTCTCATCCATTATAAGTTCTTTCATATTTAGAGAGATTAAAAGCTTACGGTTGTTTTAAAGGATTTTCCTCCTCTTTCTTCTCTCATGCCAAACAATTATGAGTCCTGAAATCCTTTCATTATTTGTCTCATCTTTTTTTTTTTTTTCATTTTCTACTATTCCCTCCTAAAAACAAGCTCTAACTGTTTGGCTAAGTGGTGAGAACCAAACTCAATTATGAACAGTGTAAATCTCTCACATGCTACAGTAACAATAAAAAAAAAATGCTACAGTGTAAAGCTCTCACAAACTACAGTAAAAATGGTTCTAACCAACGGTTCTCACTATTTTTTCAAACACCACATAAATGTCATCTGCAGGTATTATTTACATGGGATACTACAAAAATAATAGAATGATCGTTGCCAAGACATCATGTCTTATATTTTTTATAGTCTAAACTCGTGTTAAGTTTATTTTTTATTATATTGTCGTAAAATCCACCCTCTATTTTTGGAAATTTGAAACTACACTCTACATCTTTCATGTTTGGACATTTACATTGTTGCTCATTGACCAGTAAAGAAATTTAAAAATATATTTTAAATTCCTAGAGTACCCTTCCATGCTCTGTTTCCTAATATGGTTTCCTTCATTCTTTCCACCACAGGTATATGACGGTATGAAGTCAATGTCGGCCACAGCATTATCTAACAAAGTGTGTCATGCAAGATCTAATTGTTATGCAAGTCAGTCTCTCATCACAAAGCAAGGTAAGATGTCTACATGAGTGATGTCAAACTAGGCCTTAATTCTATCAATTGTGCTAGTAAATGCCTTGATTGGACTCGCTTGCCTATTGTTTTTTTACAAGTGTTTGAAACTTTAGCTTAAACCCATCAGTTACAATTATAAATAATGTAAAGTTCTCGACAGCTATAATAAAAAGTTAAAAATTGCTACAATATAAAACTCTTACATGATGCAATTCTTAAACTTAAAACCTTAGTTATAACTCATATGATGTTGCAATCAACTTTGAAAATGGACATTAAGAAATCCAGGTCTCTAATCTTTCCTCTGTTCAGGAGGTTACCCTTAGTGTGGCAACCATTATTTTTAATGAGCAATAAAGATCACTACAAAAAACTAAACTTTTAGTTACAATAGTTTTTAGCTAAGCTTTTAGTCATAATATTTATTGTGACTAATATATATTCAGTCATAAACTTTAGTTTAATTTTTATTGTGACTAAGACTTTTAGCCACATGGTCTTTAGTCATGGATGTTAGAGGTGCACACAAAGTCCTACATTGGCAACAAATGAGAACTATGATAGGTTTATAAGAAAGCAGGCTACTCCACTCAATAGGTTAATATTTTAAGTTGGAAACCCATTCCCTTATCCGATGGTGTTTTTCGTAGCAGTTTGAGGGGTTGGTTTACTTTTGGACATGCTTTCTTTGCTCTGCTCTTCTTCTTCGAACACATTTGGCATGGTGTGAAAGGGGCCATGGTACTTCGTTTAAAGGAGGGACTGTTAAAGGTGTTTGATAGAAGCTATGATGGGTTTATAAGGGATTGGGCTACCTTGTTAAAGGTGTTTGATAGGAGCTATGATGGGTTTATAAGGAACTAAGCTACCCCACTCAATATGTTAACCTTTTGAGTTAGAACCGGTTCTAACGATAAAAATATTTTGTGACTCAAAATCTTGTAGCTAAAAATTTATCACAACAAAAATTAAACTAACATTAGTCTTATTGTGACTGAAAGTCTAATTTTTTTATAGTGTATAATCCTTTCAAGTGCCAAAAAAAATAAAAAAAAATAAAGGTCACGCCCATCTTAAGGTCATAATTCTCGTGAGGATTCATATTTTGATCGACATAGGTCGTGGGCTAGAACGCGTGGCACAAATTTCAGGCGCATTTGTCTGTTTATGTAGGGGCAGTAGCTTTCTTTCAACTAATGGTAATCTCATTTTATGTGAATTTCTTTGTATGTCAATCATATAAGCACTTCTTGTTTGTGGAATTTTTTTCTCCACCAACCATCGCCCACCAAGGTGTTTTATCTTATACTAGCTGTCTAGTTGATTTATGGATAGATTTTTTTTGCAATCCAGGAAAGAGTGGACAAATTTATTGCTCTAGGATTTTTATTGTCCCGTTACAATGTATTTTACTCAATCATTACGAAAGTACCTCATTGCTTTTTTTACCAAAAAAAAAAAAAATAGAGTGATTTTAAACTCTACACTTGACTCTAATAGAGTCGAAGTGTAAAATTATTTTTAAAATATGGCTGCAACAACAAAGTATTCATTGTTTTGATAATATTAATTAGTATTGTTTTAGTAAATTATGTAGATACCGTTATGATAAATTACCTTAAAGCATATGATATTTTGAAAAGGACATATTTATAAAGAAATAAGTAAAGCAAATTTTTTATATTTATGTATATGTATTTTGAATACTTTATAAATATAATTAGAATTCCATAATTATTTAAATAACCTTAAAAATTGTATATAAGTGTTATATACAAGAAGATAATATTCAAGAATGATAATTAAAATAGTCAGTAACATATATATAATTTTTATAATAAACTATTCAATTAAAGTGTGGAATCTTTAATTGAGCATTACTGGTACAAGTCAATTCCATTAAAAATGGAACAATCTTATTCGAACCGTTGATGTAGTGAGTCTTTAAAAGAATGCATTATATATAATAAGATTATGTAGGACTGAGACATGATGTGATATGAATAACTGATAACTTCTATTAATATGACAAGTTCTAATCACATCGACTAATTGTCATATATAAGATAATCTTAATCTTGAGTTATTAGCATACTCCTATGTATGGATTTATGTATTTTCATTTACTCGGTACGGATTCGAGGATCTAACCTTATTCCTTGTATTTTGGAGGCATAATGAAGTAAGTAACCAGGAATGTTAATATTACAAAATTGAATCCATTCTTTTTCTAACGAGAAGTAGATAAATAATTCTCTTAAGTATTGATTCACAGCTCAAATAATAAGAGCGCGCACTTCATAATTAAGTTCATGAATTTATTATTTATTAGAGAATCAATGACATTAAGGATACAAAAAAATTAATTAGAGAGGTTAACGGATTTTACATAACTCTAATTATGAATTATTTATTTAATTAAAGAGTAATTAATATATTGGTTTATTGGACCTTGAAATTATAGGTTCATTAGTTTCCCCACCATCTTTGCAAACACTATTTGGACAAGTAGAATTATTAGTTTAAATAATTAATTTAGAATTATGGAATTCTAAATTAAATATCACTCAAAATAAATTAATTATGAATTGATTTATATTTATTAGATAACAAGGTTATTTAATAAATAATTTATAATTATTAAATAATAAGATTATTCGATAATAAAATTATTAATTTTGCAAAACACATAGTGGATGGGTCCGACTATGTATGGCACACACAATGGGAAGGTCCCACTACGTGTGGCACCTATAATATAAAGGGAAAGTCCCTTATGCACTTCAAAGCTTGTTTACCAAGTTTCCATATTTAGAATTTTTAATTTTGAATAAATGTGATTTAATTCAAATATGAAAAGTTAAATGTGAGAACAAATGAAATTGGGTAACAAACAATATTCCTCCTTGCACAGTTATGTGATAGGCGCCACACGTACAGAGAATGTCTCTTTGTGTGGATGCAATAGCAGTGTATAGAAAGAAAATATTATGCCTTTTATTTTAATTAAATATTTAATATTAAAATTAAAATAGAGGAAATTTCAGAATTTATTAACCCTCTCATGCTCTATAAATAGAGGCCTCCTCTATTTATAAAATATACAATTGAGAGTTTTAGAGAGATTGAGAGTACTCTGTCAAAATCCCCTTATAGGCGTGTAGAGAGAGAAAGAGAGAGAGAAATAGAGTTCTTCATTTGGAGATTCGTTTACTTATGTGTTGATATTAATAGGATGACTAAAGTGAGTCGAGTGATCTTTAGAAACAATAATTCCTCTAATACCCACATGTTCGTCTAATCCGGTGTCAAGGACTAGGCAAGAAAGACAATAATTTCATTAATATATAACGTCTTTATTTCACAAGTTCTCCATTCATATCTCTTCATTAGGTAATTAAAGTTTTTTTTATATATTTATTTAAGCATTAAATTAATATAATCTATGTCATATTTTACAAAAGTTTTGAAATTTTTTTTATTATATAAGTTACACATGATAACCACATTTCTGCTATTTTGTGCAAATTGTTTTCCAAAACCAACAGGTACTTGCTTGTAGTTTTAATAAAATAACGTTTGAGTACCTTACGGTTGTTTCTTTGCTGGAAATGTCTATCTTTTCTTTTGAAGTAAGTCAAGTCAAATAATAGTTCCAAACCCATATCAAAGAGGAAATAACATTGAATTCTGAAAACAAAAGACAATATGGAGAAATTTGAATATGTACTAACTTGTACAAGATGAATGAAAGTTCTGAAAAAATAACGCCATCATGCAAGGAGAAGGGATCAAAGTAGGTTATATATTTAAATTTAATCTTATATTGCCAAAATTTAAACGTACTAACTTCTCAAAGATCCTAAAAACTAACAAAATTTTGTCGCCAAATACATTAAAAAAGGTAAGTAGAAAGAGGTAAATAGCAAGTTTTAAATTTAAAGAAGTAAATAGCAGTTAAAATATCTGAAAAGAATAGCATATTTACTAGATTTTTTTTTATATATATTATCGATATGTGATTGCAAGAGGTAATTCATCATTTTAATTTTTGTCCAAATGATTTATTCTTGGCTTAAAACGAGAAAAACTTAATCCAGTTTGCAGAGTTTTATGCCTTTTTTTTTTTTTTTGGTTTTAAAGCTTATGGTACTTGATAATCAACTTAAAGCATACGTCACCATAGTTGCTTCTAATGACCAGTTCATCTGATTAAAAGGTATTGATACGTTTGTATAAAAAATGGTTGAAACACTCAAAAAAATCATTAATTCTAAATGTTTGTTATTGGTAATATTGTATATCTATTATTTATCTAGGGTTGACATTAACATTAATTCTACATATTGTTGTTATTGTTACTGTGAAAGGGGAAATTTTCATTATGTATATGAAGAATCGAATAGGCAATTAAATGATTTTTTACAAGTGTACGTCGAGAAAGACGTGTTCAAAATCTTTGACGATGAGATTAATATACATTTTAATTGCATGAAAGCCCGTTAATGATAATTTGAAAAACATTAACAACTAAAGACAACTCATCATTATTTTTATTACTTTTACATACTTCCCCAACTATTGTAAATTTTCCCATTTTCTAAAATTGTTGACGGAAAACGTTATGTAAAATATAGAAATTTTTTCTAAGATTATAGGTCTTGTAACAATGTGCCCCCGAGCTTTAAAATTCTTTGCAAATTTTCTCTGGATGAAAAATGAGATATTAGGTTTTATATGGGTTTAAGCATCCATTTTGTTCTCGAATTCTTTTATTTTTAAAGTAAAATCCTAAATTGAGAGGATTGCATTCCTATTGTCCAAGGAAAAATAATGGAATCTATTCTACATATGACTACAGAGTCAGGAAGCTAGAAATGAAGAATCTTTAGCAAATTTTTTTTTTTATTTCTTATTTCTCATTGAATTATGGCAAGCTATGGACTTTGAATCTTACAAATAATTAAAAACAAAAATCTTAAAAGAGAAGGGTGAAATCTACATGTCCGCTGAAAATGAGGCAATTCTCTCGGGCAGTGACTTTTCACATGAAATGATGAAAGTTGCCGCAACTGGTGGACCCCAATTTGAGGCGAAAAAGGGCAAGGGCGAAATGACCTAAAAGCATCACCATGAGAGAGAAAAACATTTGGTTTGAGATGAGATGACGCCAACATTGGAGCACTTTCAAAGGGATTAACCGAATTTCAAGCACTCGAGAGAAAGATCATAGAATAGATAAAGAGCACTAGTTGTAGAGCAAGGTGAAGAAACCTTAGGATTGTCCTTTTCCTACATGGACCTATTTTCCATTATCAGTCTTTTTTTTCTTTTGCTTTTGTTTTTCCCTCTCCTTTATCCTTTGGCTTTGTAAAACTTCATAAAGAACACCAATTCACTTGATTGAATATCATGTATATCTATTAACCTTAGTTGCTTCTAACTAATTTTTTACCGATGAACAAAAAAAAGCCCTCATATGCTACAGTAAAAGTAAAAAAATTACTATAATATAAAACTTTTATATACTACAGTGTTTACAATTTTAATTAATGGTTGTAACCACTGTACCAAACACCCTAGTTTATGCCAAATAGATACTAATCTATCCTATGGGATTTGGGAAGGAAGAAGATTGGCAATTGAGGAGAAGACTTGGATAGTTGGTAGAATGGCCAAAAAATACCTGAAAACCTAAAATTTCCATCAAATTATCCACCAACTCATGAGGTGCAAAGTCCACAATACCACACCCCACTGAAACAAAGAAAGAAAGAAACAAAAAGCCAAAACACAACAGGCCATCCGCCTGCACCTTGTTTTCTGGCTTTTCCCATTTTTTTCATCACACAGTAGCCCTAACCTTTTTTTTTTTATCTTTTTATTTAAACTTTTTTCTTTCCTTTCTTTCATCATCACAGGTTCCACTTTCCCCCACAACTTTCACTTTCTCATGTCTCCATTCACTACAGTTTTGGTCTCTCTTGGGGTCAAAAAGCAAACTCAAAAACAATGTCATAGATTCAAAGAAAGAAGAACCACCTTTGCATGATTGCTTTTACAGCAATTCAAAGTTTTCTTCCTCTTGTATTCAAGGATCATGGCCCATCAAACTCAACAAGTGGGTTTTCCTTTATTTAATGGGTCCCAACAAAACAAAATAATATAAAATAAATGCAGAAGACTCGGCCTCTGTTCTGTGGCTGAAATGGTACTGATCTGGTCATCTAAATACACCGGAATTTATTGCTTCTATTTAAAGACCCCCTCTAAATTTTGACCTCCCACAAACAACCCTCTAAAAATGGACAACTACAACAACAAGAACACCCATCTAGAAATTAATGTGCTCAGCTAGATCAAAGATTCAAAATAACATGATATCAGAATCACAGAGCCATTTCCAGTGACCCCAACAAATGTCCAACGGTGACTTCATCTAGATCACAAGAAAAACGCCCAACTGTCGATATACCATGTTAAAATACCTAAAATTTCATTTTGCAGTCTAGTTTCTCTGTACCCTATAAAAAAATAAATAATAAAGAAAGAAAAATTAGCAAACAATCCTTAACAACGTAAGCACACGGAATACCTGCCTGCCACATTTGACACTATTGTTTTTTATTTTTTATTTTATTATTTTTTTAAATTTTCTGCCCTCACTCAGAAATTCAGAAAGACAACAAAAGGGTCAAGATTCCTTGCCCATTCTTCTACTCTTCCCTTGACAGCTTAGCCAAAGCTACTTTTTTTTGCCATTTCATACAAACAAACTTTTCTCCTTTCTCTCACGCCACTCATCTGCATCTCTTGCAATGCTTAATTAATGCCTACCAAGTAATGGAATTCAAACTCTGACTTCTTGCATTTATATTTCTTAAGAAAGAAATAAAGAAAAAGGAAGAGTGTAGACACAAACATCAGTTGGGCTAAAGTGCTTCTCAAATGCCAAATGTGTTTTTTTTTTTTTTTTAATGATTCCCCCATGCAAATTTGTGGTGAACAATTAAGTTTTTTTTTTTTTTTTTGGGTTTTTCGATTTTCAATGTCTTACCCTCAAATGGATCGATATTTTTTAAGCATGTAAAAAGAAAAGAAAGTGGCTAAAAATAAAATGGCAAAGTCAGACCGAACAAAGATCGCGACTTTGAGTATCAAATATTTAATACAGAAGAGAAAATTAAAAAAAAAAATCCAAGTTTTAAGCTCAAACGTTACACCACTAATTTGTAATCAAAGCTTAACAATAACAGAGGAATAATCAATCATATCTCCAAATTCAGATCGTTCGTTTGTGTCAGATTGAAACTTTTCCATTTTTTTTTCCTTACTTTTCCCTCAAATTATCTTGGCAACCAAGCACATCAATCATGACAATACACATCACATGCCCAAGAAACAAACGGCAAAAAAAAAGATAAAATTTTACAATTTGGAAGCAAAGATTCTCTCATTCTCTGCAAATATCGCATTACAAACTGTTTTTTTTTTTTTTTTTTCCTTAAGGTGGTGGTTTTATCAATGCCAACAGGAGCATATATGAAATATTACACCAAAATTAAAAAAAAAAAAAAGAAAAAGAAAAAACCCAAACGCAGTTATTGAGTGTTGTTCAAGAAGACAAAGAACCTGAAGAAGCCCTAGGCGACGTCGTGGGGAACAACGGGAGGAGCCTCGGCTCGGCCTCCCTCGGCGTGGTCGCCGGCGACGGGTGCAAGTAAAACCCCTTCTCCTTAATCGCCTTCTCCTCCGCCGCCTTGTCCAAGCCGGCCGGCCCTGACCCGGCGGATCGGTCGAACGGGTCGGGTATGAGGGGCGTGACCGGGCTGAGGACAAGGGCCGGGAAGTCCAGAATGCTCGGGGAGAGAATCTCGGGCTTCCTGGGCGAGAATCCCGAGGAATTGGCGGCGAAGACGGGGATGAGAGGGTTGATCTTAAGGTTTTTGAGGGAGTTCCTCCGCTCGTAGAGCTTGAATCCGGACTTGGATTTGACCGGCGGGATGTGGGCGGCGGATCCGGGTTTGGAGTTGGATGATGAATTGTTGGTTGCGGAGGAGGCTTGCTTGGCGGTTTCGGAGGAGCCGGTGAGCATCTGAACGACCTGCTTGAAGGAGGAGGTATCGGCCTGGACGAAGGTGGTCGGGTAAGGGTTGGCGGATTCGGATCTGGTGGTGGGGATGGGTTTGGGAGTCTGGGGTTGACAGTGGTGGTGGTGGTGGTGGTGGAGGACGGCGTTGCTGTTGGTGGAGCTAGTGGTGCTGGTAGCGGTGGTGGTGCTGCTGCTGTGGCTGTTGGGAGAAGGGATGAGAGAAGAAGAAGAAGAAGAAGACGAAGGTGGTAATGGGATTGCTGCTGCTGCTGTTGTTGTTGTTGGGCTTAATTGGTGGCGGTATTTTGGTGAGGCTTCCATTGATGGGTCTGGTCTGGTCTGACTAACTGAGTCCTGATTCTAAGACAGAGAGAAATTTAAAGACTAGATGGGATGGGATGGGATGAGATGAGAGGCGATGACTCTCTCTCTCTTTCTTTTTCTCTTCTCGTTTTCTCTCTTCGTCCTCTGTTTTGTGTTTTTTTTTTTCTTTTTTTTATAATATTTAAAATATTTTAAAAATATTTTTAATGACATAATAATTATCTTAATAATATTATATTATATTATATAATTGTATAATAATAATTTTAAAATATTTATAAAATTTTTATAAATTAAAATTATATTTTAATTTAATAAATATAATTAAGCAAGTTGTTTCATTAATTTTTTTTTTATTTGCTTTGCTTTGGGACTTTGGTTTGGTATGAAATGTTGTGAGGACTTTTGGGGTGGGCCCTCGGAAGGAGATATTCATCACACTCGGTAAATGCCGCGTTAAGCACGCGCTCTTTGTTGTTTTGTTCAAGCTGTCAGAGAATTTTTATTACAGGTATGCAAAAAATAATTTTGATTTTTATTGGTATGTTTTTTTTCTTTTTCATTTTCCAAAAAAAAGAGAATTAGTCCTAAAAAAATCTAAACTAACAGTTAACTTGACATATGCTTTCCTCTACTATCATTTAAGATGTTCAAGTCCTAATGGCTCAACCAATATTCCGCTGGTCTATTGAAAGGTATAATTACAACTTTATTATAAACGAGAGAAATCAATTCCTAAATATTAAGAAAGAGAGCCTGACATGTTATTATCCTGCTATTATGCCATCATCATCCATAATTGATGTCTTTTTGTTTTGTTTTGTTTTTTACTTTTAGCCAATTGATCTTATTTTAATTGGTGAATGATAGATATAAGTATTAATCAACTAGATTTTTAAAAGAATTAGTCACGAGTTTAAATCCTAAAAAATATTAAGGGTCTTATTAGTATGACATACTTTCAAACTATTAAATCTCATCAATTAAATTAAAAAAAGATAATTCAATAAAATTTGATAACAAAAAATAGTTCATAATTATGATACATTCATTTGTTCAATTTTTAAATTCCAAGGGTCTAATTAAATTCTAGTTTAAACATTTTTATTGATATTGAGCTGATCAAATCCACATTTTGTTGGAGACCAATTTCTTGTATTGTAGTCTTTACTTTTTCTTTGATAACAGTTTATTGGCCTTGTTATTTGTCTAAAAGCCAATTTTGTAATAGGATTATGATAAATTAGTTGCATTGGAACTTTCACAAACATTGTTGGATTCTACGCCAAGCCTTTTGAGATAGTATTACTTAAATAAATTAGAAGGTTAAGAATTTAAAATAGGTTCAATTTCTTTTTCATAAATAAATGCTTGTAAATATAATTTTTAAATATATTATCTTCCAATAAGAACTTAGTAGTAAATTTAAAGCTTTGAATTCCGAACGGAAAAGTAAACGATGCATCCTAAAGTTAATCTTCTTATTATCTATGGGCTCGTTTGATTCGAGTATTTAAATAAAGTATTAAATAAATATTTAAATTTTTATAAAAAAATATATTATAATAAAATAATTTAAACCGTGATTTAAATACAGAAACAAACAAACCTTGCATGCATTTTGTTGTTATTACACATGATTGATTAAGACATTGAATGTATGACTGTTAAGTCCCAAAGTTAATGACAAAAAAATGATTAAAAAAATCAAGCCACGCTCCCATAGAGTGTGTGGGCTTAAGAAAATGGAAAAGCCAGCTGGTAAGAAGCCATTGGAGAAGTTTGGAATTTTGGACGACAGGGGTGGGTGGGGCACTGTGTATGCGTGGGAGAGAGAGACAGATGGAGAGAGAAGGGGAGAGAGAAATAGTAAAAAGAAAATTTAAAAAGGTTCAAATTTTCTCATTGCCTTTCAGAGCCACTTGACGCTGACCACGGTTACTGTAAAACTCAGTAATTAAATCCGATTAAAGTTTCCAATCCTAATAAGTAGTAGTAATAATGTTTTTCTTTGAAAAAAAAAACAGTGATAATAGTATTGGATTTTCGATGTTTGTTCGATTAGTTCTTAGGTTAGGTTCAAGTCCAAAGTCCTAGTCCAACCTCTATCCGCCGTCTGCTTACCAATCTACCTGGTATGATCAACTATTTATATGTGTTTAAAATCAACTTTTTAATTTAAAATACCGTAAAAGCTTTATATTATAGTAATTTTTTATTTTTTAGTGTAACATGAATGTTATATTATAGTAACTTTTTATTTTTTACTGCAGTATACGAAAGCATATTATACTATAATAATTTTTTACTTTTTATTATAATATATTAAAGTTTTATACTATTTTCTAATTAAAAAGTTAGTTCAAATCATACCGTACTTGCCAAACACTATGTTACTATGTATTCATCCCCAAATAATGTCACATGTATGTGTGACATCATGGACCATGGTACACGTATTTCTTTTCTTTTTCTTTTCCTTTTTTTCTTTTTTTTTTGGATATAAAATAGACAGTTCCTAATGTATATCAGGTCCCTAAAAAACAGAAACATATGGGTAGATATGATGTGGTTTGAATGATTATTTATTAAATTTTTTATTGAATCACAAAGTGTGGTTAGAGAAATCTTTTGAACCGCAGTCGAAAAGTTTAGATACATAACAACATCAAACCACACTTATATTACACAGTGTGAATTATTTGATAGAGTCTTAAGTCTTGACATATATAAGTTTTGCTTTTGTAGGGAAAAAAAAAAGCGACAAAAACAATCTATTTATTTTTTTCAATCATTGTATTTATTACATCCCAAAGGGCAAATTTTATTTCTCCATTTTAATCATGTAATGTCACAATTATCGATTATTCTTTCTTTTAACCATGTAATAACTTATCTGGATCGATATATTGTTTTATTAATGTCATTTATAAATATTGAAACAAAAATAATATCAGAATACATGTTTAAAAATAACGAATTAAAATGAGATAGTATTTAATTTAAACAACTAAAAACAAGACGGCATAAAAATGTATAATATAGTTTACCATAAAGTTCTTTAAATGAAGTATTTTTCCGTTAATAATTTTAATCTCTTCGGTAAATTGAGAGATATATAGAGAAACCTTTTTCGAATTGTATTGATTTGAACTTTTTTGTTTGAACAAAAATTTCGAACTGTATAGTTTAAATAATAATCTAAACTTCCTTTGAATGCGTAGTTAAAATCTTAATCTGAATAGAAAATTAAAACCGAATTTGTATTTGGACAAATATTGATATTTCTAATTTAAACCATGAAAATATATTTAATTAAAAAATAAATAAGTAATATGTATAAAGAAGTTATTTAATTTAAAAATAATAAGAAATAATTGTGTTAAATTATGAATACAAATATGTGGGGAATGAAATCATTGTTCAATACCGGCTTGAAATGCTGAAATGGTTGAGGATTTGAATTATAAGTTAGACAGTTTAGCCTAGGTAGAAATATCAATCTAGTTCAAATTAAATACGCAAACATTAATTGGATCTGTGATGGTAGCTCGTATTGAGCCAAAGAATCAATGAAACAAACACGTTGTTTAATGTTGTGAGACCATCTTCTTCTTCTTATAACAAAAAAAGTTAATAAATTCAAACAATTCTCTCGTGCGAGAAAATCTCCCTACCGGACAACCCTATTAAGGGCCCGTTTGCCATGCTTTTAGAGGCTACTTTTAAGTTTTATAATCACTTGTAACCATCTATATTGATTTAGACTGTTGTAAACCTACTTTTTGTGAAGTTGCTACTAAAAACAGTTGCCCAACAAGAAAATTTAAGAAGTCAAAGGTTGCTTTTCAACAAAAATTTTTACTGTCATAATTTAAAATTATTAAAATAATCTTAATAATAATATATAACTTTAAATTTATTAATTTTTTCATAATAAATTAAAATAACATCACTATAAAAAATTTAGAATTTATTTGTTAAGTAATTTTTTTAATGTTGTTGTGCTTTTTTTAGATTTTTTTTTTACTTTCTAAAAATATGTTATGATTTAAAAATAAACTCATGTTTTTTTAGTTTTTTAATTATTACGTATGTGGACTTGAAAGTTTAAATTAAAATTTAAAAGATAAATATGTATAATCAATCATGACTATTTTTGTCATTATACATTTTCACAATAATTTTAATTATGTAGTTTCACCAAATACATGTGATTCTAAATCTGATATTCACAACAACTTTGAAGAAAAATTACCAAACTTTTATTTGCTTATGGTCGATAGCAAAACAACAACATAGTACTGTAAAAACAACAACACAACACAACACAACAAAGTCAAACTCGCCCCATCTTTTACCAAACAGTTATGTTTGTATAATTCATATGTGTTGACGATTTAGAACTGTATATCATGGATAAGGCTTTTTTTTTCATACCTATCTCACATAACTTTCCTAATAAATTAATTGCCAAAGAATAAGTCTTTTTAAAATTCTGAAATTCTATGTTTGTATAATATACATATGTGTGTGTGTGTGTGTGTATTATTTAACCAAATTCTATGTTTAATGCGGTTGAAATACATGAACAAACACTCACCTTTGGTTGTTGCTATTTAATAAGAACGACATTGCAAACTATGATTAGCAGTAACTTCATTAGTCTCTAATCCAATAAGAATCAACAAGATTGCTGAAAAAATCACAAAAAAGATGGCTGAAAAAAGAATTAATAAAACTTTTTTTTGGAGGAAAATACTGTTTAATACGTGTTTTTTTTTTTTTGGGGGTAATGTACGGAAAGAGAAAGAAGAAGAAACGCTTTAGACAATTTTTCAGCATCTTTCATTTTCCATTGTCCTCTGTGTTTTCTTCGTCTATTTCTGTAATAAAGAGGTATTGAAAGGTAATCATATATAAACATTTTCATGCCCTACACCATTTTGTGCAGATGACACATGTTCAAATTTGAAAGACGTATTCAAAACCATAACATCAAATCAACAATCCAATTGAATCAATGCTTTTCCATTGAATAATGGAGGAGTAATCAAAGCACCAAAAGCATATATTTAGCTCACTTATTTATCAAACTATAGCTCACTTAAGCTATTGATACTTTTTTTTTCCTTTTTTTAATCTAATTGCCAAACCGTTGTATTAAAATTGGACAGATGGGGATTTACAATTATTTTTTATTAGTGAAAGGGAATAATTAAATGTTGGTCTTTCTTTACCACAAGTCAGACTAATTGATGCCCACATTGAAGTTGATACTTATTGGCAGGATCCCAACAACGGAAATTTAAAGAAAAAAAAAAAAGTTGAAAATGAGAGGTGAATCCAATTCTCATTTATACAAACTGAAAGCTAGTAGAGCTGTAAAATAAATAAATAAATAAATAAAAGATAAAAAAAAATAAAATGAAAAAAAAATGAAAAGGTGGGTATTGGGACCACAAGTTTTTATTTTATTTAAAGTGCCAACAATTTGACAAAAGAGAGCGGCTTGTCTTCTCTGCTCTCAAGTGCTGGTTTGTCATGGTAAAGACTTTGCATTTATGAGTGAGAACTGTTGATAGCATCTTCTAGGCACCTTTACAAAAACTTCAATTTCCATGACTTAGACTTCACCGGAAAAGTCCTATTTCTTTTAAAGAATTAATGTCACTACATGATGTAGCATTTTCAACACAACCTAACAAAGCTCTATACTTTGAGGCCAGAGCAGGACAGAACTTGGCTTTCAAGGAAGTATCCTAAGAGCCCAAAACTTAAAACGTTTTGGCAGCATAATGTGACAGTGTGCAGCTCGGATTTGTTTATCGGATCGAAACGTGATGGTTTGAATTTTTTTTCTTTGAGATGTATGGCTAAAAATATTCAAAATGTTAACAACAGGAAGGATAATTCACGATTCAGCTTTCTTTATGGTTTGACATGTCTAATTAATGGTTTGAAACGAGCTTCATTCTATTTTTGACAAAAGCCGACTCAGACGAAATTTTTGATTCAAAACAGCTGAACAACCAATTGTCCCTGTGGAAATGTGTCTCTCCTTAGCTGTTTTGACAAAATGTATGCGTGTGTGTGTGTATTTTTTTTTTATGTTTTTATTTTTGTTTCAGGGGACAAAATGTGTTTCAATGAAAGTGAGTTGAGATTTTTTCTTTCCTTCTTTTTTTTTAAAAAAAATAAAAATAAAGTAAAAAAATTCCTAAACCCATTTTATGTGATGGTATTTCCTAGATAATTGGAAAGCAAAATGGATTTCTAGTGGGGCAATTTGAGAGAATTTTAAGCGACTTTCAAGAAGAATGTCAAATGGGGTTTTCTAGTTAAAGAGCCACTTTTATATGTTAGTGCTTGGTGGTATCTTTTGCTTCACCCGATCAAAAAAAGGGATCACAAAAAAAGAAGGGTAATATCATGTCTTATTGTTGGTATATTTAGGATTATAATCTGACAATAGTAATTTATATGGATACAACCAAAATTTAGTAACAGCATCAACTTTGATTCCAAATGAAAAGAAGTAAGAGAAGGGGATTCGATTCAAATTGCCTAGTGCCTCACGCTATGGTTCGAGCAATTACTTGCTGCAAAACTAGTCGTTGTTGACTCTTTAATTTTGTTATTATTATTACTCAAAGAGCTTCTTTCATCGATGCTTCTTTTATTTATTTTTTATTTTTTATATTTTTCCTGATCAGTCCATTAAATTGTTCGAACATCAGAGATAGAGAAATCAGCTCGCATTGAAAGCTCAGAATCTGCCGCAACAACTCTACCAACTCTATTCCAATCAAAATTTAAAATAAAAAAATCTCCACCAACTAATTAAAGATCATAAATACCATAACCACATAAAAAGCAAAACAAAAACAAAAACATAAACAAAAAAAAAAGTGGAGATTTTTATAAAAGAAATCTTATTTAAACCTATTGGTTGTAATCCGTTATTAACAAAACAATAGGTTTCAATCCAAGAAGTAGTATACTGCATATTAAATTTACGCCCATAATTTTATAAGTAGTAAGATTTTAACGTCTTGGAATGAAAAAAGGATTTTTGTTTTGATAATCCATACAATTATAAATTTGAGTCAGGCACTCCTTTTTTTCTTACTCTGCTTCTTTCCAAAAGATGAACCCTACTCAGTTGAAACCACTGTAGTTTAGCGTAACCCCACAGGCAAGCGACAATTTTCTTCCAATTATTATGAATAACTTTTTTTTTTTTTCCACTGGGTTGTAGCCTGGCCCTCTCAATGAGGTGGGCCTCATCCAGTGGGTCTACACAGTGGGACCCACCCCACTAAAAGGGCCGGGCCACAGCCCGTTCGAGATGTATAGCAATGCCCAATTATTATTATGGCTGCTCTACCAAAAAATATCTTTCCAATTATTATTGACAACTTTTATGGTCAGAAACACCGTATTATGTTCTTTGACGTGAAAATATCATATATAGTCAAATACTAAATTTGAAATGATCTTATAAAAAATTTACGTTTTAGAAACGTTCCTTGTATAACATGTTTCACTGTTTACTACAATCCCCATATCATAGCAGAGAAGTATGATAAATCTTATTTTTGAAACCTATTTTTTGTGAATGTCATGCATGTTTAAACAATTATTATGAATGATATTATAACACAACTTTTTTTAAATATGTAATAAACACTTTTTTTTTAAACTGTGTTTGTACCCTTTTAGGAATGCAATTACTGTTAAAAAAAATCTCAATCATAAATTCATAATCCCCTATAAGTAGGCTATTTTCTTTTTTCTTTTTTGTTTTTTGTTTTTTAGGAAGAGTTGAGTTGAAAGTTGGCCCAACTTGGTTATAACCCAAAACCTTTTAACTTTGAATGTCCGCCTTCATAGAAAGCCCAACTCAATAACTATACGAGGCTTGTTATGTTTGGGTTTTCCAGCTCAACCTAAAATCTCGGGCCATAATTGATGCTGAATGCCGATGCATTGATCCTTCCGTTTTCCCCTTTTTTCATTTGAGTTAAGACCATCTCCAAACGTATAGATTCTCAATTTCGACCAACACTTTTGATTATTATAGTATAACATTATCATATATTACAGTATTAAGAAAAAATAAATAACAATATAAAATTTTCACATGTTACAGGATTTTAACCAAATGGTTTGAACTAATGCTCCCAAATACTCTTATAACATCAAATTAGTAAATCAATCCTAAATTTTATTATTTGAAAGTGTTCTTTTCATATTAAAATTATACGCGCTATATTTATGACAAATTTTACGCTAGATATAGCATACATCAAATTTTGGTATTTAATCACCATTGGTTGACGTTTGGCCTTTTTACTTAATCATTTATAATGCTAATATTGTCAAATTGTTTAAATTTCAAAATTTATGTGTCGTTTGGTTCGTGTGTTTAAAAATGTTTTAAGTAGTTTTAAACCTATGAGTCCACAAGAATGGGCCTTTGATAGGTGCAAGTTTCAAATTGTTCAAAACCGTAAAGATTGTTTAAAACAAACTAAACTACCAGTTTTGAGAAATACTTAACCCCCTTATGTTCTAATCATTTTGAACTATTTTTTATAGTAAAACCTTTTCTCATTTTTATTTTTCTTTGTGAACAATAGTTTTGTAAATATCAATTCTTTGATATTATATTTTATTCTTATTTTAAATATTTACATTTTAAACACCAAATCAAACCCACTATTCAAAAGACAAAGGTTCAAAACTATAAGTTCAAAACAACGTCATTTGGAACCCCCTATACCAAACAAACCCTTAGTTTTACAATTTTCATTTTTAAATTTAGGGAGGGTGATTCAAACTTTATACCTTTCACAAGTCACAACTTTCAAAGCTTTTGTTTTGTTTTGTTTTGTTTTGAAAGGGAGATCATATCCCAAATTAATGAAATACAAACACCAACTAGGGGAGAAAAACTCTTGTTTTCGTGAGCCTGTTTAGTTGCCTCAATAACTTGACAAGCTATAGTTGACCGATGTTGACTCCATTCAGTGAGTCATATGATCTTAAGACTACCAGAAGTCATTATGGGATAAGCAATAGGTTTCACCAATAAATGCAAATAAAATGCACAAAGAGAGTCGACATGTGAAAAAAAACAACCAAATAGGTACATAAATAATCGATCACATACATAGCTTTTTAACAAAACTATATACAATCAATTAAAAACTTCGATCTTCCAAAATCAAGAGGCATATAAAATTAAAGCTATACATAATATTGGTATACTAAAAACACTACCAAATCATGATAAAAATGTTATTATAAACCACAACATAAAGAAAGGCAAAAGAAAATTTCTAAGGCGTAGGATTCGAGAGTTGCATGACATAGTCAAAGCATCATCTGAGCCCTAGCAGATAAGCCTCACGCGCCACCAACATTGTCACTAAAGAGCTGCATTGCCACCACCATAGGCATCCCACCACCACGTAGATTGAACCTCCGAAGGATTTCGGCCATTGAACATTACATGCACCAATAATAATGCTCTAAATCAATGGCAAAATGTCCAAAGTCGAGCAAGCTTGGAGACTAATGATGCGTTTGGTACGAGTTTTTGAGTAGAGTATTTAAATGAGGATTTAAATTTTTATGAGAGAAAATACTATAACAAAATGATTCGAACCGTGATTTAAAAACCGAACCAAACGCACCGTAAATTTTAGGGTCGGAAGCTTGGCTATGCACCTGGAGTGGATCCCAAAACACTGCTATCCTACCCTTCAGACCTTTCTCTTTTCCCTCTTTTCTATCTTGGGCTCTAAGATCGATGCCGCTAATACTTCTAAAGCATAACAACATTTAAAATATGTTATACATAAAAATCACTAATGCAACTAACAAATTAAATATATTATTTCATACCTTTGTGCCAAATATAATATTAATGTGGGCATTTGTATTTATATTTGGTATAATCTTAAATTTTATATGTTGTTCATGGTAGTCAAGCAATGCGACTCCTGTTGTTTCGAGAGTTAATTTTTTACGTGGCTTTAATAATTAAAATATTAGTTTGTTATTATTTTTTACTTCAAAATATTTTAATAATTAAAGTAATTACCAAAGCTTATTAGATTATATTTAGCAATAATCTTTTAAAATATAATATACAATAATTATTGACTTGATGCTGTTAAAAAGAGTTAATTATACAGTTACACTTTTAGTTTTAACTTTTTCCTCACAATTCATCTTTCTGTTTTTAGAAATTACAAATATATTATTTAAATTAAAAAAAAACTTATTTCAATTTTATCACTTGTGTACTTTGTGAATGAACAAATTAAGGCAGAAGGATGCAAAAAAAAGCCCTCCAAGTAGTTGTGAAAAATCTTTAAAATATAATTTTTAAAAAACTAATACAGAACATGAAATTAAAGAAAAAGATATTGAATTTCATGTTTTTTAAAGTTTAAATGTTTTTTATAAATTTACATCAAGAAAAAAAAATGTTTTACAAACACTAGTCAAAGTACATGTAGTGCACATATCAAGTTAAAATTGAAACTTTTATAACGTAGATAATGAATAAAAAAATGAATGTAAGAAAAATTTTACTTAGAGATTTTAAAAACAAAGTCTAGCAATAAAATCATACCTGACTCTAGCTAAAGGCAAAGAGTTCAAATACCCTACTCCCAAGTTAAAAGAAAGGAAAAAGTGTTGTTTGTACAAATAAAATATATGCATATTCATTTGGGTTGTTGATATGCACTTTTTTAGGTCTACTTACCTGAAGATATATAAAATAGATTTAGGCTTTTAGTTAATAAATTGATTATTTTTAGATAAAATGTAACAAATAATGTACATCGGTTTAGAGTTTTGTGAAGGATAAAATGATAAACAAATAGATCTAAAAATATACTCTAAAAAGAAAAAAAGATTTAGAATGATGACACAATTTAATATTTTATTTTATTTTTTTCTTTTTAGATTTTTTTTTTTGCAAAATTGGTTTTTATTATGTTATCTTTTTTAAACTCTCATGTATTATTATTTTGTTAGATTATTTGAAAATAGACGGCTTTTAACAAAGGGGTCAAAACTTCATATTTTCATTTTAAAGGTAAGAAATTATAATAGATAAATGGAGGCAAGAAAAAAAAGTAAAGCAAAAGAAAGAACTAAAAAAAGAAACAATAAGAAGCAAAAGAAGGAAAAAAAAAAAAAGCATGAAAACGGTGTTTAATTGACCAAAAAAAGCATTGGTCCCTTATCTTGTTGAACCATCCTAATTTATTGGTGACCTTACCTTTAGTAATGATCATAACATAAGATTTTTCTTTTAAAAAATTAAAAATAAGAAATTTTTGTTTAATTTTAGTTTTGTTTCTATCATTTAAAAAATGATAACGAAATTTAAAAAAAAAAAGAGGTCACTAAACGTCTTTTCACCAAATAGTATGTGTTTTTTGGGTTTTACCGAAATCCAAGGCAAACAAACTATACCTAGTGATCTCCATAAGTTTGGTCGACACTTTAATGTGTTAGTTGACATTATGGTCCTACTTTTGTTTTGGTAGCCATAGTTTATTTGTAGTTGAATAATTGGCGTTTAGAATTATTAATTGAATATTTAGATCTTGCCGATTATGATTATTACAAACCATTAGACAATATGATGCTGGCAGATTGCTCATATATTTCAATTAGGTATTTAATACGAATGCTTATTTGAAAAATCAACATGTAGAGTGTGGTCTTAATGATGATTAGATTAAACAACTGTTTAAATTGATGCGATTAGAACAACAATATGAACTAATGTTACAATATGCAGATAAACCGTACTTTGAATTGCCAATAAAATCTGAATCTATTTTTTTTTAATAGTGTTGAAAACAATAATTTTAAAAAGTTTAGTATTTTGTAACAAATCTTACAAAAACTCGATGATCATAAGAATTACCTAAGCTATATGGATCTGAATTTGTTCTTTTTGGCTCTGAACACATAAGAAGAAGAACCTATTAGGTTGGAATTGGAATGAAAAAGTAATGGATTTTTTAAGCTAGAATTTTTAAGGGACCAAAAATAAAAAGACAAAACTAGAATGACAACTGAGTATCAAAGCTACCTCTAATTCTTGTGCTAATTTAAAAATAAATTAATTTACCTTTTTAAAAGAAATCACCTCTTTAATAATACATGATATAAATAATTTATTTATCGTATAAATAAGAATTATTTACGGTATAAATAAGGAGTAAATAAATAATTTATACCTTAAATCTATTTACTATGTAAATATAAATTATTTACACTATAAATAATAGAATAAATAAATTATTTATACTGTAAATCTATTATTTACTATAAATATTTTTAAAGCATGTCATTTACGTACAATTAGTTTGAAAAAGTTTATTTACTACAATTTTATCCAAATGAAGAAGATATTTATACCCTTCTACGTAGAAAAACTTTTTTTTTCTCACCGGGTTGTGGCCCGGCCCAGTGGGACCCACCGTCACAGCCAACCCCACTGAGTGGGGCCGACCCCACTGAGGGGGCCGGGCCACAGCCCGGGATGTATGGGATTACCCTTCTACGTATGAACTTTACCTTTATGGGCTTGAATTTTACCATACGGTGCAACCAGAGAAAAAAAGGTTTGCTTTTAAAGTATTTTCTGAGATTCAAAATAGATATGACATTCACTATTGGGCACTTCAATGGTAAATGATTTTACCAAAAAGTCCATTGCATGGTGGACAAACAACCGGAATACACAGGTAAAACCGGTCAACAAGCCGACGCCATCACATTAAATTTGCCCGGTTCTCATGCTCATTGCACCACATGAGTGTCGTGTACAAACGTATGTTGTACTTTATGAATGATATATATATATATAGCGGGGGAGAGAGAGGGAGAGAGGGAGAGTATATTTATGTAATTACCTTAAAAGAAATAATCAAAACTAAGCCTATTTGTTTTATTGGTGCATTTAAAAAAAAAAAAAAACCTTCAATTTTATTTAGCCTTTTCTTTCTAAGTTGAATATGCTTTGCTTAAACAAAATGTAAAGCGAACAATTACTAGCAGTGAATCTATTCTTCTTTGTTTCATTGACATGAAGAAAGTATAGAAGTTTGTGAAGTTTTACGGTGATTAGTAATGTCGCATGATTAATGATAGTTAATACACTGGATAATTGGGGTCAGTGCACTAATCCAACTATATTAAAACTCTTTCATTATAACATTGATTAATGATCTCTCTCGAGGCTTCCAAGTCAATTCTCAGTGATCTGCATTTGTTTTTGACTAAAAGAAGACGTATTAAATCTCGCTCAAGTTTTAAAACTGCCAGCGAGTTTGCGAATCTGGTTAATGTTTTCAACCAAGCTGCGACGATTCCGCATAAGGGGAAGAATTATTTATAAAGAAAAGAGCTGGCTTTTATCCCAAAATAAGATCTTGGTCAAACTTCAAAGGAACTACGCATGACGCGACTGATTACGCACCATACCTATCTTTTTATTCCGAACAGAAGAAAAAAAAAATTATCACTGCCGGTTCTAATAAAAAATGAAAGTAATAATTTAAGTTCTGTGTGGCACGTAATAATAAAACTGGTTCAAGCTAATTTTTTTTTTGTTTGTAATGGTGAATTAAACAACCTATAAATCGTTTTAAAGAATTTGCTGAATATGCTACTAGCTATGGATTACGATTTACATTTAGGACGGACAATCTTGGGCACGGTACAATGACACTATATGAAAACGATACGAGATAAATGAGTTTAGATTGTACGATTATTATTTGGATTATATATGAGTTGATAGAAATAACACGAAAATAAACAAACTAAATTCATACTAGCCTGTTTAATACGCTTACATACCTAATAGTATCATATGTACGCCATGATCGTATTATGGCTATTCGTATTCACATATCATGTTTATCGTGTTTAGACCAACACGCTTTAATACCTAGTAGTATCGCGTATATGCCATGACCGTGTTATGCCATAATCTGTTGGTCTAAACATGATATATGAACACGAATAGCGAGCCATAGTTACATTGGTGAAGTGAAAGATGCACCTCAATTGATCCTTATTTGTCAAGCAACACTAATTTTTAGCATCGTAAAGCACATCGGGGCATGCTACAAGTGCTAGCAAATTGTACTACTACTACTACTACCATAGTGAAAAAATAAAAAAAGAAAAAAAAAAGGTGCTAGGAGCGTATACAGAAAAGTTTTCCTGTCAAGCAAAATGGTTTAATTATTTGTAACAATGTTTATAAAAAAGAATGGTTTAATTATGACTTATAATTAGTTCTAGTGAAAATGAAAAGCTAGAAACGCGGCAGAAGCTTGTCGACTTAAAGCTGTTTATGGCGAGAATCAAAGCCAACATGATTTACAGTGTCCAAGTTCATAATTCTTCCAGCTTTTTTTTAAGGAAAGAAAAGGCAAAGCAGGCACAATGATGAAAAAGTTTAAGGACAGCAGGGTCCAGCATGGATAAAAAAAATTGCAAGGGAACAATAATGGCATAATACTGCTCAAGGATTAGTAGTACATGACAAAAGCAATTGCCCAGTGAAGGTTGGATTTCAATGCCCTTTGGCCGTGGCAGAGGCTGCAGAACTGCAGAATACCCGAACACCAAATGAAAAAGAAAAAAAAAATGGGGTGAGCAGAATGACTACTTGGGAATTGAGAGAGAACAAGGGAGCACATCAGACGCCAAAGGCCATTTAGTTGTAGGCGTTATGTTTTGGACACGCTATGTACTTAGGCTGCAAAACCATGCGACAATTGCAGCAGCCCCTGCCCAAATCAGATTAGTTCCTACGCATTTTTTTTCTCTTATTTTTCTGTGGAAATGGCAGAAGCATAACCACTATCATATTTATTCCTTTTTTCCACCGTTCTTTGTTTCGGTAGGACGGTTCTTCCAACATGACGTGTAAAAATAAAAAAATATGTGATGATAATTTTAACATGATATGTAAAAGTAAAAGGACTTACCATATATGGTAATTGTTGAACGTAAATTAATTTTAAAAAAATATAACATAATTTTTAAATGACTAAGGGTGCGTTTGAATCACGGTTTGAATCACGGTTTGAATCATTTTATTATAGTATTTTTTTTCACAAAAATTTAAATCTTCATTTAAATATTTTATTCAAATACTCGAGCCAAACGAGCTTTAAAATATTTTAATATTACACTTATATAACGCTAATATTACCTTCAATAATCTCATATATATTTTACGTGTCATTTTTACTTGTTATTGTTATTATTATTATTATTATTTTGAAAAAGAGGGCAAAGTGTCTTTTTCTTCCTTTTTTCTTCCGGACAATGATGGCACAGGGTATTTGAAATCATATTCAAAAATTGAAAAAACAGGCAGGGTATCCGAGATTATAACAGTGATGATGCTGTGTAATATTTAGATAATTAGATTTAGATTGTCAGTAGGGGTAAACGGTGGGCGATTTGATAGTTTTTGAGCGGGTGCGGTGCTGTTTTTTTAGATGACGGATTGGCGATTAACCAACCCGCAAACCGCCCATCACATGGCTGGTGGTTTCGGTTTGATTTTGGGTAGTTGCGGGGGGTGCGGGTGGGTTAAGACGGTTTAGACCTATGCTATTGCCCAATATAATTTTTTGGACCTTTTTTTTTAGAAAGTGAAGAAAATTTGTAGAAAATATAAGATGATAATACATAAAGCATTCCCAACAAGTTTGATGCTTAAAGATAGTGACCATATTCAAAAATACAAATTAAGAAACATAATCATTCACTGCAACAAGAAACATCAACTACAGATGAAGTGATAAACAAAGTCAAGAGTCCATAAAGATTAAAGCCTATTCACTGGGTTCGAAATAATAGAATACTACAAATAAAATGATGAACAAAGTCAAGTGTTTCTTTTCTTTTAGGGCTTTCTCTACTAACTTACTTGATTTGAATTTTGATCACTTCACAAAATAATATGAGAATTTCTAGTTTTCAATATGTCAAGAGGCAGCCGAGCCTATACTTGGAGTGTTGGATTGTTCAATCATCTCTAAAATAAGAACAAAATCAAATAAATGATAAGGTTTTTTTTAAAAAAATATATAGGTGGGCGGGTGCGGGTTGAACCCGCCCTCAAAAACTTAAAACCAAACCCGCCCACCGAATATATTGGTGAACCCGCCCATCAATAGGTTGCTAACGTAAACCTGTTTTTTTGATATGGGCGGGTGCGGACGCGGTCAGTTGGTAAGTGCGGGGCGATTTTTATACGGCCCTAATTGTCAGAATCATCAAAGTAATGGGACATGAATTTAAAGGGCAATTTTATTGTGTGACGCCATGAAGTGAAACTTAGATCACCAAGTTTATGATCAGGTCACGAATTTTACAGCGCCGATTTAAACAACCAGATTATAAAGCTTGTCTAATGTCTAGCTAATAGCCAGCTGATTAACAGCTTGACACAAGGGAAATTTTAATAAGTTTCTTGTTGGGTTGTGGGCAATATATTAAATATAAAATACAAGAAAAATTATACTAAATAACACAGTTTTAATTTTTAGTGTAAGTAAATAGTATATTTTTAAAAATATTTAAGTACATAACATTTTTAGATTTACGTGTTCGTTTTTAACACTTGAATTTTTAATTTTACCTTTTCCTTTTTCTTCTTTTTCTTTTTCTCTTTCTTTTCGTTTTATTTTTTGTTATCTCGTTGTTGCTTCTTTTTTATGTCATTTTATACCAAAATAAACTTCGTTTTAATTTAAATAGGCTATTTACTAAACATTGTTACGTTTTGGTTATTTATTATAATTCCCAATAAATAATGGTCTAATTCTCTCATTTCCCATATAACAATTATATTATGGCTTTTAATTATAGCGGGCTATTTTTTAAGTAATCTATTTATGAAAAGCCTATAAGTTACTAATCGGATATGAGTTTAATGAATGGATACCTAATACTAACTTAACTAGGTTTTATTGGATCATAGTGGAAAAGTATATAAAAGGCATCATAAGTTATGAACTCTAAGAAATCAAATCATTCTACAGTTTTCTCCTCTCTCCATCAAGAAGAAAAAGAACCCATTGAAAAACTAAGGTAATTTGATTGAGGAATACAATACCCTGTTCATCTATCATCACAATAATACTGTACAAAAGTTGATAGTTGTTTTCATCGATACATGTATTTATTTCTTAATTTAGTTTTTTGACAATCTGACATAATATGATCCTATGACTGTGATATTGATATTTTAAGGTTCTAAAGAATTAAGAATATTTGGATTAAAGATTTCTAACAACAAGTTCTCAGTCAATTAATTTCTAAATTCTAATCAAGTCTCAAATTCAAGGACAATTTGGTGTGCGAACCAATTGCTATTTGTATATGTATTGTGCACGTTAACTTGGTCTATTTAGATTGTTTGATAAACTTAGTTTAAACTATTATTTTAGTTTAAAACATAGTAGTACGTAAAGTTCTATAGTGTTTGAGTTTAACATTGGTTTAAACAAAATTTCCTAAATATTTCATTTGCTTTATTGACAATTTAAATAATATATGACAGATTATTAATCACCCTATAGGATGATCACTTTGCATGACATTAAATTAGAGTATAATATTTGTGGATTAAGCACCTTAATATTTATAGTAATCTATCCTCAATATTTATATGAGTTATGCTGATTATTACCCGCTCTCAATTTTTATCTGTGATAGAGAAGAAAATTATGAATTACACATCTCACTTTTAGCTGCATTCTAACTCTCTGTCAAGGTGATAATTATATCCAACACGTCCAACCTAATATAAAGTAAAGTAGAAAATTTCTATATGAAAGCTAATCCAATACTAGCAACTGAGTCAAAATTCTTTTGTGACCAAGAAAAAAAATTAACCAAGGGAAATCGTTCCAAAAAAAAAAAGAAGATGGTCCTTGATTATCTACATTTTACAGATACATTAAATAATCATACATGATAATGACTTTGGGAAAATAAATACAGGGCATGCAATGATGAAGTTAATGATCCAAAGTTGGTCAAGAATTTATGCATGGGTATCCGGGACAGCATATTTTAAGCATGTACTATTGCAATTTAATATGCATGATGGTAAGGAGTTAGGTGAACAAATTTTATGTAACTTTTCTCTCACAAGGCCACATTAATTGAGTATGCCTTTAATTAACAATCTTTGGGCAATGAGATGAGCTTGTCACGGTCACCCAAGTGTAAGGGCAGAGCTAGAAACATTAGCGACGGGATGAAAATATGAGTGAATTAATGAGATAAGAGACAAAACTGATTTAGGCAGGCAAGAGGGGCGAAATATAATTTCAAGATATAGAATACAATTTTAAGAGGCGGATTACAATTTTATAAAATTTCATATACAAAATTAAAAGAAAGAATTCACAAAAAACCGTCCACCTTCATCTTTATGTAGCTCCATCATTGTCCAGGTGTACATTAATAATCTCGAACAAAGACCAGAAAAAAAAAAAAAAAAAAAAACTGCTAGTGGATTTATTGTGCTTGTTGGAAACTTAATAGTTGCTCAACAGATAGGGGAGGAGATTACTGACTTTTGTATTAAATTCAAGCACTTCCAAAAACACCCAGACACAATTCGAAAATTGTGGCAAAAAACCCTCTATGCTTAATTGCATTAATAGGGACAGAACTTTGAGACCAGTAAATTGATATTGTTTAGGCCACTTTGGCCTTGACTTTCGGGTGGCCAGGCTGCCCAAAATTTGATATAAAAAGAAGCTAATTTGTTACTAAAGAAAGTTTTTATATTGGGAAACCATAAATACTTCAATTTTACATCTTCTTCTCAAATGGGGAACCGTGGCTTAGCAATCAGTTCATGGTATCTTCCAGATAATTTATTCATCAATTTTTTTTTTCATACAAGAGGAGAAGAAGGGTAATACCACCACTATTGAGTGAGGTTTAGCGTGACTCAAACCCACAACCTATGGTCAGGATATGGTCAAGATGAAAGAACTTACAATCAATTATGTTGCCCTTATTTATCTTTATTCATCAATTTATATATTGGAATTTTTTTTTTAGGAGAACATTGTTGAATATTATTGTGCATATTAGACCAAATCATTAAAAATGCAATTATTATACTTAGAGAAATCCAATGCAAAACTAGTGGTTTCTTGGTCACGGCCATCTAAATTTAAAGTCCCATTAAAAAGCGTTTTTGCAGGGTCGAATTTTATTTTAGTGGGAGATTTTTTTTTCCCTGAATATAGGTCTTACTGCAATTGATTTTTTTTTCTTGAAAATATAAGAACCTATACCTATATTTTTCCCGTAAGCTTATTGAGATGTAACCCCAATTTTTTAAAACACACTGACGTATCTTTGAGTCATAAACGAGCCATTCTAAGTTTGAATCTCATTAGAAAGATGTTTTTAAATTTTTTTGACCAACACGACATATAGGTTGTTTTTAGTAGTTTTTTAGTTTAGGAAAATGACAAAATTTTTTTTTATCTTGATCAGCAAGTGGTGACATTCATAGTCCTTGGAGCAGTAATTTTCCGTCCCCAAGGTAATTTTTTTTTGGGTAAATTCAGTAGCATAAAACTTTTGTTTTGTTAATCGAAAATTAAAACAGTGATGAGGACAGGGCCATTGCTATGGTGAACTACAATTTTAGCATAAAAAGTCAAATAATGTCTTGGCTTTCTTGTAACGTACAATATTCTTTTATCCAAACAAAGCCTCGTCGATATAAACGGCTCTCTTTTCCTTTTTCCTGTGGCCCATGTCACGTCTGCAACGTTGCTTTCATTTTCCTTCTTTTGAGATGGACTTTTCAAACTCTACTTTAATTTACCCTTATCGATGGTGGGTATGCATAGTTGGAACCTTGCCCAAATCAACATAAAAAAAAAACTTTATACAATTTATAATATTTTCATTAAATTAAAGGGTCTCAGAAATCGAAGGCCTTGGAAACTACCACATTTGCCTCGCAACAAGCGCAAAATTCCAAGTATTGGCCCATAAGCCTCTTTGCATGTGAGACTCTGCATCCAGTTGTCCATCCTATTCACAAATTACCACCCTATCCTATTCACAAATTACCACCCTAATGGTAATGCAATATCCTTTTTCTTTTTGTCCATCTCTTCTTTGGTGGATTAGTTATCATATTTGATCAAAATTATTTTTTTTTAACTTAACGGTTGAAAAATTGATATTCATTTGTACGTTATTTATTTTAATACTCATATAGATAAAACGTTTAAGAGAATTTAAGATATAATAGTTTAACCTACGTATTATAATATATAAGAGTAAATTTTATATTATAATATATTTTTACTTTATATTGTCCGTAGCATACTCCATCACCCTAAAAAAATCTCTCTTGAAAAAAAGAACCCAATGTTGGCCCTTCTAATCCAAAAGAACACAATTATTATTGTTCTCCATATGTTGAAAGAGAAGTCTACCATACTCAACTACTTCTACTATTACTTCTACTATTACTACTACTACCGCCCCATAAAAAATTTCTATAAAAAAAAACAAGACCCCACAAAAGATTTTTAAAATCAGGTCTTACCAATAAAAACCGCAGAGAATCACGGCCCAAGAACAAGTGAGAACCACTATAAAACACAGCCTCTTACACCACCAATCTCTCAAGTCTCAACAAAGAAAAGAAAAACATGGCAAAAGCCTCAGCTCTTTTTCAGCTCTCACTAGCTCTAGCACTAGTACTGAGCTACTTCACAGTCCCAGCATTCGGTCGTGGAGAAGATGTTGAGGCTCAGGCACCTTCCCCACACACAGTACTCCCTCCTGCTCCCCCTCCAACCCACCACCACCACCACCACCCTCCCGCCGCCGCACCAGCTCACCCTCCCCACCACCACCACCACCACCACCACCACCCTCCTCCTCCTCCTCCTCCTTCTCCTCCTCCCCCCGCCCCGGCTCATCCCCCGGTTCATCCCCCTCCAAAGCCAGTCATCCCACCACCAAAACCAGTCACCCCACCACCAAAACCTGTCACCCCACCACCAAAGCCAGTAACTCCACCACCAAAGCCAGTCACTCCACCTCCAAAACCAGTCATTCCACCACCAAAGCCAGTCACCCCTTCACCAAAGCCGTACACACCACCACCAAAGCCATCAACTCCGCCGCCGAAACCGGCGACTCCTCCACCGAAGCCGGTCACTCCGCCGCCAAAGCCACACATTCCTCCTCCAAAGCCGGCCATTCCACCACCAAAGCCGGTCACTCCGCCGCCAAAGCCACACATTCCTCCTCCAAAGCCGGCCATTCCACCACCAAAGCCGGTCACTCCGCCGCCAGCTATGCCGCCGGCTCGCCCACCGGTCACTCCAAAAAGGACCTATGTAGCCGTTCAGGGCGTTGTTTACTGCAAGTCTTGCAAGTACGCTGGCAAGGACACTCTCTTGGGTGCCATTCCCGTTGAGAGTAAGCTTTTCTCATCCAAGTTTTTACCCCTTTTTTCCTCTAAAATACAGCTATTGCATGAATGCTTTTACGGTCTTATAAAATTATTAACAAAAATTTCGTTTTTTTTTTCGTTCCTTTGTAATAATATAAAATAATATTGAAGACGCTACGGTGAGGTTGGTATGCAAGAGGACCCACTACAAGACGGTGGACTACGCGCGGACCGACAAGAACGGCTACTTCTTCCTGGTGGCAAGAGACACAGTCACCAGCTACGGAATCCGCGACTGCAGGGCGTCCCTGCTCTCGTCGCCGCTACCCAACTGCCGGAGGCCCTCCCTCCTCCACGGCGGCTTCAACGGCGCCGTCTTAAGGCTCGAGAAGGTCTTCACCTACGCCAAACGCCCTTATTCTCTCTTCACCGTCGGCCCTTTTGCCTTTGAGCCCAAATGTCCCCGTACTCATTGAGAATCGAAAATGATTATCCATACATATTTGCCTTCAAAATCATGCTCTGTTGATCATTTGTATTTTTAGGGTTTTGTGTCGTGTCTTTGTCGTGGTTAGTGAATAAGTAATTAGGGGTTTGCTTGCCTACGAAATTTGTGTTGTAATGAGCACCACTATGTGTTTAGTTTGATCTTTTTATTTTCCCCTGTGTTATTGGTGTTAATTAATTGAAAATAATAATTTATATTTTGCAATAAATTAATCAAGAATATATAAATACTAGCTACTCTTGACGTGTAGTGGGAAAGTGAATTCAACGGTCATAATGGTACTGTGTACTGTGTACCGTGCATTCTGTGTTTGTCATAGAAAAACTTTTTTTTCTCACGGGCTGTGAGCCAGCTCTCTCAAAAGGGTAAGTTTCAGGGTAGGACCCGCCAAATAAGACCTACCCGTTGAAGTGGGACTTATCTTACGGAGAGGGCGGGGCCACAACCCCGTTAGATGAATAGTACTACCCTTTGTCATAGGGCAGACATGAAGACTTCAGACTCACCCAATTCATGCTGTAAAGTGCGTTACAGAACTTCCCTCGTTCATTGGATTCCTTGTTTTGTCGCTGTCGATTTAAATATTATTAGAAAAAATTATAATACGGCCTGAAATTGATGTTGTAAAATTAAAATCTACTACAATATTAAAAATATTTTAAAATTTTCTTTAATGATATAATAATAACATCATATATTATACTATATAATTATATAGTAATAATTTTAATAATATCATTTTAAGATATTTATAAAATTTTTATAAATTAAAATTATATTTTAATTTTATAAATATAATTAGGTCAATTGTCTTGTTAATTAATCTTAAATGTTATGGTGGGTGATTGTTGTTGGGCTCCATTATATCTCAGTGGTATGGGCTTTTTGATCTTAGGCCCCAATAATGAACTCACTTCCTTTTAAGGTAAAACTTACATAATGTGATTTTTTTTTAAAAAGTAAATTAAAATTTATCTTTATTTTATAAATATTACTTATATGTCTCTTTTAAATTATATATATTGAGAATCCAATAATATTCTTTAAGTAGATTTTATCATGTATTTATTTTTTAACAAATCTTCATATTTTTCTTATAGTTGAGTCGTTAAAAACATGATGTTAGAGAAATATAGATATACTTAATTAATTACAATGTAACTTAAACAATAAAAAATCATCTATGTCATTAAATTACTTACAATATAATTTCAAAAAAAATAATACAAGAAGCAATAAAAAATGATTATCATTAACTTAATATAATATTTTTTATATTACCAATCAATAATATTAATACACCCTAAATAGGAAGTATCATTATCACTTGAAGTTTTAAAAAATAAATGTCATTAAATATCATTATCATTATGTATCATTAACTTAATGATATATCAATTATATAACCTATATGACACACAAAAAGACTTAAATAAATACTATTTTAGTAATTTAATTACCTATCATGAAAAAACAAAAATGTCATTACCACTTGAAGTCTTAAAAAATGAATATCATTGCGTATCATTAACTTAATGATATATTAATTATATAACCTATAAGACACAGAAAAAGACTTAATAAATACTATATCATTAATTTAATTACAATATCCTAATTCTAATTTATCAGTAACATTGTGATTTTATAAAAAAAAAATCTATCTTTTAGTTGAGGGAATTTTGAATCGTTATTTTAGATAACAATTTGAATTTAAACAACAAACTGCCTAATTTGAAGGATTTTTTAAATATAATGATATCATAATCTGTTTAAAATCTTACATACCTATATTTTGATTATTCTAAAAATAAATTAAAACTAACAATATCATTATTTAGGTCATTAATGTCTTTATACATATAAATTGGGACATATAAAGAATATTCATAAACCGCAGACATATTTTAACTCTACAACTAAAAAAGAACTACATGTCTCATTAACTGTTATTTAGGGCAGAGGAAAGGGGGAAAAAAGGTTCAATTGCTGAGTGATATATTTAGGATTAATGAGACAAATGACACAATTATGTTTATTAAATTAAAAATGACTTCAGTATGTAAATATTTTACAAATGTCCCAAAATGATATCATTAAAATAATTATTATGTAATTATATAGTACAATATGTGATATCATTAGAATAAGTTCTATGTCATTAAGGATATTTTCAAGATATTATAAATATTGTGTTAAATTTTAATTTCATAACAATAATTTGATCATATATTGTAATTTTTTCATGTGTTTAAACTTGATGGTATGGAAGATTGTACCAAGGAAAATGAAAAACTCTCTCTTTCAGTTTTTTTTTTTTTAAAAGCCAATTTTTATAGTAGATAAAGCAATTTTTTTTTTGGTTTTTTTTTTCCTACTGGTGGAGCGTGAGAGTTTTAGTTGTCGGATCAACTTTTTAACGGTCCGACGTGTAATTGAAAGTAGTTTTATATCATGTAGTGTTACAAATTTTAATGTGAATAGTCACATATCAAACCGTTAAACTCATAATCTGACGGCTAAAACATTGTGCTCTACCAGTGAAAGAAAATTGTTTTTTCTCTTCCTACCAAGAAAAAAAAAAAGGAAAATAAGAGTAATGATATTAGCTTTATTGGTGGAAAATTAATTGTCTCTGTTTCCAACATTATTATTAAATCCAATAAATTAAATTCTGATCACATTAATAAGTTATGAAGCAAAATTATTAGCGGGAAAGAACTTTGTATAAGCGTTAAAAACTTGTAAGCAAAATAATAAAATTGCATTAGAGTGCAGACTACGAGCAGACTGTTTTGGGAAATGAACTTCGAATAAAAAATTTTAGTTCAAATTCATTTTGCTTTCCCTTTAATAAATTATGCACTACAAATTCAACTTTTTTTTTAAACTCATTTCTTAGATAGCTTATTTTAGTTTTACTGAGAAAAACTTTTGCAGGCAATAAATAAGGATAAAAAAAGAAGATGATGTATCGAAGTACTTTACTGGAAAATAAGACTGGGATTTACTGTGTGTGGAGATTTGGGCATAGTTGCTCAATATTAAAAAAAAAAAAGAGTTGGGAACCATACATAACAATTACTGTCTGTCACGTGGAGGACATGTATGTATTAAGCTTTTCTGAACATCGCATTATCTCCATGCAACTTCTGTATTCCAGCATTATCATAACAATCATTGTTTGTTATCACTGGGCGCATGTACGGTTAAAAGAGGAGCTAATTTTTGGTGCCAAGGGTCCGGTGCAATTGCAGATTTTCAAGTATAATGGCCCGCCATAGGTGGTAATCGGCAGGCGGATGACCTACGAGGACTTGCTCAGATCACTCAGTGTATGAATCTCTTTGTCTGCAATATATGTCTTTCAGTAGGCTTGGCTTATCGAATATGGCTTATGCTTGTTGTGAGTTAGGTCTTTTGGCTTCTATAGACGGAAGCATAGGCTGGATGTCATTGTCGTTTCATGTGTACTCTCAATAGACTTCTCTTAAGGTAGTAAGCTATAAAAGGACACTACCAATCTGTTTTTGTTTAGCAAAAAAAAAAAAAAAAAAGAGTAAAATTGGCCCGAGGGTATAAAACATTTTGGGAAAACCACAAGGATGCTCCTCTAAACAAGCACATTTTCAAGACTGTCATTCTAAAAAAGCTTTTTTCAAAATTGTTCATTTAATTAAAAAATATGACTTAGTAAAAGTTTATATGGTATTTGGTAAAGTTGATTAGAACCAACTTCTTAGTTCAAAACACTGAAGCATGTAAAAGCTTTACGCTACAACAATTTTTTTTCCTTTTACTATAACATATGAGAACTTTATACTATTCTCTAACTAAAAAATTGGTTCTAACCAACTTTGTCATACACCCTATAAGCTTCATGGTTTCAACCAACAAACTGTTAGGGAAATTAATTCTAAAATATGCGATTTATGAACTAGGTGTAAAGCAAAAATTTTCTACCAAACAATAATCACATATTCAAACACAATAGAAATATCCCATACCATGATCTTATTCATAATTTGTATAAGATAGAATTAGAAACCGTACATTTCTCAAATTGGTAGTGTGACACCCCAGGGAGGGGGTCAGTAAGCTTGGGTGAAGAAGATGAAAATTAAGGTAAATAATAGGAAAAGTGAATAAATATATATGTAGAAAATAAATAAATAAAGAAGATTTCTCATTCAAAATAAATATCATCTAAAATAAATAATATCATCGGTAGTCATTATCACGTGAATGTCACGAAGATAGGGCCGAGACTTATTCTTATTCACCATCACGAGGATGTTCACCACAAAGGTGGGTAGGTAAATAAAATACAAATAACATTAATAATAATAATACAAGAATACTGAAAATCATTGTCTCTAAGATAAATTAAAAATATATGATTGACAGAGACGAAAACTACATCAAGACCGACATCGGGACAAGTTGTACAGTACACATATCATACAACAGTTCAGAGAAAAATATCATTTCAACCCAAAGAGCCAGGTTTCAATCCAGGAACCTTCCTTCCTCTTTAAACTTAGAAGGGGGATTTTTAAAAATAGAAAAAGGTAAGCAGAAGACTCAGTAGGATAATTATTTAAAAACAAGTTATTTTAAAATAGTAATTAAAAATAGAGAAATGTTCGCAAACTGTTATATTTGAGATGAATCTCAAAGTCTTAAAAAATCAATAAAACCACTTACTTGAAAGCAAACTTGATAAAACATCACCGTATGGGTTTTGAAAATCCAAAAAGAATATCAAAACACAGTTCTTCAAAATCAAAGACAGAAATTATTTTCATCAATCATTCAAAAGGTGAAGCATTTGGCCAAAACAGTTTAAAAAGAGCTACCACAGAAAGGGATAGCAATATATATATATATATATATATATATATATATATATATATCCTACCTTATTTGAAATCCAATAACGTAAGCTCTAAATAAAATTTAACGTATGCTCCATATACGTTCAAAACCTTAAAAACTGCATTTAAAATCAGAAATTAGTTTCAACAAATATCATTATATTAATTTAATTATCAGTGTACCTTTTGACTCAAAATAATCATGATAAAAAATTATAATCCTTTTTGAAACATTTTGGAACTTTTAAAAATTTAAAAATACGAGGAAAAAGATCATTTTCATGTTGCCCAGTTGGCCTACCAAAAATTCAGTTTAGACTGCCGAACCTACACAGTTTAGCTAGCCGGTTATATAAGTTTGTCTTGCCAAACTTGTGTAGTGTGGTCGATCGCACTACACGGTCGACCATGTTGAAGCGATCAACATGCCCTGCTTCAGAAATCCGAGTTTCAATCGATTCTAAATCAAATCTTTTGATTCTTAAATAGTTTCTAATGCATAAAATTCAAACAATGAACATGGAAATATAGTTTAAAACAATTAGGAACATTTTCCCCAAATTTTAAACAAAATTTCACAATTGATTTGAAAATCAAAGAACAATGTAAAAAGTTTTGGACAAAAAGGGCTAACCTCAAATCAACGTTTTTGAAGAAGATTTTTGGCTTGAATCTCCGTCTCTTAGTTTTAAATCAATGGGTATAAAGCTTGGGAATGAAATTTTGTAGAGAAATGGGAGAGAGGAAGAGAGACGGGAATGAGAGAAAGAGAGAGCTAAGAGAAACGGGAAAGAAAAGAAAAAGGAAAGGAAAAAGAAAAAGAAAAGGCCCAAGAGTGTTTTCTTAAATATGGGAAAAATGTAGGGCAAAAATGTCATTCGATATTTTAACAAATAAAAATCAAATTTTCAAATATAACAAATGCAATAAAATCTTTGAATAACTAATATTAAAAACAAAAAATTACACTTGCACACATAATAATTAAACTTAACATAACTAATTCTATTCGAAAAATTCAGAAGCATTACAATCCATCATTCTTAAAAGAAATTTTGTCCTTGAAATTTTTAAATATCTAAAGTTTAAAATAAAAAACAACGTTATGTACTTAAACGTAATTGTTACGACAACTATCCCGACTTAAAACTTGAAAAACCAAAACAAAACAGTAAAAATCTCATAGGTTCAGTTCCCGAAAGATCTGAAGCCTATGCTCTGATACCATTCTGTGACGCCCCGGGAAGGGGGTTAGTAAATTTTGGGTGAAGAAGATGAAAATTAAGGTAAATAAAAGGAAAAGTGAATAAATATATATGTAGAAAGTAAATAAATAAAGAAGATTTCTCATTTCAAATAAATATCATCGAAAATAAATAATATCATCGGCGGTCACCATCACGGGAATGCCACGAAGGTAGGGCCGAGACCTTATTCTCATTCACCATCACATGGATGTTCACCACGAAGGTGGGTAAGTAAATACAATACAAATAACATCAATAATAATAATACAAGAATACTGAAAATCATCGTCTCTAAGATAAATTAAAAATATACAATTGACAAAGACGAAAACTATATCAAGACCGACATCGGGACAAGTTATACAGTACACGTATCATACAACAGTTCAGAGGAAAAATACAATTTCAACCCAAAGAGCCAGGTTTCGATCTTGGAACCTTCCTTCCTCTTTAAACTTGGAAGGGGGATTTTAAAAAATAGAAAAAGGTAAGCAAAAGGCTCAGTAGGATAATTATTTAAAAACAAGTTATTTTAAAATAGTAATAAAAAACAGAGAAATGTTCATAAACTGTTCTATTTGAGATGAATCTCAAAGTCTTAACAAATCAATAAAAACACTTACTTTAAAGCAACTTGATAAAACATCACCGTATGAGTTTTGAAAATCCAAAAATGATATCAAAAAACAGTTCTTTAAAAAAGACAGAAATTATTTTTATCAATCATTCAAAAATTTAAGCATTTGGCCAAAACAGTTTAAAAAGAGCTACCAAAGAAAGGGATAGAAACATATGTATATCCTACCTCATTTGAAATCCAATAACGTAAGCTTCAAATAAAATTTAACGTATGCTCCATATAGGTTCAAAACCTTGAAAACTGCATTTAAAATCAGAAATTACTTTCAACAAATATCATTATGTTAATTTAATTATCAGTGTACCTTGACTCAAAATAATCATGATACAAAATTATAATCCTTTTTGAAACATTTCGAAATCATTAAACATTAAAAAATACGAGTAAAAATATCATTTTCATGTTGCTCAGTCGGCCTGCTAAAAATTTAGTTCGGACTGGGTTATATAAGTTTGGCTTACCGAACTTGTGCAGCGCGGTCGACTACCATGTAGTGGTCGACCGCGTTGACACGATCAACATGCCTTGCTTCAAAAATCGGTGTTTCAATCGATTCTAAATCAAATCTTTTGATTCTAAAATAGTTTCGAATGCATAAAAATCATACAATGAACATGGAAATATAGTTTAAAACAATTAGAAACTATTTCCCCAAATTTTAAACCAAATTTCACAATTGATTTGAAAATCAAAGAAAAATGTAAAAAGTTTTGGATAAAAAAGGCTAACCTCAAATCAACGTTTTTGAAGAAGATTTTTGGCTTGAATCTACGTCTCTTAGCTTCAAATCAACAGGTATAAAGCTTGGGAATGAAATTTTGTAGAGAAATGGGAGAGAGGAAGAGAGACGAGAATGAGAGAAAGAGAGAGACGAGAGAGAGCTGAGAGAAACGGGAAAGAAAAGAAAAAGGAAAGGAAAAGAAAAAGAAAAGGCCCAAGGGCATTTTTGTAAATTTGAAAAAAATGTAGGGCAAAATTTTCATTTGATATTTTAAGAAATAAAAGTCAAATTTTCAAATATAACAAATGCAATAAAATCTTTAAATAACTAATATTAACAACAAAAAAATTACACTGGCACACATAATAATTAAACTTAACATAACTAATTCTATTTAAAAAATTCAGGGGCGTTACAGGCAGTGACGCTAACACAAGATCTTGACAATAAATTCCGTTACCAAAAGATCTTCCAAACTATGACTAAATATTGATTGCACTAGACAAGTGGATACCTTGTGTACTACAATAATAAAAAAGATTAGCAAATATGAATACTGAAATCAATATTAAAGAAAACTAAAAATGAATTTTCTTTGACTTGGCTTTGATTTCTCTAACTACAAAAATCTTCTTGGACCCCAAAAAAACCCTAAAATTATTCTTTCTTTGTTTTTCTCTCAATTTCTCTAACTACAGAAATCTTCTTGGACCCCAAAAAAACCCTAAAATTATTCTTTCTTTGTTTTTCACTCAAGAAAGAGGAGGAATATTTTACGTGATATTTTTTTCTTACTTTTTGGTTCTGCCGAATCTCTCACAAAAGCACACTCGTACATGAAAACAAAACCTTATATATAAGATATATACTATTAGTTTACGAAGAAAACAACTTGTATTTTCTTTATTTTTAGTATTAAATACGTGGGAATTAAATATATGCTCATGGATGGTTACAACCATGTAGCACTTGCATTCAAAGTGGACCATGGGTTTTAATCCCATGATCTAATAATCAATTTAAAAAATAAATAATATTATTCAATATCACGTAATAAACTCACATAGTTTATTTACTTAGATTTAATTTCAATTAATATATAATTTGCATATTTAAAATCTATAAAATTATCTGATATGATAAAATGTCAATTAAATGTTTAAAATTTCTCCAAGTGGCACTTTATGATTATGCCAAATATTTTGTGCATTTAATTTGAGCTCAAAGCCTAACTAGCTGCTCTATTCTTTTAATTAGACCTATAGTTTTATAGTCAATTAAATGAGCTAGTATGGGGATCAAATGGGCACATACAAAAATGACCCTAAATAATTAACCAATTATTTAATTTCGAATCTATTCCAATAATTGTATGTCATTAAGGAATTTGATTGCCAACCTATGCCACGTTGTTTTTTTACTTTACAATCCTTTGTACTATATCATAATTAAATTGATATCTCGACTGTCTAATGAAATTTAATTATATTAGGTACGTTGACACGTACCAGTTTTCTCTAATTATCATATTTCAACAATCTCTATTACAAAATTTAATAAATAATAAATGTTGATACACTGTGGCCAAAGAATTTAATAATTAATTTCCAAAAACCAGTCAAAAGATATATTGTACAAATTACATATTATTAATTCATAATTTTACTATCCATAATACTTCCACCAAGTTACTGAGAATATTGATTCTCAATTAAATCTCACCCATTAGCAACTCAAATGGAATTATATGCATAAATATGAAATTATAATTAACTCAGGATTAAGATTGAAGTAAAAGCAATGCCCATAAGATTTAATAATTTATATAGTCATTTCAAAGTTAATTAAATCTCATTTATGATCCAGTTCAGTGTAGACAAACTACATTGGTAAATTCATATATGATCAAGACAAATCAATCGATGAATTCACTATAGTCTAACACTACAAGAAGAAGAGCATTTAAAGACAACATTTGTCGTTGCTAAAACCAAAAAAGTCGTCTTTAAAAATATACAGCGACGACAATGTCGTTACAAAATGTCATCGCTAATGCATGGTAACTAAACACATTTAGCGACGACATTTTATCATTGCTAAAAAGTCGTTGATAATTTGGAAGAAAATTGAAAATTTTCAAAATTGTACAAAATACAATGATGACATTTGTCGTCGCTAATAATTGTCACTAAATTATTGGATGTTTGCATTAAAAAAAGGGTTTCAATTAATGATTCAAAAGAAAATTGTATAGTTTTTAGTTGTAATTTATAGAAATACGAGTATATTATTTGGAAAAAAAATAGTTTTTATGATTTTGTCTCTTTTACTTGTTATTATATATAAAGTTGGCCAATCATGCGTTATTCTTTTCCATGTTAACATGAGTTCTTTTCTTACTTGCAACTTTTTTCACTTCTTTTTTTTGTAGGTTGATGTGAAAAATATAACTCTGTCTACCATAAAAAGTGTTGTGCAACAATGCAAATTAGGACACGCTTATGAGTAAGTCTTTTTCCATTTAAATTTTATTTAGGAATAGTTATGATGTGCATTAACAGCTCTGTATTTGTTGATGGTTAATTAGGTACTATGATATGCATGTTCCAACTTTGGGCAAGGCTTGCAATGACAATAATCCAACCGTTAAGACAGGTTTTAAACCGAAAATTAGTGCAAAATTTATACCTAGATACATTGTGATAGGTGATCCAAAATTTTTCATTTTTTGCTGCCCAGGAAGCTGCAATATTCGGGATTGGCTTGTGTTCAAAGTTTGGCAACACTTTTACCAAATTTACTCAAGGCGCACGTTTTTAATATTTACATTGGCTTAAATTGACTTATATTGAGATTGGCCAAGTAAATGCGTCACAAATTGGGGATCAATCGCACATCCCCTCTAGAGGAAAACAAATTCCAGAGGAAATTAAGGCAGGAAACTAAAAAAAAAAACTTACAAGGTTGGGCAGCAGACGGTGACAGTGACAGTGACAATCCGGCGGCAAACGGCAACAATCTGGCCAATGAATAACACCAGCGGAGCTCGTGGGGGTTGCAAGGTTGATCGATAGTGTTTTCCCAAAAAAAATTTAAGAGAGAGAAAGCGCTAAGGATGTGAGAGAGCGTTGAAGAAGAAGAGGGGAAGTAAGAAGAAGACTGTGGATCGAGAAGTGGTGGAGGGGAAATTGGGGAAGGGGAATTAATACTGTCTTTCAGCAACGAGATGAATATTAAGCATGAATAATTGTTGTCGCTGAATCTGTTAAAAAAAATAAGCCCGTGCATTTATGGTGGGTGTTTGGGAATTTTGGTGGGTAGATTTATGTTAATATATTCAACGACGACTTATGTTGTCGCTAAATCTGAGAAATGATGCCACATATTTCAGGACAATTAATGACGATTAGCGACGATATTGTCGTCGCTATACATCACGTTTAGCTCTAGCACTCTATGTACAAGCCTGATGCTTGTATCTGCACGGCCAAGAGCCTTAACTGGCGTTGGGGCGCTAGCACTCTATGACATTGTGCTAGAGCGCGAGTTTGATAGAGTTAGCGTGTGAAAACAAACTCCAAAACCTCCAATAAGCCCTTTAAGTGCTCTCTTTTCACCTACCAAACATAAAATTAAATTAAAAATAATTGATAATAAAATAAAAATAAAAATGGCATAAAAACTTATTTTAAAACATAATTGACTAAATCATATTCAAACTTAAATAAACATAAAAACTAATAAACTACTCAAAAAATTAACAAAATATACGAGTTAAGATAACTAATAAAATCATTCTATCAAACCCTCTCAAACTTATAATCTTTTTAGTCCTCAAGCAAAAGAAAAGAAATGACCAAAAGAAAGAAATGAAAAGAACCAATAGTTTTGAAGCGAGAGCAAGTGAAAAATTTTTTTTGTTGTAGTAAACTCAAGCTTCAAAGACTTCAAAAGCTTAATTGCCATAACAATATTACAAGCACAATGTATGTTTAAAATTTCAATTCAAGTGCTAAACTTGCCCCACTCTTAATCCTTCTAGTGTGTGCGCATAGCCTCTTCCACTCATCTTTTTGCCACTCGGATGACTTTATACATATAGGTAGTTTGTGATTGATCCCCAGATAAAGCATTTCACCAACTTCACAAGCTCACTTTTCATACGTATCTCCATTAATATAGACTAGCACACTACTAAGGATCATTAGGTCTTTCTTGAGATTGAAATGATTGGCTATAGTGAAGGGTAGGATATATGATTATATATTTGGCTCAAAAAACCCTAGGCATGTCGTACATTCTAAGACCTTAACAAACTAACTCGCCAAACACAAATTGACCTTTTAATTTCCTCTAATTCTTTTTCTCAATACCACACATTTTATTTTTTTTCCTTTTTTTTAAAAGAGGTGCTACACCCCAAACTTGAGCATTATTGTCAAAAGTTCAGGAACATGTAAAACTATTAACCTAAGTATTTAATACCAATGGCTTTGCCCCTTCAAATATTTTTCTTTTTAAGAAAAAATTTGATACCTTTTCTTTCAAACTATTTTCTAATTTAGGTAAATACAATGTACGTATAAATGGATGTATATGTTTCTTTTATTGGTTAAACATATACCCTCTATTTACGACCGAAGGTTATAGTCTAGTGGTTGGAAAGTCTTTGCTTGGCTTTTCTGCTTCATCCGCCAAGGTTCGAATTCCTGCAGTCCCCGTAAGTTCCCTTGCTCCAGCAATAACTGTTGAAGCATTGGGTTGGAGGTGCAAGAGAGTATGGGCCTAGGCCGATGATTCGAAGAAACCAATATAAGGTCCCGACTACTCCATCTGTGGTGTCGGGGTACTGCTTACTCTTGATCCGACATGGGGTGGTATGAGGACTATCTGACCCCTTTTTTATCTACAAAAACATATACCCTTCATTTGACACACCAGTTTGAAGAACCCATTTAAAATAGCTTGTCCTTTTACTTTTAAGCAATAATAAAAAAAAAGAAGTACAAGCTATGGTTTTTAGTTAGTATTTAAATAGTGTATGAATAAGTGTTTTTTTATCACCAAAGTGCTTTTTAACATAATTGGTTAAATAAGTCAAAAACTTTTATTGGCATAAAAAATAGTGTAATTCAAAGAGATGAATTGAACTCTCAACATTTTGTTCTTAATATAAGATCAAAATTGTAAATAAAATAGCTTTTGATAATCACTTTTTTCATAAGCACCAAAATGCTAGTGCTTTGTGACACTGAACTGGAGCACGAGTTTGATGGAGTTGGGGCACGAAAACAACTCCAAGAGCTCTCTTTTCACCTACTAAACACAAAATTAAAATTAAAATAAATAGATAATACAATAAAAATAAAAATATATTTAAAATATAATTGACTAAATCTTATTCAAACTTAAATAAACATAAAAACTAATAAACTATTCAAAAATTAACAAAACATATAAGTTAAGATAACTAATAAAATCATTCTATCAAAAAAGTCGAAGAAGAGAGAAGAAAAAAGGACAGTTATAAAAAGACAAGAGCAAAAGAGCAGTTTTAAACCCTCACTCATTTAGCAGGCATTCTGTGTAATATTCTCCAACTTTTTCTCTAATTTATAACCGGAGGAAAGCAATTCAAATGAAGGAATTGCTTATTTGCTGTAGACTGTGATCATAGCCATTGATTAGGACATACATCGGTGAGTTGGGTAGTTTTGAGCTATTTTTGGGGCCGACTCCAAGGTCTAGGGTTGCAAAATTTTGGGCTTAAACTTATTGGGCCTACCCAAGACAGTTGGGGGTGAGTTGAGTGAGTGTTAATTAGGTGGAGAACTTCTATAAATAATATTTTTTTGAAACTGACTTTTTATTTGTTGCTACACTTGGTTAAGTATTACAAGTTAAACATATAATATAATATGAGTAGTAATACGGTTACAACTTTTTAATATGATATAAATAAATATAATTTTTTAAAAGCATAACATGACATGTAATTTTCTCTAATTAGGCTCTACACTACGGTTAATGTTAATTATTCATATGTAGTATTTTAAGATGAAAATTAAGCTTATTTATTTATTTATTTTTATAAAAGCTGCACGTTTGAAATTCTACTATGCAGAAATGATGTTCTCCTGAATTACCCAGCCGCCTACCAATGTTTTCAATTGCCACAAGAAAACTGAAACTAATTGAACAGCTTCAAATTGCAGCAAGATTCAAATTCACAACGTAACGTAGACTGCCACAGGATTTCCAATAATTGAATCCTAGTCTTGTGTAACCATTTTTCTTGGAGGCTGTGTGATTTTCTAAAGCTCAAAAATGAAGTCAAATATCCTGCCAAGGCTGCTTCCAAGATTGTTCAGGTTCAGTGTTTTCTGAGCAGTCTTCAAACCCAAGTTCCGGAAATTTAGTATGACAACCTCAGCACAATTTCCTCAATGCTATTATGTCATGCATTGAAGAACAACGCATATCAATCTTGATTAGTACTTTATTTCAATTCCACCATGTAGCTATAAAGCAAATTGCAATTTCAATTCAACGCACATCAAGCTTGATTGGTCCTAACTAGAGCTCTTTCAATTCAACACATGCGGCTAAAGAGCAAGTTGAGGATTCGAGTCACTCTTGAGGATTTCATAATAGACTTTATGCCAAGCTAGTTACTTGACAAACTAGTTTAAACTGGAAAAATGAGTTCAAATGTTATAGCATGTGCGAGCTTTACATTACGGGCGCTTTTTGTTTTATTTTGTAGCTACTAAAAACTTTACACGGTAGACGGTTCAAACTCGTGCCAAACGTATGGTAAGTGTTGCCTCTCCAACAACATTGAGATTGCAGAGGATGTTAGTGAACAGACTAATTATCATTAGTCTACATGATTCTTCATAATCCTCACTTAGCCTAATTTGCAAGATATCGTCCTTTGAAGCTTGAAGAGCATTTCCATCAAGACACGTGTCCTCGCCCGATAGATGGCGACATGTAGAAAAAATTTTCAGACGATCCACCTTGACATCAGAAACTCCCCATTGTATTTTTTGTCATGCCAATTCGCATTCTTTGCTTAATTTTTCTCTTTACAGTCTTGTACATATATCTACAAACAAAATTATTTAAGCCAGTACAGTTCTATTCATTTGATACAATAATTCCTTCATCTCTTCTTTTGTTCTAATTTATCGAACTCTTTTTGTCTCAACATGAATGGATAATTGGTCTGGAATTAATCATGCTGCTAATAAAGAAAATACTAAAAATATCATTTTTTTTGTTCAAATTAAAATTTATTTTCATGTTAGAAAACTTAGAAATTTTATGTGACTTGCATTTTGTTTGCAAGGGCAGATCGAGGTTGGTTGGTCCGGAAAGACATGGGAGAGGCATGTTGAGCAAAAAAAATAATATAATATATTAGTTGTTGGAAAAATTGGTTAACAACCATTTTGATGAGCCATTTTGAGGCCCAATTTTTAGTGGGATCTAGTTTGTAAAAGTAATGGGTCTTGGCGGATTTATATTCTCCGTCGCGAGGATATCAAAATCATATATTTATATGCTCAAAATGGTAATTGAGTGAATGAGAAATTAATGCTCAAATTATGCTCATTGATATTTAAATTTTATTGGAAAAAACTTAAATGTAGAGTCTTATATTAGTTAGGCATTAAAGCTTGATATGGATTTTTAATGGTTGTACTTTTATGCTTAGATAAAATGTTATACCTAAGATGCTCTCTCACATGCAGGTACAAATGACCACCTGGATGGTTTAAGGGGACCCAAAACACCACCTATTGGTTGTAATATTTTCTTTCTAATTTCATAGTAGTGTTTCTTCCATTGTTTCCTCGTGACACATTTTTTACATTTCCTTTTATACTGGTGAATTAAATATTTTTAACTTAATATTTTATGAACTTTTGAGTCTTTTTATTAGTTTTTATTTTAGCTTAATTGAATTTTATTTTATTTTAGTTTCTCTTTTTTATTATTTATTTTTCTCTATTTGTGCGGGTTAAATAATGAAAATGGACAAAATGACAATTTAGAATTGATTTGGGTTCAAGAATGTCAAAATAAGTCTCAAAACTCGAATGAAAATATGCTCAAAACGAGAGACAAACTCGCACAAGTGTGGAAGCTTATGCTCACTCTTCCAGCCGCTAGATCAACCCCGGAGTGCCTCAGATGCAGGCGTGCACCAAGCGCAAGGAATGCGAGTCTGTCAGTGTCCATCAGGTGGTCCAGCTCGTATCAGCGCTCGAGAGGGTTTCGGTTCCAGTGCTTTGCGGCCTATTGTTTCCCGTGCAACCTCAAGTTTCAGGCACTTCTGGGCAGCCACGTGACCAGATTCTTATTTCAGTGAATAGCAATTTTGCCACGTGGCGCTCCAATAAGAGTGCCCAAAAGCTTTCTTCTTTTCCTTTGTTGCTGGCGTCAAGAAAAGAGGCTCTTATAAGCCAAAAGCCAGCCGAATTAAAAAAAAGAGCAAAAGCCGCCCTTTTGGGGAGCACGAAGACGGAAGGCTGCTTTGCAGCCGAGGGGCAGCCGAAAGAAAAGAAAAAGAAAAAGAAAAAATTTAGGTTTAGGTTTTAGGTTTTTATTATTGGAGGACGTTGGGAGACTACAATTAGAAAAAGAGAAGATACATAAGCAAAATCTGAAAAACTTGTGACACTTCTAATTTAGTTTTATTTTTTAGTTTTTTATTTTTTATTTTTGTATTTTATTATGTCAGTACGATATATTTATTTTCAATTATATTTTAATTTTTTTTATGTTAGGGGTATAAGATCACAAATTCTAGTTTAATATAATTCTTATTTATTTTTGCTTTCAAAGATTCATTCTCTAAGAGTTTATTATTTTATGTTGAGTGGTTATTACTGTTCTTATGTTTTTAACGGCCTGATCATCAATTAATTAATTGGAAGACTTATAATGAGACTGACAGACGATTTATAGAAATAGCTTCTTGTGATAGACATCGTCGGTTTCATGGGGCATAGACATATCACAACCTGACTTACGTAGACTTTTAAAGAATAATAGATCTTAATGAATTTTAAAATATTTAAATACACATAAAGATATAGTGGGCTAATATATTAAGGTATTTTTAGCATAAATTGTCAAAGAGTATTGAATAAATTAGAGTTACTCGTCCTTCAAATATTGCAATAGGCGATGTTAATAAGAATAATAAATTAAATTAGATTAGTGTTGGTAAAATCGGATGTCCTAGTTTTTATTTATTTGTGTCATTTTTATTTGTTTATTTATTTATTTATATTTATTATTATTATTTTATTTTATTTTCGTTCGTTTAAATAATTTTAGAGTTAACCAATTTTGATGCTTAGCTAGATTAATATAATCCTTGTAGGAATGATATTTTATACTTATCACTTTATTACTTGTTTACGATTCTGTTCACTTGTAGATTTTTCACAACATATTCAAATAAAACCAAGTGTAGCACTTCCAAAAAAAACGTGTAAGGAAATTCTTTACCGAACAACAGTTAATATATTCTCGATTTATAACGCAAATTGCCTCTCTCATGCACATTCTAATGCAGAAGTAATGTCGAGTTGATTTAGAAATGACATAAAACTTATGGCTTTATCTTAGTTAAATTGATTTTTTTAATTACACAAAAATATATCTTCTGGTTTTATTTTTTTTTCATAATTTATCTATGTTTTTTATAAATTACAAAAGTAATCTTTAAATTTCAATTTTTAATGAAAAAAGCACAATGAATTTCAAATTTTTTTTCAATTTTATTCCTCCCGTACTTCATAGATGAAAAAAAAAGGAAAAAGACAAACATACCCTTCCTTAGACCAAATTTTTTTTTGAAAAATATTTTTTCTTAATGTAAATTTCTGAAAGATATTTTAAAGATTTAATTAACATATAATTCAAGATCCTTTTTTTGCTATTTTATTTTTTGTTTTAGGGTTTTTTATTATTAAAAATATTTTTCATCATCTTTTTAAGCTATTTTTGACTTTTGTCCTATTTTCTTTCATTGACAAAGAGTGAGGTATGAAATTGAAATAATTATTTAAATTCAAAGATACATTTACAGTTTCTAAAAATCAAGCTAAAAAGTAAAAAAAAAGAAGAAGATATAACTACGTAAATACCTTCTTTTTATTATAATCAAGCACAATGATGGTCTTTTGTGCGCATTTATACGTATGTTCTTATATCGATTTAGTTTAATTTTATTCATTTCAGATTTGTTTCAAAATGTTTGCTTAGTGTTTTCACAACAGAATTTTTACAAAAAAGAGTCACGACGATTAATTGTGCAAATATACACTTTTAAATTTTTAAATACAATATATAAAGTTGAATTATTATTTAGGATATATATATATATAGGTATATATTTCAACATCTTTCCCTTCTATTTATCTTATTAGGAGATAAGTCACTATTTTGTCTTCTAATAACTTTCCTCTTGACTTCACCTTCTTTAGAAAACAAATTGCTTTTCGCAACGAGATGATGGTGGAAAATCTCGACTGATCAAAGTTTTCACCAAATTTTGTCAATGGGCTATGATTTATATGATTTAACATTTCCTCAGTTTCCTTCTCTTCAAGAAAGTTCAAAGTCCTCCTCTTCTTTTTCATTTTATTTTCCCTTTTTTTTCTTTGAAAGGGCAAAATATGCTTATTATCTTTCCCTATTGGGATTCTATTATATTTTTTTTCCAACTCCACACCCACATAAGAGTTCATGTGACACATGTTTTTAGATTTTAGGTGGCATTTAAAAGGAAAATATGGCCTTATATAAATACGTCAAGATGGTTAGTAAAATTTCGCTTTAAATCATTACTGTAGGCTTTTTCTTTTTCTTTTTCTTTTTTTCTGGCCAAAGGGTCCCAAGACAACTTTTATATTTATAGTTGGCTATGTAGGACGTTTTTGAGTTCACATATAAGTTCTTTAATTATGAGGGTCAACGCATAAGAATACTGTGTTTGAAAGTCTTAAATTCATTTGATTTTTTTTTTTCTCTAAATGAATTAACACGTGATATATTTTTAAATGCGACGTCTATTTGGGTTACGTCACCTTTTATTTCATTAATTTGTTAGGTTTGGCAACAATAAGAGGCTTGGCTATGAACAAAAATGAAAATAAAATATCAAGATGAGTGAAAAATATCAACAAAAATTACAGAAGATATATATATATACATATATATATATATATTTTAACCAAAATTTTGTATATCATTTCGCGATATGTGATTGATATATATATTTTTTAAAATACATCTATAGCAGGTCATGATGTTTGGTAAAGCTTGTTTTTGTCCAACAAATTAATTCTTAAAATGGTTGGACGTCAAGAGTTGCTTTTGCATTACTGCTTCTGTTGGCATTGCTCAAATTGATTATAATGTCCTTAATAATACTCTCAATCTTAACTACTAAAAGTATTTTTTAAAAATTACAAATCAATGTACTATACTAAAAATTTACTAATTTTTTTAATAATTATTACAATATTTAAAATTAACAAATGGACAAAAGGAGGTGGATATTGGGGAAGAGTTTCCTATTATTAATAGTCGATAGTCACACAAAATAGATCGTTTAAGGGATAATAGGACAATAAGTTTAACGAGAAATGGATGGTATGAAAGATAAGTTGTTGCAAATTTGATAGATGTATGATATAATTAAAAATTTACTTTCAGTCTTTTATGTTATTTAATTTGAACGTAGGTGTATAAACTTTTTCCCCTGAATAAAATTAACTTAAATCTTAGACATATTTTACATACTAAAATTAAAATTATATTTTTAGTTTTTCTATTAAAATATATTATAAATGTTGACCTTATTTATTAGAAACAAAAACTAAAACTAAAATTATATATGTGTAAAAAGCGAGTCCGTTTTATTCATACATCTCCCACAATAATTCACCCTATAGTCTGCTAAACATTTGAAATTCTGCCTATGATATTCATTACAATTTTGAAAAAAAAAAAAATCGCCTAACTTGATCACCATAAATTTTGACTAATGGCAAAAGTATAATATATATTTTCAGCGACATAACAACGTAAACTGGCCCCTACGATATATGTACGTTTGTGTGTGTGTCGATGCATTCACGCTGTTGTACAGCATAATCAACAAGACTTGAGACAGCCATGTACATGACTGCAGCCTTAGCTTTTTGTTTTTTTAGTTAATAGCAGCCTTTGCTTTAATAAAAGCTAGCTTCGCGAGTCATGTTTTGAAAATTTGACGAAAAGTGTATCAAGTGATCAGCGTGGTGCTAATTTCTCAGATCCTTCGGGAAATATTGACAAAAAAAGGGAAGAAAAAAAGAAGTCTCGTTATCTCAAAGTATAAAATTCTTCTTTTTGCTGTCAATTAGAGCATCTAAAGACTTGCACCACAAGCCGCCGTATATTTATAGGTTGTTTGAAAATGATAGTTTGAATCAATTTCGGTTATAAATATTATAGTATATGAGAGTTTTATATTATAATAACTAAAAGTTTTAATTGAAATTGATATTGTCAAACTCATTATTAGGGCGTTTGAGATTGTGAACTAGTTGCAAACATTTTTAACCGCAAACAATGTAAACCTTTCCCATACTCTTGTGTAAAATAAAAGATTATTACAACATAAACTTTTCACATACTATAGTGCACGGTTCCTACACAGTTTCTACTATTTTTCTAAACATTATACATATATATCGCTAGCTGTAATTGAAGTCATTAATAATGATAAGGTTGGCGAGTTTCCTTATGCAGTGCAATCACATATATATTATGATTTTGAGAAAACGTAATTAAAGTTTTGATGGATTAATTCTTATCTTGGAGCTGTTGCTTTTCACAAGTAACTGATCGCATGTCGATGTTTTGTTTTAATCATTAATTTGTTAGGTTTTACAACAAGAAGGGGAATGAGCATAAAATATCAAGATGAGTGAAAAATATCAGTAAAAATTACAGAAAATATATATGCATATATATTTTAAACAGAATTTTCTATAGCATTTCACGATATATGAGAGATATTCTTCTAGAAGTACATCAATTACAAGTTTTGTGGCCGATTACTATGACTAGTAAAAAGGTAACGATGTTTACAAGTAGGTTGAAAATTGAATATGAAACTTCAGAAAACATTTTGATCTTTGTCGGGTCAACGAAACTGAGATTTAGAACGCTCTTACTATAGAAAATATAAAATTAAGCTACCTTAATCATTAAACTCCGTATAAAGCCTGACGTTTGGAATTGCTTTTCAAGGTACATATATTAGATGAGTCAAGATGTTTGGTAAAGTGTGCTTTTGCTAATAAATTTTAAAAGGTGCCGCATGTCAAGAGTTGCTTTTGCACTACTGCTCAAATTTATTATAATATCCTTAATAATAGAATACAACTCTCAATCTTAACAACTAAAGAGTATTTTTTAAAAAACATTACAAATCGTGAGTATATATGTACTATACTAAGTTTTACTCATTATTTTAAATAAATATGAGAATATTTAAAATCAACAAATGAAAAAATGAGATGGACGTTAGGGAAAAATATTACTTCAAGGGACAATAATACAACGAGTTTGATGAGAAATGGACAGGTTAAAAGATAAATTGTTGCAAGTTTGAAAGAGAAATGATATAATTTAAAATTTACTTTCATTTTTTATTTTATTTAATTTTAACATAGGTGTTTAAATTTTTCCTTTTGAATAAAAGTAACTTAAATTTAGACATATTTTAAATACTATAAGTATAACTATAGTTTTTTAGTTTTTTGTGTTAAAATATATTATCAATGTTGAACTTACAAATAGAACTAAAAACTAAAGCTCAAAATATGTCTACTAAAGTATGTTTGTTTTAGTCATTTATATATCTCCCACAACAATTTAACATGTAGTTAACATTTAAAATTATGCTTTTGATTTTTATTACAATTTTGAAAAAAAAAATCTATTATAATAAAAATTTTCAAGAGGAATTTACTTAAATGCCTCTTTTTTAGACTCAATTTCTATTAATGCCACAAAACATGAAAAGTTTTTATGTCACAAAATGGATTATTAGTTCACATGTCATGCTAGGACATTTCCACATGTCACGACAGAACATTTCAAAAACCTCCCACATGTCCTTCCGAGATATTTTCACATGTCTAGGCGAGACATTCCTTGCACCTCTTGTTCCGTTGGGACTTTCCACATGTCTGATAGGACATCTCTGAAAACCTCCCACATATCCCACCGGGACATTTCAATATTTCCCGGTGGGACATTCCAAAACTTCTCACATGTCTTACTAGCACATTTCTACATGTCCTGGAGGGTCAATATTTACGGTTTTCTCTGGCATATTTTTAGGTGTCTTTCCTGGACATTTTTTACAAGTTTCGTCAAGACATGTCTGCATGTCCCGCTAAGACATTTTTTGGGTTTTAGTGAAACATTCTTCTACCTTTTTCTCTCACTTCTCTCTTTCTCTCTTTTTCTCTTTTTCTTCACAACCGCCGACTTGTCTTTGACAATAGCGACGTTATCGGTAACCACTACATCCCAACAAAACCAAAAAAAACAACACACTTTTAAAAGGCACAAAACTAAACAGCAAATAAAAGAACTAATCTCTACACTCCACTGCTGGCCATTACGCCTCCACCGTCATTCATGTGACACTGACCATCGCAACATGTCAACTTGTACCTCCTAGCCCACCAATTTTAGAATCCGACGATCTCTAGCAAGTCATCGACGGCTTCACCAAAATCAACCTCAGATCTTCAATCTCCTTCCAAGAATAGTCGCAACCTTCGATCTCCGCCCCTGACCTGTTGAGATCTTTGATCCACCTCCTAGGCTAGGCATGGCTTCAATTCATCTTCTAGACACTGACATGGCTTGATCTACCTCCCCTTGTCACAGATCTCGGTCATTGAGAATAGGAGAGTGAAACTAGAGAGAGAGAATGAGATAGAGAGACAGAGACCTACGAGGGGTAATGTAACGCCCCGAAATTTATTTAATGTTAATGTAATATAAATGATGAATTAGTGTGCCATAATTAATGTTTCAACATTAATTTGATTGTTGGGTTGGATTTTGAATTTTTGGTTGTTTTGTTAATTTGATGAATTCAAATGATTTCTTATTGTTTTAAAATGATGTTTTGAGTTTTAAAACATAACAATTTGTAAAATGTTAAAAATATTCAATTTTACCAAAACTGTGGGCGGCACATGATTTTTGCACAGTAAAACCGCCTATCAATTTCCTCTATTTATTTCCTTTCTCTCCCTCTCTCTCTCTTCACTCTGCTCATTTCTCTCTCTCTCTTGATCTCTCTCGGCTACTCTCCTCTCTCTCAAATTTTTAAACCAAATTCGAATCCAAGCTTCGGGTTAGCAAGGAGGAAGCTCAGGAACGTGATTTGGCAACCGAGAACGCGGATTGAAGCTTCGATTCGAGGTTAGTTTTGAAATTTCTAAACTTTTTCTAAAATTTTCAATTTTGTGCATTTTTGAAATCTAGGTTTGTTTAAGCCTAGAAAACCCTTGATTTGAGTTAAATGAACTTAGAACAACTAGAATCTAAGCTTAGATTGAAGAAAAACGGATTGGATTTAAGATTTTTCATTTTTCTCCTCATTTTCTCATTTTCAGATTTTTGAGATTTTTGAGTTTAAATCTTGTTTAAATGAGTCCAAATGTGTTCTAGTATGTTTTTTCTATCAACTATGATTGTTTTCCATGCCTGGGATTTGAGAAAAACAAGTTAGAATCAAGATTTGTGTTTTGGGAAAATCGAAAACCCGTGGCTGAATTTCTGGGTTTTCCCAATTCGGCAGGCCGGACCACGTGTTCGGCAGGCCGGAATAGGGATCGGCAGGCCGGTGTTCTTCCGCCCGGCAGGCCGAACCTGGGGAATGTTCGGCCGACCGAACTTGGCTTCCGGCAGGCCGACCGAAGCAGGGAGTCCGGCAGGCCGACCGAAGCATGGAAATTTTGTGATTTTTCACCCGTTTTCACTGTTTTGAACCCCGATTTAAACTCCAACCTTATAGAATGATTTTAAAGATACAAATGGCACACTAGGACATCATGAAATGATCTAGTAACATAGAATGTCTCGAACTAGATGTTGATCGACTTAGTTTGTATCTAGGATCGTTCGTGGTTCCGCGGAGCTAACGTATAGCGGACCAGGATTTCGGTGTGGAGCACCGGCATGAGTATTGAGGTAGGACTTCTACCTCATTTCCTTGGTAGCCTAGTTTTAAAATGATTTGGCTTTGAAAAGGATTTCTATTAAAATGTTTTCAACGGTTATTTGAAAATGAATTTATCGGTTATATTTTAATATACCGTGAACTGAAATGAACTTCATAATGAATGTAAATGACAACACTCGGTAATTGGGTTTTGAAAAATGATGATAATAAACATATAGGCATGATGCCATATCAGAGATCGGGTCGTGTAGCGATCGACCTTGGGGGCAGGTCCCGAAACCCAGCTGGGCCACTACGGTGGTGATTCTATTATGGTTTGCCTAGGAAAGGAAAATGATATTATTGGTTATACGGGTAAACTGTTCTGGGTAAGAACGGTTTTACTCAAATTTATTTATTTATTCATTAAAGGTTTCTTTTAAATAATTCCTGAATAATGAAATGTTTCATTAAATTAAATTAATTTATAAAACATAGTCTACTGAGCCTTTCGCTCACGTTTTATTTGTTTTAAATTTCCCCCTCTAGGTGGTTTTCCATTTAGGTTTGGAGAGGACCCTTCGGACAGGACTCGGGAGCAGTAGAGGATTAGTAAACTTATTTGTATTATTTAAATCAAGGCATGTAAGAACTTGACTTTACTTCTACTTAGACTGTGATTGTATTTATGATATTGTCAGTACCATGTGTGTGCATAAGTTGTGGGTTTGTGGAACCCATATTCGCTATGTTTATTCTTTAATATTAATTTTTCATGTAATGGTTTTCTTTTAATTTTCACATTTTATTTTTAATTCAAACCCTTAAACTCTTGATTTTTAATTAATTTTTTTTTAATTAATTTAAATAATTTGCCACGTCACCTCCTGTACTTCGAGACGTGACAGGTAAGAACGATTATAACAGTCTGGCGCTTGAAATTCGAGTATGATTTATTCAGCAAAGAAGTCAGAAATGGAGAAGGGTAACGATATCGAGAATTTTTTTTAAAGGGTTAGTCAAGATATTTTTGGGAGAAGGAAGAAAGAGAAAGAGAGATATAGGAAAATTTATGACAGTAAAAAATTGTAACATAATTTTTTTTGTGTTTTTTTTTCGCATAAAAAAATTATTGACTAAAAAATGTGGCTGTAAATTTCTCTCTTTTCAACGACATAACAATGTGAACTGGCCCATACGATATGTCTGTGTGTGTGTTTGGAAGCATATACGTACGTGGAACATGGTTGTTATACAAAATAATCAACAAAACTTGAGACAGCCATGTGCGTGACTACAGCCTTTGCTTTAATAAAAGCTTCATCAGTCATGTTTTTGACGTGTGACGTAAAGTGTGTTAGAGTGATTAGTGCGGTGTTCATTTCTCGGATCCTTTGTGAATTTTAAACAAAACAAAATCAAATCAAATCTGTACGTATAGAAGGGGAAAAGGAAAGAAAAAAAGAAGTCTCACTAGCCTTCAATTAGCATCCTTTACCGCATGGAAAGTATAAGATTCTGCTTGTTGCCGTCAATTTAGAGCATTTAAACAAGCACAAGCGGCCGAAATATTTAAAGGTGTCTGAAAAATATAGTTTGAATTATAATTTAAATTATTTTTAATTAAAATTATTATAATATGTGAGTGTTAATTTACATTGTAATAATAAAAAATTTTACTTTAAATTGAGATTACCAAACTCACTATAGGATGTTTAAGGTCGTGGTACAACCACACCGTTTCAACCGCAAACAGTATAAAGCTCTTCTACATTATAGTGTAAAGTAAAAATTACTACAATGTAAAACTCTTACATGTTAAAGTACACGTTTTAACCAGATAGTTTCAGCTATTCTCCTAGACACTATATATATATCGCCAGCTTTAATTGACGCCATTAATAATGATAAGGTTGACGAGTTGTCTTATGCAGTGCAATTCACACACGCACACATATATACTGATTTTCAGAATACGTATGATTAAAGTTTTGAAGGATCTTGAAGCCGTTGCTTTTCACAAGTAACTGATCATATGTCAATATTTTTTTTTTGAATCGTACTGATATGTCAAAGTCTTATACAAATATTAATTGACTTCTGTTTTTTCCCCCCTTAAGAAACGCCATGTTTGAATTCTAATGTTACAATCTTGTACATATCAGTTAACCTTGAAAATCAACTATTATTTCGCTTTCATGTCAAAGAGAAATTTGAATATGTGCAGCATGCATGCATTTTGTTGGAATTGACCACCTTATATCTTCATCGGCTAGCAATTAATGGACTGGTTGAAAATAAGTATATAAATATTTAAATAAATAAATAGCCGCTGACTGATTGACTGACTCTAATTTCTCAAGATTGCTTCTTTTTCCTTTTTTTTTTTTTTTTTGAATGTGAATTGTATCACTAACTACGCTGGAAAAATCACATCAGGCAGTCACTTTACTATTATTTGTTTAGGCACAATTTCCTCGAGGGTTTTGCTTAGAAAGAAATAAATTATTAGTTTTCTCAAAGTCTTAAACTGTAGCTAAAACTGCTTAGCGGCTGAAATTTATAAGCAAGTCGATATCTCTATAGTAGTAGTATTTTTAGTTGGTACTCTCTGATCGATTAATGAAAAATATCACAAGTTTTGAAATGATTAGAGTGTCGAATTGTGGCTTTTCCTATAAATTTTTTTAAATATGATTTTAAAATAATATTTCTAAACAACGTAATCTAACTTATTATAGTCTCAACTAATAAGTACTTTGCCTCCTCATTCTTAATCTCTTTTTTTTTTAGTTTCTCTAATAATTTTTAAAAAGAAAAAATTTCTTGCCTTTTCCAATAAATGCCAGATATTCCTTTGCTTTTTCAACACGTGCCGTAAAACTTTCTTCTTCAGTAGCCTCAACTTCAGAGTGTGCTCCTCGTGGACATGAAATCATGATTTCAATTACAATAGCTAATTCTAAAGCTTTAACATCATTAAGACAGTTATTGGTAATAATCCAGCTTCTACAACTTGCACACATATATATATGTGTGTGTGTGTGTATTCTTGTCTTGATCAGGATCACCCATTTATATATATATAGCAAGGCAGCCTTAATCCTAGCGTTTAGGGCAACAATTGTTATAACAGAAACAAATAAGAACGTAAGGGCTAATTAATTACCATTCACAAGCTTGTAAGATCAGAATACGTACAATACATCAGAGCCAATATTGCATACCGCCAAAAATTATAAATCTTAGAGCCTGCTTCCGTACGATCTCTTGCTGTGCATATCATCTGTGAGTACTTTGCAGTGCCCTCCCTTGAATACACACACATGCTAATAAAAGAACAGGCATATTTTTCTTATTTACAGGGGCGGCAGGAGCGGAGCTGCATACAATGTAAGGGGGGCGGCCAATCCATCTGAAATTTGTTTACCCTCTTATTTTATATGTGAAATGACGAAATTGTAGTTTGTCTTGTCGAGGAATTAGTCGTCTCCTAATTCCAAAGACCGCAAGAATGAATTATTGCAGAAAAAAAAATTAAGCAAAAGAAGAAAAAAAAAACACCAAATTTTATACAGGTTCGTCCAAAATTGAGACTACGTCCTGTTTCTGCCCGCTGCAGATTCCACTATGATAAAGGAGATTACAGATTACAAGAGAAGTTTCTCACACACTCTCAAATTGTGCTTACCAAAACTCTCTTCTACCTAGCATCCTGTGGGAATTTTTTCTCTCTCAAGGATGGAGCTCTCAAAAACTGTCTCACACAGAATAATGCCACTCACAACGTCACACACACACACTCAACCCTAGTCACCTTATGTCTATTTATACCCAAAGGAAGAGAAAAATAGCAACTAATGAGAAACTCTTGTAGTTTCTCCTTTTTAGGGCGTTTGAGTTTGACTCTGACACAAAAAATATCGCGCAACACAGCATCTCGGTGCCGCGGCACTCGAAACGAGCACTGTGGCTCTCCCCTGCTACACCGCGGCGCTGAGTGCTATTCACTCAGCGCCGGGGTGCTCAATGCCTAGCGCCTAGGCGCTCTTGTTCCAGTGCTGCGGTGCTCTCCTGGCAGAGCTGCGACGCTGCCTCTCTGCCTCACGAGCACTGTGTTTCTCTTTTTTTCTTTCTTTTTGTTAGAGTGTTGACTTGATTTGACTCTACATCTGCAACATGTCTATCTAAACTTATGAAATTTTTTATTTGTCTCGCCTTATACTATATGAAATCTCTCTTACTTGCATTTGAAATCTGATGAAAATTTTCCGACTTCACACATCGTGCATACATGTCTTAATTTTACTAGCTGGTAGCTCGATATCATTTGTACATCTATATCTTCGAATTGTAAGCGAGTAACAAATCTCGTTTTTTTACAATGCACGTAGAGAAGTTACATATGAGTTTGTACTTAAAGATTTAATGGGGATATATAATGGTGATCAGTTAAAGATTAATTAAACAAGAAATCATAAATATAAGAGAGTTTTCATTTATGATCTACAGACAGGAGAGCAACATAACCAGAACTATAAGTTGGCTCTCTACTAGAACTAGTGCTTTTTACTAAGACAAGGCACATGTCTAAAAGAAGCACGTGTATATATTTTCTAACTTCACAGGCAATAACACATGTTGCTTAAAATTGTGATTGTTGGGAAAGGTATTAAGATCACACCATTGACTAGTCATGTGAGTCACTTTAAATCAACAAATTCAGAAATCCAAAGACACCTAATTGGATCCACTAGTTCAGAAGTCCTAGACATCCATTTCGCCTGCAAAGGGCCATGACATTAGACAAGGAGACGCACTTCCACTTGCTCTTGCAAATACATACATGCATACATACATACATACATACATACATATATATATATATATAAATGTATCTGACACACGCGCAAAACTGGAAGATGTATGTTTTCTTGCATAACCAAGTCATACCATATTCCTTTTTTTTAATAAATTGAAGAGAGGGAAGAAGCACTACATAGGAACAAATCATATATCATCCTGACTAATAGTAATGCTACCACTCTCATACTCCTTACAAGTTGTTGATTACAAGAAACTTTCCTTTCTGATCAAGAAGGGAATCTTGTTTTTCATAGATTCAATTTGTTTTTCAAGTTCCCCATCATGATGTCCATACAGACTCTATTTGTTCGATATTGTATATACACACACATATATATGTGTGTGTGTGTGTTTGATATGAAGAGAAGAAACAACTGATATCAGAGGAAATTAAAGCAATTGTTATGCTGTATTTATAATGCACACACTTGGTAAAAAATAGCTCTAGTAAAGCTAGCTAGCTTCATTAATCAATATATAGTGCCGATATTTTTGGCAATACAAGAAAGGCTTTCAAACCAGTAAATTAAAACTTGTGGACTAGCTTAATCCACCTTGTCCTTACTAAAAAGACTTACAAAATAGAAAGACAATTAAAAAATAGAAAGACAAACTTAGTCCCACATGATATCACTTTTCCTTTAACATAACATGCGATAGCGATCATACTCATCATTATATCATATATGCTCATGATCTTCGAGATTCATTTGCTTCATCCACCAACTTATTTAGCGTCGCAGCTATCCTTGCAGCTCCTGGACTCGGGCCAAACTCTCCAAACTATCAACACCAAAAAATAAAATAAAATAAAATAAAATAAAACAAATTCATTAATCAACTCACACTCCCCAATCACCTACTAACTAGGCACTCCCGTTAAGTAAAAAGATTTGAACTGTGGTTGAACCTACGAAAGGAATGGAGTAGAATCAAAATTTTATAAATATTGCCAACTTACTTGACAATGTATAGCGTGGAAAACTGTATCTTCGTTGACAACGGTGAAGCTGGCATTGAAAATGTCAGCTCCTTCTTGATGAAGCACGCGAATGGTTTCTTTGAACATGGACTGACAATCCAACCCAGTTATGAGAACCACTTCCAAAGCCGACCCTTTCTCATGAACCTCAATTTGAGGTGTTTTAATGCTCGCCATGCCAAAAACTCTATTATTGTTATTATTACTAGTACTGCTCTTTTCCTGAATTCCCATTAAGCTGTTTTTCTTCTCCTTCATCTTCTCCAAGCTCACTTGTAGCTTCTTTATGTAGGTTGCAGCCTCATCTAGCTGATCTGGCAGTGATGCCACTTCCTAAAATAACAAATAAAAATAATCATCATTGTGCCTCACACAAATGTTGTAGAGAGAAAAAGAGAAGAGAGAGAGTGATAATGACCTTAGAGCTTTGATGGGTTATGAGGGAATTGAGCTTGGAGCAAAGGACCTTCATTTGATTTCTCCTGTTTCTCTCTATTGTTTTCCTGTCAGTTCTTGCCGATGATGAGCTAGGGTTGAGCTGATGATGATCCATCTTTCTCGGAAAAAATAACCTAATTAGGCTAAAACTTGCCAATAGAAACTGTTTTTCTTACTTTTAATAACAAAACAAAAAAGGGAACAAAAGGACAATTGAAAATTGAAAATGTTGGTCTCAAGTTCTTCTTTTGTTGCAGGTTTTCCCTTTTATCGATAATGAATAGTGAAGCCAAAGGCAAAAGCAGAATTACATCACTTATAAGATTCCACCATGGAGAGAGAGACGTAGAGAGAGAGAGAGAGAGAGAGAGAGAAGGTGTTGCTGATTTGAGGGTGTTGGAGGGGTCGGGCTTGTTCTATCTTTAGTCTGTTTTGGGCCTACTTAGTTCCGTCTTTGACCATTTTACAGTACAGATCAGATTTTTTTCCTTTTTTGTGGGTTTTTTTTTTAAGAAATTGTAAGAAATAGCAGATTTTGTTACTTTTAAAAAACTTTAATAAATAGCAAATCAAAAAATTAGTGTTTTAAAATAAATAAAAGCCCAAAACAATCCTTTAAAGTTAGAACTCTTTTTTTTAGGGTCAATTTAGTAAATGAATTCAAATTAGTGATTTAATTTGAGTTAGTGTGATTTGAATTAAGATTTGAGTTAGTGATTTAAATTATTTTCTGAATTGATGCTTGAATATGCATTTAAGTTTAAATCTGAGTATGAAATAAAAAAGAAATTTGTGTTTGGAGAGTTAGTGAAAATAGTTTTTAATTTATCAACAAATCTAATAAATCTTAATGGTAATGATCCTAAAAAATATACAATATGAATATTAATTTATTCATCTCTTAATTAGAAACACAATGAAAAAATATCATCTCAATTAGATAATAAATAAATAAGTTATGATTTTTTTCTCAAATATAAGAAAAAGAATTTTAGTTTTTACTGTTATAAAGTTATCCAAATATCAAAGGTTTAAAGTGGAGTTAAAACTGTAAAAACTTAGATTCTTAATACTCAAATAATTTAGATTTTAAAGAAAATAAATATGTATTTAAAAGATTCATAATACTTGAATTTAAATTTAAGTCTAAAGAATCCAAAAAGTTCACGAAACAAATCCTTATTCGCTCTTCCATTCGATTCTCTCACTCCCCCTTTCTCACTCTTCTTTCTTTGTCAATGCTAGGCAACAAAGCTTGCCAAGGACATTAACCTCCCAACGTATCGCCGTCGTCGGTGTCCGCCATCTCCGCCACTGAGGTTGAAGCATCCAAAAGAGACACGATGACAAACACCTGACGAGGAGATCTACGATTGCAGAGCCATTTGCCGGTAGAGTCGTGTTCGCGATCACGATCTAGAAAAGTGCGACGTTTTCGTCGTCAACGGTACCGGAATTAGGTGATGATCTCCAAGGTATTGCTTGCTGCTGGCTTCTAAGTCGATTGAAGTCAGATGTGAGTAGTAATTTGAGGCAAGACATCGGCGGCGCACAGCTGTGTGGTTCCAGATCTGAATGTCAAAAGCGACAGACAAGAGCGTGGCTACCGATACTGCAAAGATAAACATAGTCCGGTGGGCGATGGGTTGTGTCGTTAGAGGACCTTTCCTTTGGCGGCGTGTTGGCGGCCACTCCGGAGCGTGGCCTGAAAGTCAGACGAATTAAAATATTTTCATCGTGTTGAAGGAAGACAAGGTAAACGCTGCATGAAACTCAGACGAACTTGTCAATTGATAGATATTTAGTGCTCCACTTTTGACTTTTGTAGCTTTAGTTATTTGCACAGTTATTGTAGCTTGTATTCTATGTATTAACATTCTTTACGTATTGGTTGATTGCCACCATATCCTTTCGATATATACGAGAGATTTTATTTTTTTTCTTTGACTTTCTGCTATGAAATTAACAGTTTTATTCTCCGGAGTTTTTCTTTTTTGAGTTTTTTTTCTCTAGTATTGTCAATTTTGTTTCTTTTCTAATGTTGTGAAATGTGTTTTTACGGGCTCTGCGGACATTCTAGGCCCTCAGTTGTCTAATGAAATCACTGATGAATTTTTATATTTATACGGTAATATAGTATTTCAAGTGAAATATTGTATTGTTCTAGCTACAGGCAATACGGCAAACTCGCCTATGAAATCTTTGTATTACATGATAAATACAATATTTTTTAATTAATATTGTATTTCTCGACCACCAGCGGCTTGGAAAAGTCGTCGATGAATTTTTATATTTATACATTAATATAATGTTTCAAGTGAAATACTGTATTTCCTAACCATTGGCTATCTAATGAAGTGGTTAGTGAATTTTTGTATTTGTACGATAATATAATATTTCAAGTGAAATATTGTATTTTTCCAGCCGGTGGCAATTTGGTGAAATCGTCGATGAACTTTTGTATTTACACGATAATACAGTATTTCAAGTGAACAATTGTATTTTTCTATCACCAGTGAATTTTTGTGTTACACAGTAAACTTCTTGGTAAATATTGTATTTCTCAGCTACTGACAGTCCGATGAAGTCGTCAGTGAATTTTTGTATTTATATAATAATATAGTATCTCATGTGAAATACTATATTGCTCCGCCGTCGATGATCCGGTGAAGTTACTGATGAATTTTTGTATTTATATGGTAATATAGGATTTCAAGTGAAATATAATATTTCCAAGTCGCTGACAATCCGACGAAGTTGCGAGTGAATTTTTGTATTTACACGGTTATACAATATTTCAAGTGAAATACTGTATTTCCCGGCCGTCAGTAGTCCAGCTAAGTCATCAATGAATTTTTGTATTACACGATAAATACGGTATTTTCTTGTACATATTGCATATCTCTGCCACCGTCGGTCCGGTGAAGTTGCCGATAAATTTTTATATTTACACGGTTATTTTGTATTTAAAGTGAAATATTGTATTTTCCACCAGTCGGAGGTCCAACGAAGTTGCTAATGAATTTTTGTTTTTACATAGCATATACGGTATTTTCAGATAAATATTGTATTTCTCGGCTATTAGCGGTCTGATAAAGCTGCTGGTTAATTTTGTATTTACATTGTAAATACAGTATTTTCCTATAAATATTACATTTATACGATCGGCGGTGATGCCGACGAGAGCGGAAGGTGAGAGATATAGAGGATAAAGAGGTGAGGATATTTTAGTGTTTTTGTTTTCAATTTCTCATGAAATATTACTCAATTTCTCATGATATGCTATATATTACACATTTTGAAACTATATAACTGCTAAAGTGTAGCCTAAAGATACTATTTTGCTCTTTCTCTTTTTTTGGGATTGAAACAGAAGATTGCTAAATTAACTGCATGAATTTCGGCCATAAGAACCTTGATTTATTATTTAATGGGAACAAAAGAAATTATTATATCTTGTTGGTCTGAATTAAAGTAGACTTCTCCTCATGTGAAATGTAATTAATATTTTGTTGCGATGTGGTGTGAAACTTTGACAATATTAATGTTTATGTGATGTACTTGTCGTAATAATGATACACACATTTATATATTGCAATTTCTAGATATACATATTTTAGAGTTTTTATGTTTTAAGCGAATTTATGTGTTAACAACTTATATTTTCTAAGTATAGTTTCTTTTTTTTTTTTAACTATTGAAGAATAATGGAATGAAATTAAATTATTATCTGATTACACAAGTGCACGCAATATATATTATATTATTCACCCGTTACATTGGAAAAACGTTGCTCGAAAGCCAAGATGATAAGATCCAAAGCCAGTACAGTGCCAGATTAGTGCCATTTGGCTTAAGCTCCGCCAATAAGATTTTTCAAGTACATGCATTTGTTGGAAAGTTGAATATTCAAAAAACGTGTTTTTTTTTTCTTTTTCTGTACTTGATACAGTGGAAAGGTCATATGGTTGACCCTTGACTTGCCAGATATCCAAAAATGCCTGCATATTTAACACCAAACACAATTGGAAAACACGACAGGAATCTTTACAACTCAGATTGTCTAATCTCTGCTGTTGAAAATAATTAATGTGTGAGTATATATCGCCAATATTAAGCGATCCTTGGACAAAATGAACCTGTTTTACAGTATTTCTCCGATGAGGTGTCTACTGTCTTGGTGTTGGAAAGCACAAGGATTTCAAAATGTATTTGCAATTCTTACGTCTAATTCAAACGGTTTCCGTCTGCAGGTTTGTTGCTCATTATATTTTTAGAATTTGCTAATTCTTTATACTTAGTTCTTATTTAATTCTTAAAAAAGAAAAATAAAACTGTTTTAGATTATAATTCGATTTAAACTTTTCCACGTAAATATATGTTCATATCTTTTCCTTTTTTTCCGTCTTTTTTTTTTTTTTTTTGGTTGGAAAGCATTCCATAAACAAGAAAGAAAATAGGAAAAAGGCTGCTCAACAGAGGCACCAGCCAAACTAAAAACAATCTAACATCTAATCCAAGGCAAATGAAGAAAGAAAATAAATCAAAGGAAATAACATCAAATTTTCTGACAAATAAATAGGGCCAAAAGAAGCATATGTGTAGACGCTAGTTAGAACTAATTGGCCCCGTCGAACTAAACTTTTCGACAACTGCAATAAAAAGCAAAAAGTTGTTACAGTATAAAACTTTAGCTCACATATTACTATTTTTAAAATTTTAGTTATAACTAACTTATCAAACGACCTAGAAGTATGAATCTTGTAAGCTTGACAAGATCTCTTTCTTTTTCTTTTTTTTTTAAATAACAGTATCACTACCAAAGACAACAATCCCTACGTTTTCATTCTCATGATTCAGGCCATTCCTTTCACACAGCTGGCAAATTCCACCATTTCTTGAACATTCCGAATAACGACATCCACTCGATTCATTCAATAAGATTGACTACTCTCAACCTCACAGCAATCTCCGACAGCCAATAACGCCGCCAGAGATCCTCCCATCACGGCCGAGATGACATCTATGTGCTTGCCCCACATCCCCAAAGGTCTTCTCGTCACGTTTTTTTTTTTTTCCCTCTAATTAATTATTTTAGACATCGTCGTTTTAATTGATTGGGGGGTTTTCATGCGTGTACTATCAAGTAAAATAGTCGGGTCAACAAGTAATTAAAGGGACAAAGAATAAAAGATGGAAAGAATGGGAGTAAGATTTTCATGATATTAGGATTCATTTGGTGCACGGATTCGAAATAATATGATTTAGAATTTTATGGTTTAAACTGTGAGTTTTAAATTGTATGGTTTAAATAGTAGTTTAAAATGACGTTTAGAATGTAAAGATTTAAAAAGAAAATAAAACATCACATCAAGTTTAAAATTACTAGAATTGGTGTTTGAAAAATTATAGTTTATAAAAAGAAAAAAGAGTTTTTAGAAAGTGTCGTTAGAACTAATTTTATAGTATATCTTGCAAAGTTGGTTAGAACCAATTTTTTAGTTAAAAATACTGTGTAGCATATAAGAGTTTTACACTATACCAACTTTTTATTTTTACTATAGCATGTCAGAGTTTTTCACCATTAGTTCAACTAGCAGCCAAACAACCTAGGAAATGGGAATAGTTTTCATTGTAACAAATGGTTTAAACCATGTGAACTTGAGGATAAGAGGGGGCAAAGTTTGAATTTTGAACGTCTTGACTTGTTTAAATTTCATAATTTAAACTAGCTTCAGTTGTTACTCCATTAAATGCCAGTTTAAACCGTCTTTATAGTTTCAACTGGCCTAAACCGTTTTAAACCTACATGCCAAATAGGTTATAAATAAATGAAAATTGTTTATAAGTGTTTGGTTTTGGTAGCTCTATATTACATGACATATGACAAACTAATATAGAACCTTTTTTTTGGTAGAACTTAGTTTAATATACATAATAGTTAGATGTATCGACTTCTTAATCTTACCTATAATCTATCATTTAGCAAAAGCGTGCTGCTGATTCGTTGATTATGATTCTAATCTTACACGTGCCGCACGGAAGACAGTTTGAGTGGATTCCTTCTCGGATTCTTCCAAGAAACAAAACGTGGCTTTATTAGACTATACACATGCATGTATGCACATATTATCGCATCCGTGCGTGTCTCACATATATACATATATATATATATATATATATTTATTTATTTATTTATATATTCAGAGGTAGAGCTATGTAGAAATGAATGTGAGCGGCCCTGTTTTGTATTTTTTAAAAAAATTTTGTAAATGAAATTTTATAAAATTGTATTTCACATTCTTTCTTTCATCTCTTTTAAAATCAATTTCATCCCTCACTCTATTACTTTAGTTATATCTTTGTCCTATTAATTTTTCTGCTCCGTCTAATATTTAAATATGTATACATGCACACATGCCCTCACACAGTAAATTGTTTTTTCGTTTATGGGACCCGAAACCAGAAAACGTCATGAGCACTATTTTTAACGACCCAGAAAAAGAATGCATGTCTAAAGTAGCTTTGGCTAAGATTTGCCACCACCACAATTTATGTATTTATTTATTTATTTTCCTTGCATCGTCTGTGAGAGTGATGAAAATGACAACTCTTGCCCTTATTGTGGATAGGACGATAGATATTACATGATTACATAAAAATGGACCTTCTGATCAACTTTTTACTTTTACAACTCCCAAATCGAGCGTAAATATATAGTGCTAGCTATAATTACATTCACCATGAATGAAAATCAAGTATGTTTCAACCAAAAAGAAAATGAAAATCTAAAATGTGACACAACATTTTAGGTAATTTGCAGTCACACTTATGTGATAAATGGCACGTGGTGCTAAGAGTTTTTTTTACAGTTAATTTTCTTTGTTGGAAGAAAATTAGTTGCATCATTTTATAACTTCTCTCTCATGTTTATTATTTCTTCTCCCTTTTAGACTTAACCATACCATTGTTTCTCACATACACCTGGGTATATGTGTTGCTTTCATACGTTAAAAGTAGAGTACAACGGCAATCCTCTAGAGATCACAAATAGATGCCCCATCTCTTTAACCACTTTTTTTCATGATCTTTGATTCTTTGATGCCCAGTGTTATTTGTCGTTTTCTAAGTATAGAAGCCATCCCATTAATGATTTCAAGTGGTCGTCCATCTTTCATCTAAAAAATTGCCATATATATGTTTCTTGAAATTATTAATAAACTATTTACGTATTAAAAATATTATAGCATGTAAAAAAATCGACATTATAGTAATTAAAACTAATAAGTTAGAATAATTTTGTTGAACAAAACATAAATTATCATTATAGAGATTTCTAAGATGAGGTTGACTTAGTTGTTTGTATAGTGTAAACTTTGATCTAACAAGACCATGGGTACTATAGTATCTTTTTGGCAGTAAAAGTGTAAGATTAAATGAAAGTAAATTAAGAGTAGTCCAAAATCCCCATAGAATTGCCCAAAGGAACCATATATACATTCAATAAAGAGAAGGTTGTGAGTACAATATAACTAAGACTATAATACTAAGGGTTTGTTTTTTATTGTTTTTAGAAAGTTGTTTTTGGCCTTTGAGTTCAAAAGTCATTTTCAAAAATATTGTTTGGATAATCTTTTAGAAGAACTTTTGACTTTGTATTAAAAAAATTTTATTAAAAATATAACTTCTCATATGCAACAAGCTCTTCTAAGCTTCAATAAGATCTTGTAAGAATTATTCTAACAGTTTTATCTAGACTATTTTCAATACAAATGTCAATGCTAATGTTATATTTATCATTAAAAAGTGTAAACTTAACATATATGATGCATTATTTTATTTTATACTACAATGCATAATGCTATTTGAAATACTGTATTTACCTTTTGTCATAATTATAAAACCTTAAAATTTATAAAAGTAAACCTAAAATAATTAAAAAGTAAGAAAGTTGTAATTATTAAAGTAAAAAAAAAATCTACTAACCAATATGTATCAAATGTAAAATTTGCTATATACTAAACTTTATTGCAATAGCAAATTTGCCACAAAGTTTAGCATATAACAAATTTAACATTAAAAATAACGTTGCATTAGAGTGTTTTTTATACTGAAATGCTAAATTTGCTATTAACATATCAATTTAGCGTTGTATTAGAAATGTTCTTGTCATAAAATTTAAATTTGATAAGATTTTTATATAAAAAAAAATAATATAGTTTCAAACAACGGAATAATCATATGTAATTTATTTTGTTTCTTTTCTTCTACCAATTGGAAGTGTAGTTACAAGTAACGTCAAAAGAGCTTCAATTGGACCAATTTTATAAACGTTGTTTAACATTATTGCTTATTAAAAATGTAAATTTTATTTTTGTCCCTTTCATTTTTTTAATTTTACTTTTATATAGCTAAACAATATTTGTCTTCTCTAGAATAGATCTAGTAAATAAGTTAGCATAGTTTCCTCGATTTCTTCAAACACGTACTCTCTCACCTCTGTTTCTGTTCATTTAATTTCTACCTGAGGATCTGTATATTACATATTAGTAGTTATCCTTTTCACGAAATGCGTTATTTGGAGTTCAAAATGAAAAACTTTCCTTTTAACAAATAACATATATCATTGTATAAAAATTATACATTTGCGTAAAAACCTTTTTAGGTTTCTTTAAGTAACTGATTGAAATTTTTAATAATTAGAGAAATATCCGTTTTTTACATCAATAATGTATTGAGGCCAATCACTACATTAATGATGCATTGATATATATAAATGATGTATTAATTTGTTATTTATTATTGACTAACTTGGCCATTTATTCACTCAATAATTTAACAGTCTTTCGATAATAAATTATTATTAGATGAATGATAAACCAATTTATTAATAATAAATTATAATTAATAAGTGATGTACTAATTTTAATCAATGATGTATTAGTGTTTATGATTGATTTATTGATGTATAACAAGTTCAATTTTCTAATATTCAAAAAGATAGGTCACTTTTCTAATTTTTCAAAAGTCTAGCATTTTATATAAAAGGTGGCTAAAAATAAACCATTTGCTTAAATTTCCCAAAAAATTAAGATATAAAACATCCATTGCCTGTAAATTATTCAATTAAAGATACATGCTTAGATCAGAACCTCTGAAACAAACTGAAAATATGACGTCAAAGCAAACTCGTCATATCACGATCTGTTGTTCTTTGGGTTGGTGGGCTTACAAAAGCAGATTTAAAAAGCATAAGTTATGTCCCCTTGAGTACAGCATTTTCCAATTAAAGTTAACAAAATGGTGAGGGTCCACCACACTTAAAGGACCAGAGCATCAAGAAGAAACATGCAGGTCAAGAAATCCTTTCACAACAAATTATGATGACAAAGTAATGATTTAGCACTTTCTTATTAACTTCTCCACTCCACAAGTTAGCAATGCTCTATTTTTTTTTTCTGTTTTCAATTTTATTTTTGTACCAACCATAATTAACTCGTAGGTACAAGAGTTTAAACACTAATTAATCATGGGGTTATAACAACTTTAACACATGTTTAGTAAGGAAGGAAGAAGATAAAGAGGTTATAGGAGGGAAAATTGAGAAGTGGGTTGTTCGAAAATAAAGTACAAAATAGTAAAAGTGAGATCCAGCATACTTATTTATTCCTTCCACGAATAAAGAGATTTTAGGAAAGAAAAGTTACAACACTTAAAATAAGATATAATTACTTATTTAACCTTATTTTCAAACTCAGTATTTTAATTAAATAGGTAAAATGATGATTATACAATGACTCAAATTCCCTCTTTCTTATTATACCAAAATACAAAAAATTAAACTATTTTCTTTTCCGCCATTCTCATTTTCTACTTGTTATATAATTTCCTTCTTTCCTAATAGATCATCTTGCATCGTAACATATAAATGTGAGAGACGTAACATTTAAATGTAAGAGATATAACATCACATCTATTTTAAGTAATATTAACATTTGAAAAGTTTACACCTATGTGGAATCGCCAAACATTTTGTACTTGCACCTTTCTATAGCCATTTCTAAACAAAATAAACGTCATGTCATATTAACTTATACATGCTTCGTCGTAGAACGGCCTTCCATAAAAGGCCGAAAAAATGGCCCAATTTTTCGTATATCCTAAAACATTTCCCCTAAAAGACCGTCTATTTGACGATGTACTTGTTTTTCTTTTTGTATAGCTTCTTCAAAGAGTTAAATGGGGTGATGAATTACTCAATATGGTGCTGGAAGATCCCTGGCCACTACTTTCACTCCCACACCACTATAATTTCTACGTGCCAATTGATGTGTTTTTTTTTTTTTTTTTTTGTGTAACATTGAGATATGGTAGCTATGGTTTATCCTTCTATTTTCTCCTCCCTCTTTTTCCAGACAGATGTGATCCAAAAATCATCAAAAAAAGACCTCAAACCCCGGATATGCCTTACCTATGCCATCAAAATGGGGTTTCCTGTCCTTATCAGTTTTTTGGCTCTTTTCCTTATTAGTTATTGGTCTGCTTTCTGACACAATTGCTGGGTATTTGGAATTTTCTTTTATTATGGTAACCACTAAAACACTATGATTCAGAGGATCTGATCAAACTTGGGCATCCATAGTGGGCTACTGGGCTTGACCAATTTAGTATCATCCACTTTCGGAGAACATTTTAGTCCAGACACCGCCAGTTCAGTTGGGGTGGGGGGCTAGTTAAAAACATGACCCTTAAGAGCTGAAATGTTTGTTTTCTAATCCGCTAAACCATATAATTTGATCACTAACCATCTTATTATAAGAAACATGTATTATCCCAAAATGCCTCTAAACAGATTATAAATATTAAAAGAATAAGAAATAAATATCTAAAACTATTAAAAAATGATACGCCATCATCTTCTCTTCCCCATCCACATCCCCTCTCATGTTCGGTGGCCTTAGCGATTTCGAGATCTTCTAGTTTTTAGACGTTCTTACCAATACGACATGTTTTGACCATTTTGTGGCAAGTAGCATCTCTTTCCAATATATTAATATTCAAAACTTTGAGAAAGAAAGAGATTTGAAGCTAGGTTTTTGAAGGAAGTTTAATCCTTGTGTTGAGTTGGCTTTTTGGATAAAAATTTCGTTTGAAATAGGATTTTTCTTACATATAAGAGGTTAACATGAACAAAATATGAGATACATATGATATTTGAATTTTGGATCCACCATTTGTGAAAAGGAAAACGAGGATTGAAGACCAACAGTTCAACCTTGGCTAGTGAACATTCGCGGTGAGTATGAAATTTGTCGAGGTCATTTGTTAGCAGCCGACAAGGGCGTTATTGTTTTGCTTTTTAATAATATGTTATGATTTTATTATAAACTTTGAGATTTCTAGTACATTTTAAAATTATCGACACATTTTATGAAAAATATGTCTATTATGTACAATATGCTTAACAAAAGGATCTTAACTGGCAGGCATTTGGGGTAAGCATGTGGTTAGTTGAAGTTAGATATTAGCGGTTAAAGAAGTTATTATAAATGTCTATTCTTATATGCCTTAATAACTCACTCTAATAATTTTAAGCGTAATTATAAGTTAAGATTGTTAAAATTGCACGTTTTAACTATACAATTATATGAGTCGAGGTAATCACTACAACGTAGACCGATGTGAGTATTCTTTTTGATAAGGTGAAAGTTTTCATTGAAGGGGACTATTCCGCTAAATTTTTCTTCTTTTTTTTTTTTAATTGTTAGATTGACGCTGCTTTTGTTGGGATAAAGTCCAAATTACCTTACCACACTCGCAAATATATCACCTCTCTCTCCCTTTCACTTTCGCTCTCTCTCCTCAAACGCTAAACATCCAGTGATCTCTATCAACATCCCTGTCACGAGGCTGCGCCGATCGCCTTCACTAGCCACCACTGCGATGAGGTAGCTTCGCACCGTCTACTTCATAGCACCGATCATTACAATGCTATATTCCTCCGCACAATGACGAACTCTACCAATCTCAGGCGTCCTCCACGCAAGGTCAGTCTCCTCCAAGTTGTCATCAATACCGAAGCCATGCGATAACCAAGCAACCATGGCGAGACGAGCTTGCGATGATATTCCCCGTCGGACTTGTGATGAATCTGTAAATCTTTGAAAGTTGCGAAAGTTGTAGTTTTTAGGCCATCTCCACAGCGATGCCGATCTCTTTTGAGTTGTCACTGATTCAGAAGCCGATCTCCTTCGAGTTGTTGCCGATGCCGAAGCCAAGCGACGAGCAAGCTGCCATGGCGAGACGAGCTCACGATAATCCTCCCATTCGGACTCACGACGGCTCCGCAAGTCTATGGAAGTTGTGATAGAGTGGTTTGGGACTCATATTGTTGAGATCAATTTGTTTGTTGAACTTGTTTTGTGTCTTGTGGTTGTTTTGGACATTGTCAAATTTGGGGGTTATTGTTTAGTTTATTTTGGGGCTGATTTTGTGGGTTCTAGGATTTGCGTTTCAAAATCAGAATTGCACGATGGCAATGCTTAAGTTTCATTATGTTTTTTGGATTTTTTTTGTGTAGTACATCACTTGTATAGTAGAGCATCATTGATGACCTTGGTTTATCAACGATGGACTATAAATTTGATTTATTGTTTCATATATCATGGAAGTTTATCAATGATTAATAATGATAAAATAGGGTTTAGTTGAAGTTTATAATTGGTAAATTACATTTAAACTCAAGTTTATTAATGATAGCTTATATAAGTGATATACTTTCGTTCATCAGTGATAAACTTGAGTTTCTTAAAAGTAATATGTTCAATTTTTTTCATAAAAGTAATAAAATTGAAAATGGTATGTATGCACAGCTTTTCTATCCTTTAAAAGTAGTATGTTTTAACTTTTTTCATAAAAATAATAAAATTGAAAATGGTATGTATGCACAACTGCACCATTCTTGGGAGCCTTTCTAGCTTCTTCGAGGATTGTTCACTCTTCCATGGCTAGCCACGGAGGACCTTAATAAAGTTCACGTTATGAAATGAAGTGAGGGTTAGGAAAGAGATAACAGTAGTATGCGATGGTTTAGGGAGGCTACTGATGACCCGGTTTCTTTTGAGCTCCCCTAATGTGGAATAATAAACAAGAGCCACCAAACAATGTACAAAAATAACTGGATCACTATTTTTCAATTGTGAGTTGGAAGGAACTCTGCAAGGATGCTCGGGTTTTCCACAGGAACTTCTTTGGGTCTAACCACCAAGTTCTCCATGTTGACCTATTCTTTGTGAACCAACTAGGTGGTCATCATGGTAAAAGGTGCTTTATCTTTGAGCCCTGATTAAAGAAGAAGAGTTGAGGAGGTTGTTTTGAGGGCGTGGATAAGAAATAGTATTAGTGGTCGAGCGATGCTTTAGTAGACACTTTAGAGAGATGTGCCATCGATCTCTGACATTAGGGGGACACCAAGTTTGGTCATGTACTCACAAAGTCTCCAACTTACAGAGGGAGATAGATGATTTGAATGTGGCAGAGTAGGGGCCGGTGGTGAAGACACAGTTAAGAAAACTTGAAAGTGAGCTAGATCACTTACTAGCTCTTGAATACTACTGGAAACAGCGATCTCGAATGGATTAGTTGAAGGGTGGGGATAAGAACACGAAGTATCTTTACTCTAAGGTGTCTCAAAAGCGTGATAAAATGTGTATTAAGGGGTTAGAAAATGGGCTAAATATGTGGGTCACTTCCCCAGAAGATATAGTGGATAAGTCCTTGGTGGAGGAGGTCCTGGAAGGTGTAGAGAGGAGAATTTCCCCAGTAATGGTAGATTTATTAGACGCACCTTTTACGGCTGATGAGGTTCATGGAGTCCTCTTTGCTATGAATGCGTGGAAGGCACCAGGGCCGGATGGGTTTCACGCGGGTCTGTACCAAGACATTTGGGATTTGGTGGGGTGGCATATCATTGTTGTTTGTTTACAATTCCTTAATGGCAGCTGCTCAGTTAAAGCTCTTAACCAAACACACATCGTGCTCATTCCTAAAACAGTCCCTAAAAAAGGTATCTGAATTTTGATCAATTAGCCTTTGTAATTCGATGTAGAAGATTATTACGAAAACTTTGGCTAATAGATTGAAAGTGTGTTTATCTGATATTATCTTGGATTAGCAAAATGCTTTTGTCCTGGGTCGATTGATTATCGATAATATTATTGTTACTTTTGAGACCATGCTTGCTATTAGAAGGAAAACAGGGTGACATAGGTTTTATGGCACTCAAAAGGATATGATAAGGTGGAATGGTCTTTTTTGTGCATTATTGTGTAAGTTGGGATTTGCAGGCGGGTGGTTGAACTATGTTTGGACTATATTACTACCTCTCGGTTTTCTTTCCTACTTTAGTGGACAAAATGGTTCTATTCCAAGGTCCCCAGAAACGGTGTCCTGTAATGTCTGAGAAAATTTATTAATTTAAATCTATTATTAATTTGGATTTATTTAATGAACTTTTCTCGATAAATCATATTTTGTAATATTATGATAAAATATAAACTATTTATGAATAATATTAATGTGCATTATGTTTGAAAATTTTATGCAATTTAGAGTATTTTTAATATACAAATTTTATGAGTTTAAATACTTAAAAATTTGTGAAACATTTTTGAAGTCAAATTTAGATCACATTAATTATAATTTTGAGATATAAATTAATAAAAAAATATGTTAATTAAAGTAGAAAATCATGCCATGGTCTAAAACAGTATATTAATGGTCAATTGCCAATCAATTAAACTGATAAAGATTTTTGTGTCTATGATCCATCGGTTGATGGAATACAATATAGAAAGACACACGAAAGTAACAAGGTACACAGTATAGCGTAATTATACTGAAAAAGCACAAATATAGATATAAAATATTGTGTTGGGATTAGAAAGGTAGATAAAAATTAAGTCAATAAATTCTAAACTGTTTAAGTACATTTTACCTCAATCTTTCATCAATGGTATAGAAAAATACAGTATAGCGTAAAACTACACTCTGTAAAAAGTAAAGTGAGACTCATCATGGGACACCCAAAAGAACAAGAATAGTTCACATCCTCCCTTCAAGTGTACTAGTTTTTTGCCTTAAATTTGGAATAAAATTTTCTTCTATTTAAGTCCTAATGATGTGTCACTAAGCTCAGGAGTCTAATTGAACAAATATCCCACTTTTTACTCATCATTCCCATGCAAACTTAGAACCAAGACACTTCACTTTCTTCCTTCTAAAAACTAGTAGCCTCCTTGATGTTCTCTTAATCATTTTGTTCAAAAAACAAACCACAAAAATTCTATCTTCCAAGCAAAGTTCAAGTGTTGGTTCAAGACTATAAATTTTGGAAGATAAACTATAGACCTTTTCCTATGTGTTTTTAGGGTATTCTTGGGTTTTTGGAGGGGTTCTGATATGGAGTTTTGCTATGACCTCTATCAAGGGTAGTTTGATAAGATCAAGCCATTTTGTGGAGACTCACCAAGCAAAAGAATCCTTTAGTAAAACCGTTAATCCCTACTTTAAAGTTTGTGGGATTTTTTTTTTATGAAATTGGTATGTAATTGTTTAAATATAGACTATGGAATATTAGAAGGACTCTATGGCATGATTTTGTGGTATGTTATATTTGAAATCAAGTTTGGAAAAAACTATGCTTAAATGCAAAGTTTGGATAGTTTTTTTTTTTTAAAAAAAGAAATTTTGACATGCCTAGAGGCAATTTATTTTCTGAGTAAGACATGAAATTTATCTAAAACGGTGAGATCAACAACTTTTATGAACAAAGTTTTGTAAAATTTTGAAAGGATTAAATTGAAAAGTTTAATGCAAACTTGGCTAATTTGAATTATTACTGAAAACTCTACTGTACAATTGAAATTTGAAAAAAGTTAAAATACAAAAGTCGTAGATCTCATTGAATTCTACACGATTTACGAGTTAAGAATTTAATAAGTTTTAGTCACAAAATTTCAAAAATAATGTTAAAAGAAAAATGTTTTGAACTTAAAGAAATTTTGACCCGGGTACTTTAGAAAGTTATAAATCCTTACAAAAAAACTGAGCCCAACGATCTAAATTTTTTTGTTCCAGGGCAAAAATGTCAAAATTTTTCTATCACGAGTTAAAACCATAAAATGTTGTTAAAACTAGGTTTTTCCACCGATAAGGTGACTTTCAAAAACGGATGGTTGAAACATATGCTTCGAATGTAGTTCGTTGTGTTCAATCGGCTAATGTTCGGGCTTTGGAAATTGATATCATTAAGTATATTTGGGATTCACTATCTTGGGCTAGGACTGCCAATGTTTGCTATACCTCTTATAAGGAAAACGGTGCAGCCTACTCTTTGGCTAGTTATGCTATTTCTAATTCTGTTGGTCATGTCTGGTTTGATTCTATGCCCAAGGTTTTGGGTTCTTATGTAAAGCCAGGCTTGGCCTCTTTGGTTGAAAAAAGAATTATCATGTCCCCCTTAAAAAAAAAAATCTACCGCAGTTGCTATCGTCACCGTCCACCACCAACCATTGACACCTTTGACACTATTGAGCTTAGACATCGTGATCTACAAAAACCTGTGGTCATCTTTGTTAAGAATTAAATGCCCTAATTCAATATTATGAAGAACAAATAGAATCACAGAAGAAGAAAATTAGCAAACAAGAAAACACAGTTTTATAGTCGTTTAGAAGACAATAAGGAGGATGGAAGAGAAGGAAGGGAGGGTAAAGAGAGTTGGGAAAGAAGATAAGAGAAAAGTAAGAGAGAAAGGGAATCAAGATAGAGGGATAGTAAGGTTTGAGGTGAGATAATTTTAGCTTAAAGTAATTAAGTTATTGAAAAAATTACATGTTATTCCATACTTTTAAAAAATATGCTTATTCATGTCACGCTTAAAAAATTTTACCACACTACATTTATATTATATGTTTTAATTGTGCCATATTTAAATATGTGCGATATTTATATAAAGTAAGTTTCAAAATATAGCATCTACAAAGATTCTCCTAAGATCATTTTATAATCCGGTCAAATTAGAGAAAACAACTTATAGAGACAAATCTAAATGGTAATTAAGTGGCGGCATAAATCTAAAGCCACTAGATTGTTTCATGTGACCTAATTTTCATAATTACCTCCTCAAAATCACATAATTTTTTTTTGCAAGTTTTCATGATTTTTCTTAAAAATGACATAAATTTTTATGCAAATTTTTGTATTTTTCTCTTCAAAATGACCAATTCTTTTATGCATTTCTAGCATTGTCCCAAGTTGAATTTACACACACCCACAGGCCATGATATTTGGGTCACCTATGCCTATCTATTTATATATATCCAAGAGAAAATTGCACAATATGCTATCTTCTAAACCAATCTAACTTTTTATGCTACAAAAAGTAAACCTTTAAAAATTTATGCCGCAAGTTTTAATCTGCCACCAATTTTGATCACTTTCATAAAGGAAAAAATCCTCATTTATTTCCTTCTCTCTCATGTTTGGTTTTTCTCTCTCTTTTCTCTCTCTCTTATCACTCTTTATACCCGTTTCTCTATCTCATTCTTCCCTCTCTCATGTCATCGTTTCTGCTCTAATCACCCAAAGCAACCTGGCACCAAAGTCGTGTAGAGATGGCTTCATTGTTGTCAAAGTCGCTCATATGTGGCTCACCGATCATCAGAGTTGCATGGAGCACGCCATCACCCAGAGCAGATTGTTGCTGATTGCTAGTCATGTAATGTCTCAACCTTCTATCGGCCTCTTTTTGGGCCCACAGACTTTTGTGGGTCTTATAATCATTCCTCATCTATTTTGTCCCCTTTGGGCCTCTTTTGGCCTTCTAAGTTGTTTTTTTTTTGGCGTGTCCCAACACGTGAACCTAATACCTTTTGCTTATGAGGTTCTTAAGACCTCCTGCTTATAAGACCCACTTATGTTGGGGTCCCGCAAGGTAGGCCCACTGGGGGTTAAGGTGTTACAAGTCATGTGTCAAAAGAGTGCAAACCAAATCTAACTTCTCATCGTTCTGATGCCACCACAAGCCAGATCCTAGCAGAACCAGAGAGAAATCGTGGCTAATGATTTGCAACTCTCGAAAATTTTTGTCTTCGACAGTAAGCCTTAGGTTGGCAATGAGATCTACGAGCAGTGATGAATGTTGCTAAGGAGAAAACATCGACGTCACGAGTTTGGTTGGCATTTGGCAATGCTTAGGTCGGAGATTTGTCATGGTAAAGGTAGGGTTTTGTAGATCATTGAATTCTAAGCACAGTGGAGTGGATGGTGTCATAGACGCGCGTTGGTAGTAGGCGGCGTGTGGCCCACGGTGGGATGTGCATGGCAGGAATTGAGAGTGAAGAGATTATTTTTTGCTTTTTTTTGTCGGGTCTACGTGTGTATTTGAGATATGTAAACAATATGATGTTGAGAAATAAAAAATATCCTAATAGAAAATGACAGATGCAAAATACACCACTAAGACATGAAAAATATTCTAATAAGACAAAAAATTCCCATAGGACACAATATATTTAGTAGAACATAAAATATTTTCTAGTGGGACACGAAACATATCCTATCAAATTTACGGTATAAATAATTTTCAAGCATTGTGGTGCCCAAACCTCCTATCGAATCAGCCAATGCCATTTTCCAAAGTCCAAAACTGGCCGTGAAAACGGGTCCAAAATAACAATAATAATAATAATAATATATACACACACACGAATAAGTAGATGGCAAACAGATAAAACAGACACCAACTCGTCGGAGCTAAAATACTAGTTAGGTTGTCTAACAATATACGTACTCTATCAAACATCATACGTACATTGGGATAATATTCTTATCCACAAGTATCACAAGATAGAATTAAAAATATATTTGAATCTCTCTTTTATTTTGTGCCTGAAAATATGTATGTACAGGGTCTTCCCATCAGCATGACGGCACCTACGATTCCCATATTTATTTTAACGGCAAATCAGCATTATCGTTAATCTCTCACTATTATCAATGACGTCAACATATATAAGCATGTACTTCTAGGTCTCCAAAAAAAAAAAAAAAAGCTAGAGTAGCATCTTTTTACGTCACGTAAATGTGACAAGGACCAGAATATTACGGCATTGTTCGTTACTTACATTGTACCTGCACAAACATAGCATATCAACCCACCTAATTCGTAGAATCATAATTGTACTAGTAAGAAAAAAACAAAAGAAGAAGAAGAAAATTGCATACGCGAGAATAGTTCATTACACAGAATCAACCCATGAAGGTAGCGCGGGAAAAATTTCCCACATGGAGTAAAGACAGAGAGGGGTGAAAAAAAAGGACCGAATGAAGTCAAAGCAAGTTTCTCTCTGAGGCCGTTTGTTTAACAAACAACTATTTAAATTTAAATTGTTAAATTTTTTTAGATACATATTTGTTTTTTTTTAATTCAAATCAAATAAATTATTTGAATTTAAATTTTTAGAGTTCTATTCTTTTTGTACTTTTTAAACTTGGATATGTTTGTTATATTAAAAGTTGAAATTCTATTTCCTACATTTGAGCAAAAAAATCATTTCTTTATTTGATATCCAATTGAAACGATTATTTTTTCGTTGCGTTCCTATTGAAGAGAGGAAAAATCAAGATCCATATTACGTATTTTTAAGATCATGAACATTAAGATTTTGTTATTTTGTTAAGAAATCAAAAACTTTTTCCCACTATATATCTGAATACAGATTTTAATTTTATTCTCTACTCAGAGTAACACATTAAATGTATATCTAAATATCAATTAAGATAACACCAATTTAAATCATATGTCTTAAATCAAATAATCAAAATTAATACCATTTAAATCTATTTATTAAACGGATTGTAAAATTCTTAAATCTCGTTTGTAAGAGTCACACAAATAAAGGAGCTTTAAAAAGTGACCCTACCAAACAGCTGAAAACAGTGTCGTTGGGATATTTTTGCTGGTAATTACTGACGCCAATAAAGGCAAGGGGCAGGAGTGCACATGCAATGCCCTACTGTTTGTTTTTACGTGTGTGTGGTCATGGGAAAGCTTAAGCAAGTATCAAATTATTGCCCACTTTATTCCTCACCGGTCACAAGGACAAAGACTTTCTTCTCGCTCCACATGATAAAGCAGAAGAACCCCACTTGGGGGTTTTACTTTTTAGACAAGGAATGATAGGATCGTGGGACAACACAAGCACAGTTGTTGTGAGGATTAAAGTGAACAAAACTTTCCTCTTACTGCTAGCTTAACAAGATATACGGAAATTTTGCTTCAATTATTTGACACACAAACAGACAAGGAACAACTATAGGCCATTCCTCCCCTCCTCGCACGTGTGTATGTATGTGTGCATCATGCATGTGTTCTAGTTTTTAGACTAGGTTGCTTGTGTTCTCAGCGTGTGTGTGTGTGCATGGCAAGGAAAAGGACAAATTCATGGCTGCTCGAAGACAAAATGTTAGTAGTTTATTAGATCAAGTATCTTATGGGTTGTTTGATACTATAGTTATAATTGAAGTTTAAGTTTAAGAATTGAATCATATGAGAGCTTTATACTGTAGCAACTTTTAGTTTTTTATTATAGTTTTTAAGGGCTTTATACTGTTTATAATTTACGCTTAGTTTTTACTCTTAAGGAATTAAATATTGGCCATGACACATTTCAATAAATAGAACATTATTGAATAGTTCAACGCAATTTGGTACCACTTGTAGGATGAAAGATAAACCAATATGGAAAGATCCCACTTTGGGGATCATAACAATAATGAATGTGTGGTCCATGACAAGCTTCTTAACAAGGCATTTGACACAACCAAAATAATAGAACTTGTAAAAAGGACCATGTAAGAGAGTAATAATTATTCCAACATGATTCTAAGATGCTCACAAGGTAAAAGATCAAATAATAGTAAAACCTTGTAGGGAAAATATATATATGTATATAGAGGAACGTTTACGATCCTTATCTTCAAATCGTCCAGACAACGTAATATTTTTTTTATAAAATAATAACAATGTGCTATTTTAAACATAACATCAAACTTTAATCATCTAATGTTGTCGTATATTTTATTCTAGAAAAGAATATAACATATCCTTGTGTGGTGACACCAAATTAAAAAAATATATAGAAAATTTAAAATAGCTACTTTATTTTTTTTAGAAACATTATTGCGACTCCGCTTGGATACCATAATTTTGACCTAAAAATTTAGTCCAAACACAAACTGATGTTTGACAGCGTTAAAAGAAAAAATCAGTTCAATCAATTAGTCTAAATTAAAATTCTCAATTCAAACACATTTGTTATAATAAAAACCATTCACTTGAGTTAGAAGAGTGAGAGAAAAAAATAAATAGTTTTTATTATAACAAACAAGTTTGAATTGAAAATTTTAATTCGGACTAATTATTTGAATTGATTTTTCTTTTAACATTGTCAACACCAGTTCGAGCTTGGAATGAATTTTTTATGCCAAATTATAGTTCCCCAATAAAGTCACAATGTTTTAAAAAAAAACATAGCTATTTTAAATTTTGTATACTTTTTTTTAATTTAACGTCATCGTATAAAAGATATAACACATCTTCTTTTAGAATAAAATATACGACAACGTTGAATAATCAAAACTTAATATTATAATATAACATATTATTATTATCTTATCAAAAAATATTTCGTAACCTGAATGGTCAAAACATAAAATCATAACCGTTGCCTAATATATATATATATATATATATATATATATATATATATATATTTATCTTCCCAGAAGGTGGAGTGTTCAAACGGCAAGTGACATTTCACCGATTGATTTTTCTATGACACTAATATTACATATGTTTTTTTGAATATTCTAAACCCTTTCTTTGTGTGTGTAAAAAGTATTTATAAAAGGCCTTTCCTTCACCTGAACGCACGCATACCCAATCTATTCATTTACAATCACATCAATGTGACAACAGAGGAATACAATCAAAAGAAGGCTTAGAAAACGAACCTCTTTTTTTTTTCTTTTTTTTTCCTTTAATTACAATTGAGCCGGTGGAAGTACAAAAGCCCAGGTCATAATAAAGATTTAACTGAATTTTGGTTTAGGCACAGGCTTACTATCATTACTGTGTGGGTGAGCAGGACCAAGCTTCTGAATCCAGTGAAGAAGACCCTTTTTATGGTCATGGCAACTACTTCGGTTCTGCACAAAATTGAATGTCCCATCACGAGCAAGTGAAGTCTCAAATTCCTCTAGTACCTTTACCACTTGCCAGAACTGTGGCCTTTTCTCTGCTTGCAAAGACCAACATTGTTCAATTAGAGCTCTCATCGCGGGTGGACAATTTACGGGGATAACAGGCCTCAAATTCTGAAACACAAAAATCCCACAAATCCAAGTTTGACAAGAACAACCAAGGCAAACGCACTTCAATCAATTTGAGAGAGAAATTCAATTTTCTGCAATAGATACGTGAAAAAACAGACCTTATTCACTACGGCAAAAGCGGCTTGAATGGGATTCATATCCTCATATGGGATTGTCCCTGCCACCATTTCCCACAAGATGAGTCCAAAACTGTAGACGTCGACTTTCCGGTTGTAGGATTTGTGCTTGATCATCTCGGGCGCCATCCACCTGTAAGTCCCCGGATCATCTGCCAAAGAATCACAGTAGGTCTCCTCACACGCTATACCGAAATCGGCAATCTTCATGTGGAAGTTCTGATCGATAAGGATGTTTTCTGGCTTGAGATCCCGGTGAATTACGCCTTGCGAGTGAATGTACTCCATTCCGCGAGCTATGTCCAGGGCAAACGCGATCAGTTTTGGATAAGGAATAGTTTTGTGCTCGAGCTTGTGCAGATACGCTCTCAAGGAACCCTCTTGTAAGTATTCGGTTATGACACAATAAACTGGTATCTTCCTACACGCTGCTACTAACTGTGCCATAAAATGGAAAACGTATCAACACAGGCTTGAAAATAAAACAAAATCAGCAGACCTTAAAACTCATTCACAATTGCAACATCATGGATCATTCCATAATAAAGCAACAAGGAATTAACAGAGAAACACTCGAACTTCATTCATAACGATAAACATTTTAATCCTCAATCAATTCTAACATTCAAGTCTCCGCGAATCCAACAGTGTTTGAAGAGCATGAAACTTGTGTTTACCAACTAGCTAAACTAGCCCCTTGGTTTCCTTTAGTACTAAAACAAATGCACACATAAATTGACATAGCAAGTAAAGCAATAAAACAGGAAGAGTTTTGATTTGATGATCACCTTGATAACATTTTTATGGTGGAGACGAGACAAGAGAGTGACTTCACTAATAAACTGCTTCTCCAACCGAGCTCCTACAGCCCCATTTTCGTCATCATCAGGCACACACATGATCTTCACCGCAACAGCCTTACCATCATACAGCCCGTGGTAGAGGCGGCTGCGAGCCCCGTGTGCGAACTTGTTTCCAAGGAACAGCCTGGACATGTCAACACTCCATTCATCAGCTTCCTCCACGGCCGAAACCCGGCCGCCATTCGGATCAAAGTACTTACTCCAAGGCAAATCCTTGCGGCTCTTTGACTTGTCCCCGTTGATCATCATCGAAGCCAAGTGCCTAAGGGGGCTGGCGTTCAAGCTCGCGCTCGAAAAAGACCTCTTCCCCTTGAATCCTCCTGCTTTCTCCGATTGGCTTCTCCGAGGGTTCGGAGTCGAGAATCGCTTCCTTTCCGACTGAGCCTCTTTGAAGGCATCGGAGAGCTTTGTCTCCGGGAGAGGAGACAAAGATCTCTGCTTGTTGGTGATGGGATTTCTCTTAATCTGTGACCTTGGGCTGGAATTTGAACTTGAAGTGCTTGGGATTGATTTCTGAGTGGAAAAAGCTGGAGTGGGACGAGATTTCAGACCAGCAAATCTCTCCTGCTGAAGGGAAAAGGAAATTGAGCCGAGTCTAGAAGAGTCCAAACGATGGCAAACCGTGTGAGAGAATTTTGTTCTTCTGATCCAAGAATTAGAATCTTCCTCCATTATTTTTTGAAATTTCTTCCAAACCCTTCTTAAGCGTTGAAGAATCAAAACTGGGTATTCCTCAGAATCCCAAGTTGAGCAAATCCATAAACAATAATAACAAGAAAAAAAAAAAAAAGCCGAGCTTTTTCTTTTTTTCTGCCCCTCAATCGAAAAAGTCAGAGAACCATTGGAACCAAAGAAGACGCGTGTTGAAGGACAACGAGGCTGAATCAAAAGCCAGTTTGGTTTCCATCAGAATCCACAAACAACAAGAAGAGAGAGAGCCTCCTTTTAGGAAAAATGGACCCTTTATCACCGCCACACCAAACCCTCTTTCTCTCTCTCTCTCTCTGAAAAACAACACAAAAAACTTTAGTTATTGTTGTTGTTGGGATTTCAAAGTCAAATGCCACCTTCCGTAAAAGTCCGGAAAGTCCCACACAGATGGCTCCGTAAACAAGATAAATTATTAAAAAAATTTCAAACAAAAAAAAAAAAAAATCACTGCACTAAACTGTACTGACTTTGAAAACAAAGCAACGGGCATGATTACAAACCCCATCAAGCACGGAAGAAAGGACTAATCATTGTATCAAGACAATCGAAACCCATTAAAATAATGAAAATAAAAACAACAATAATTAATATTATTAATAAAATAAAAAAGAAGAAAGACCCGGAAACTAAAACAAATCTCCAGAGCTAATTCTGATTTATTAAGCTTACCCGCTTTCATCATGGTGATGAAAATCACCATGAACTCGGATGTGCGTATTTCACCATTTGAGCGATGAGCCCCAAAAAAAGAAAAACAAATGATAATAAATAGAGAAATAAAGCAAAGAAAGAAGGAAAGAGCCAGGGATCTCTGTAGCGAGGGAAACACGAAAAAGAAAAGATATATATATGAAGAAATGCGAAAAGAAAAAAGAATATTTGGGGAAAAAAAAAAGAAAAGAAAAACCTTTTTTTGGTTGAATATTTGGGAAAAAAGCCAGCAAAGTTTGTCTGTTGATATACGTATCGTAGAAGCAGAAACAAAGAGGGACCGTAGATTCGGTGGACCCTCCGACATGCTTGGTAAGTTCTTCTCTTTTATTTTTTTTTTTTTTTTTTTTTATCAAAGGTCTGGCCGGGTGGTGGAGTGGATAGGTGTTGTGGGCCCCACAGAGGAGGGAGGGTGGATGATGAAAGAAGGGCCCAGTGGGGTCCACCAAAGGCCCAAAGTCAGGAAAGACGACAAGATTTATAAGAGGGGACCAAGACTTTGAGGGATAAAAAAGTAGCAAGCAATGAGGGTCCAAAAAAACAAAAAAAAAAGAAGAAAAAGTTTTTGGGGAATTTTTACTCCATGTGTCACAATCGGAGAGAATAAGGTACAGCCGACTTTTTAACCACAACACACGGCGAGGCAAAGCCAAACGACCCCCAAAGTAGAAGCGTGATTTGTGCGGTTTCTGGTACGGCTCGCACGGATCATACGAGCGACTCTTGCCTTATTATTTTAAATGAAAAAACACTTTTCCTTAAAGGGCGAACCAAAAAATATACATATCCCTTCACACAAATATATATACATTAACACTAAAGTACATTAATGTTATTGATTTTCATAATTTTAGTATTAAGTTTTATAATGAAATATGGTGCTGGCATTTCACTGTTTGAAAAAATATTTTGCTCTAAAACAAAAGATAGATGATGTTCTCACATCCTACCCTAGCCTCTTAAATAAACTTATTAAGACCAAAGATGAAATAACAAGAGATTTTATATGCAGTTTTGACAATTTTTCTTCAAACTATCGACCAAACTAAAAATAAATTTTATTTTTAGACATTTTGCTTTTTTTATAAAAACGAACCAAACCAAATCCCTTATAAGCAATTTGGATGTTTGTGTTTAAGATTAATTTTTTTAATATTTAACAAAAATTATAAAATAACTAAAAGTTTACCCTTTAAAATTTTAATACAAACCAAAAATCAAACTAAAAAGTCACAATAACACAAATAAAAATTCACCAAGAACCAAATTAAAAGCTAAAAAATACAACTAAAGAATATAAGACAACACAAATAAATTTTTAACTTGAATTAAAGTTTTCTAATGGTGTTGATAAATCTCTCCTCCTACTAATATCCTCAATTGACACCGTAGTGAGTTGGGCCAATAGCGGGGAGAGACGATACGACAACAACGACATGGCTAGTAGACCAACGGCGGTGTAGAGAGAAGACATTGGTCACCGTATGTGAAAGGTTAGGGTTTTATTCCATGAGTTAGTCTTAGGTATATATGTTGGTTTTTTTAATTTGATTTTGTTTGTTGGATGTTAATGATGAGTGATTAAAGAGAAGTGTAATAATAAAGTGTGGAAAAGTGCATCCTATATAAGCAGAACTTCTTGTAATGACCAAATAAAAATAAAAAATAATAAAAATTCTTATATAAAAATATTCTAAAAATAAAAATTATATAATATAATAGTTTCGTGGACGCTTTGGTAGATGATTTACATGGACAGTTTGAGCTGTTTAGAAGTTTAAACCACTAACTAAACTACCAAAAAAATTTGGATAAAAAACCACCTAAACCGTCCAAGTTCCCCGACTACGTCCTGAGCCTAATGGCCCCTCTCCCCACCATCGCCATTCCACCCCAGCGTAAAACCTTGAAGAAGAAATAATTGCATAACAAACTTTGGCCACACAAGTATCCTTCAAGCTCCAGCCACTGCCGAGCACTGCACACCCAAAACCCACAGTTGTGTCGCAACGTCTTGAGCTTATTTCTCCATCTTCTACGACCTCTACTCTTTCTTCCTTGCTCGATCTTTGCTTTTTCTCGGGTAGGGGCGACACAAGCAGGAGCCAAGTCGGGAGGGGTGACTGCATGAGGGGCAATGTGGGCGGTGTGCAAGTGGGCGTAGGGTTCATGAGGTTTTAAACAATTGTTCATTTTTTTAGTCCTTTTGCGTTATTTTAAGAGTTTTGGATTCTTTTTTCTTAAAAAAATGGGAACTTTGGTTATAGGTCGGATTATAGGTTTGAGACTTAATATTTTTGGGGAGGTTCTTTGAGACATATGGCAATATAGCAATATCTCAGTAGTGAAGTCGAAATATAACAAAGTTTTTAAAAATTTTAAAAACAAAAAAAATGAAAATCATCAAAATAATATTATGTAATAATTATATAGTACAAATAATGTATAATTATGATAATTATTATGTAATTTTTGCTGTTGTTAAATTTTAGTTCCATTATAGTAATTTTCATGTAATTTTCACTTTTCTTAGTTGCACGCGCTATGTGTTTGCCTCTTTTTAGGGGCTTGGTGAATGAAGGGCTTTTCCATTAGAAACCCAAATAAAATTACAGTAGATGGTGGAAATGAAACTACTATTTATTAGGATTAAAAATAAATATATCAAAATATAACAATGTTAAAGAAATAATCCACTTAAATTAAAATAAAATTTATTTTGATATAAAAAACTTAAAAAAAAGTAACAATATTGAGATCAAAAAAAGAGAAAAAGATTAAAAAAAAAAAAAGATTATAAATTAAAGTGTTCATAAAAAAGTACATGTTTCAAAAATATAAAGCTTTTAAATATTTTCAAAACAACTCTTCACTTAAATTAATTACATTAAGAAGAAGCTGTTATAGTTGAATTTACCTAAAATTAATGAGATACTCACCAATCGGATAGAAGCCGGTCGAACGGAAAGGAAAATGGGTTTAATTGCAGGAGAAAGGAAGAAAGAAACAGTGAGAAAAAGGAGCGAAATTGAGAAAGGCGGAGGCGGAGAAGGAAACCGACGGAGGGAGTTTCCCGCTCACGCCCTTCGACAATTTTCCGCTTCGAGGTAAGCCCCTCAATCGCAATCTCACGCAAACAAACCAAAAGTTACTCTTTTGCGGGCCTGAGATTCGATCATTATTTTTGTTTCTGTTTATTCGTTTTGTGTATGTATACACACACACACATATATATATATATATGTATATATGCACACACTTTATGGCTTGAGTTCATGGCTTTGATTCTTCTGTGAGTCTTTCCAAAACAGAATGAGTGAAGTTTGAGAGTGTAAAAATGTCGATGTTTTGGTGTGGTCATTGTAAACAGAGACGTCCTGCACAACGAGACTCCCAACACTACATGTGAGTAACCCTTTTCTTCTTGGTTACGTAATTTTCGTTTAATGATTATGAAATTCGAGTTTAATATCACAAATGTTGATAAGCTTTCTTGTTGAATGTTGTATGTTTTTTTTAATAATTAGATGTTGTGATTTCATAACTGAAGAGGAAACTTTTGTTAAAGGCCCCGGAGGAGAGGTTTGTGATTATGTTTTCTCATTTTTCCTTTTTTTCCCCCTCTTTTTTTGGTTAGTGTCATAAAGTTTTATATTCTAAATTATTAGCATTACCGGGAAAAAGATTGAACTTGTGCTGATCAAGTGATTCAAAACTAGTGTATCCCTGAAAAATTTAAAATTAGTTTGTCATTTTGCTTATGAATGGAAAGAGGATTGAACTTTTGCTGGTCAAACTATCAGAAAACTTGAGAAGAATTGGATCAACCAGGTCTGAAGTTTAAAAACAATAAATGTTTCTTTTCAAAATTTATGCTATTCATTTTTTTGTTATTTTGTGGCCATAATTTATAGTCGTTTCAATAGTTCTTATGGATGAGAATTTACTGTAATAGTTTTTGCCTTTAATATAGTTTTGTTGTTCTTAGAGTCGTAGGGCAGGTCATAATGTAAAAATTCCCGATGAGCATTCGGACTCGCTTAGGACTTTGGATAAGGGTATGTCATTGTTGTTCAATGTTCTTCTTATGGTTGTGTGCTAAATCATTTAGTTCTTCATTTTTGAGAATTTGTTAAAAAAAAACAAAGAAGAACATGTTAGGCATCCGTAGAAAACTTAGCATATCATGAATTCATGATATCATATACATCCTATCTGGAATCTGCTGTTTTCTGGTATTAATTGTAAGTACAAATGTGTATTTTTTTCCTTTAGTTTGAGGATAGGTGGCAAAATCATAAACAGGGTTTTAGGGGTGTGGAATGATAGCAACCACATTCTATCATATGCAATTGTCATGACATCATTTGTAATATGGGCATTTTTGCTCTATTTTGCAGGAGAAGATGAAATAAGACACATTGTTTTGATGTTGAATATACATCCTATCTGGAATCTGCTGTTTTCTGGTATTAATTGCAAGTACAAATGTGTATTTTTTTCCTTTGGTTTGAGGATAGATGGCAAAATCATAAACAGGGTTTTAGGGGTGTGGAATGATAGCAACCACATTCTATCATATGCAATTGTCATGACATCATTTGTAATATGGGCATTTTTGCTCTATTTTGCAGGAGAAGATGAAATAAGACACATTGTTTTGATGTTGAATATACATCTGTCTATTATTCAGCCAGCCTCTAGAATCTACACCGTGAGTATGTGGCTTACTTTCTATTTCTTTTTTTCATTTGAACATAACTTAGTTTTTTTTCCCAATATAAGTCTCAATATTCAAAACACAATCTCACTAATATGCAGATCGCAGTTCATCATAATTTCACTCGAGGTCGTCGAACGCCACACGTTGCAGCTGCTTGTCTGTATATTGCTTGTCGGTGAATATGCTTCATCCCTTGCCTTCGTTGTGTTCTTGGTTTTTTTGATTTTCAGCGATCGAGCACCTTTTTCTTCTTGTGTAGACTATTTATTATTTACAGTAGATGAAATTTCAAAGTTTTCAGGGGAAAAAAATACTTATTATGTAAGAAGAATTTCGTGAACTTGTCTTGGTGTGCATTGTTAATATCATTATTTCCAACTAGAAACTTTTATTTATTTTTTTCATTCTTTTCATAAAGTTGATGTTATAATTCCTTCCTCCTATCAAAATATATAGTCAATTGATGGTACATTTCTCATCTTAATCTTAACATAATATTTGTTAGATCTTCAAATTATCTTCATTGTTATTTGGTTCTTAAGTCTAATTAAAAGGTGATAAAAGCCTCTCGTTTATTAGACTTCTCTTCATCATCATAGGTTGTTCTAGGCCTCTCTCCTGTATATGTGTTATGCCTTTGTGAGCTGGGGTTTGCTTTGCATTTTCTTTATTGACTTTTGTCGTTGTTCTTTACCTTGAGATTCTGGAAATTAGTTTTTTATACTTAACTGTTTTTCCCTTTTCTGAATTGTTGTATCTTGTATATAGACTCTGTATATTTTGTTGACTGTTTTACATTGCACTAACGGGTCAATAACCTTTGCCACAGGACAGCTGAACCACCAAAACCCTATTTACTTATAGACTTCTCAGAGACTTTGGCTATAAATTTGTCAGCAATAACGTGTTATAATCATGTCAAATTTCATATACATCTAACTTTAGCAGTAATAAATCAAATCCGAAAATGTCTGCCTTTTGCTTGCATTATTGACCAAGTCTTCTTCTAATACCTAGAGGTATGTGCTAGGTTCTGTGTTTTTGCAGCTTTGCCAACTACTAAGCCTTGCAGAGCATGCCCTGATTAAGAGACCTGTTGATCCTACCCTTTTTATACCTCGTTTTACCGAAAGTAAGCTACCATGAGCCTTACAGTTTTATTGCCTGCAATTGTTAATTGAAGAGTTGCTTATTGCTTCATTGGTTTAATTTTGTTTGAGACTTTGATTGAATTGCATATTGTAGTAAAGAAAAAAAAATTTTTGTTCCCGGGATAATTTTTTCCCGGGCTTGCAGCATTATTAAATGGAAGAAATGTTGAGGTTTCTACAAATGCAACGCACATAATAGCTAGCATGAAGCGAGATTGGATGCAGGTATATATGTGTTTGAGATAATTGTTTTGGCCTGCATATTGTACTCGGTCCTTTATGATGGCAATTCTTATTACATTGATATGTTATCCACAGACGGGTAGAAAACCTAGTGGGCTTTGTGGCGCTGTATTGTACATTTCTGCTCTTGCACATGGGTTTAAATTTTCAAAGTCAGAAATTGTAAGTCCAACTTGTCATATGAAATACCTGCCATTTTTTTCATGGGGAAAGTTCCTTTCGTACATAATTGAGTATTGTTTTGGCTTTTTTTTTTTTTTCCCTAAGCATATTTCCTTTTTTCAAAACAAGTACTCAATGATAGTTATACACTATATTTTTCTGCTATGAAGTTATCACAAGTTGCTGAACTTGGTAAAATCCATTGTTTTCAGTGCTGATCGCTGAACAACTTTGAAGGGATTTTTTCTTGTTTCTTTTAACTCTAGTAATGCACTTTTGCCCCAAAAAAAAAAAAAAGAAATGGTGCACTTTTCCCCTTTTTTGCCCCCTGTTTGATGATTATATCTTCTTGTATGTTTATCTAGATAAAATTGTGCATGTTTGTGAAGTAACATTGACCAAAAGATTGATCTACTTCGAGAACACCGATTCAGGAAGTTCAACTGTAAGTTGCTACTTGCTACTATCATGACATGATCTTGTGCCATTAACTATAATGTTTTTAAATTTATTCAGATGCTTGAGCTAGATGTAGTAGTAATCTTATTTAGGAAGAATCTTGATGATAGTTAATTTGTTCTTAATTCTCCTAGAATTAATTGAACAGTGGTTTCATTTATATCTGGTTGATTATTCAAAAACGTTGCTTTTGAATCGATTGAGGAGTTAGACAATAATGCTAAGGAGCTGAAGAAGAGCAAGTTGCCATCTTTTGCGTTCCAAAAGCCACAGGAATTGCTCTGTAGACATGAAGATAGTGGGCAACCTCCTTTTGCACATGGACTTTGCAAAAGTTGTTTCGATGATGCAAGTCTTTTCTACTGTTTTCCACTAGCTCATTCTCCTATCCTTATGCCCTAATAATCTTTTCCTCTCCTTTTAGTTCATTGAAATCTCTGGCGGTCTTGAAGGTGGATCGGATCCTCCAGCCTTCCTGCAGGCTGAAAGAATGAGAGTAGCTAACGAATCTGCTAGGAAATCGGATGAATCTAATGTTGGTTTTGTGCCTGCAAATAAGGAAAAACCAACTGAGCTTGCAAATGAAACAGTCACTTGCTTACCAAACCCATCCTTTTTTTTTCCTTTTTCTAGATTATGAATAGATTAGCAATTAAGGAAGTGGCTAATTATTATCTTCATAGCCTCATACAATGACGGGTTTGCAAATTCTTTTATTTTTTCTGTAGCACATCGGCATAAATTTATTAATTATTCATTAAAACTGATGCAAGCATTCTTTTTAGCCTTTTCTTCTCATTACCCGTACTTTTCTGCTTTTCATTATTGTTGTATGTCAACATTTTTGTCTAGTGCCTTTTGCACCTTATTTCCTATCTGATCTCTTTTTTTTTTTTTTTTAATATCAATACAACTCGAATTAGCGAACTAAATAATCACGCTAAAATATACAGAATGGATAGTTTTTATATTGGTCTGAACTTCTAAAAAACAGACCTCTAACAATACTCTAGCTAATTTTTCAAATCTTACTATGCAATTCTCTTTATTATTTTAAGGTGCGTTTGGTTAAAAGAAAGGGGAAAGGAAGTGTGGTAGAGGGAGAAGGCCCTATTCCATTATTTCATTGGAGGGATGAGATAAGGGATGGAAGACATGAAAAGAAAGAATTCCTCAAATTCATTTAGTTTTATCTTTTGAAGTAACTCAGATCAACTCTGTGTTGGACTTTTTGGGTGAAATGAAAATATTGGGACTGCTTCACAAGCTGAGATTGACCACATACTTGTCCTGAATATGCAAGATTGCCCAATGCTACGGTCAATACATCACTCAACCCCTGTGATTAGAACATGCCTGAGGAGGCTTGCTCCTCATACTCATCCTATCAATCATGAAATTAATACAAGTTAAAATCAACCACAATCAATACAATGTTTGAATACTAAAAGACAAAAAGATTAAGTAACTTACAATTTTTTAGCCAATCTCTTCACATCTTGGGTTTTTAAAAGTTCCATCCTTCTTTGGTCGAATGAACTTCCAAATAACATGATGTGGAGGAGGTGTAGTAGTGTTGTGTATTCTCAATTGCATTAAAAGGTATGCTTGTTTAAATTATGTAAACATTTATATACAAAATTATAAATAAATGAAGTAAAAAAATAATTTACTTACCCATTCACACTCCGCTTTTGGATATCCCCAACAACCCATCAAGTACTCGACATTGTATTCACCTCTTCTCTCTTTTGCTTTTTTCGACAACTCCTTATACTCCTCACAAAGTTTGTATTTTATGAATTCCCTTCATTTGTCCGAACTAATAGAAGGATAATTTTTAACTACTTTTGTGGGAGCTTGAAAACATTACCTTCAATGAAAGCCTTCTTTAGGTTGTACCTAAAATCTTTCGCCATCTCAGCGGCGCTTATCATCAACTTCTTCTTCATAATTTTGGGAACGATGAAGGATACAACAACACTTGCCAAACATGTTCTATATTTTTCTTATTGCTCTTTTCTCTTTAATCTTTTGTTGTGATAGGGACGTGCTATCGAACTAAACTCTAATATAGCTTTGGAGCTCATCCCCTTCTTTTTCAAGCAGTTGAACAACTTTTGATTTCAACTTTTAAACTTTTTTTTCCATCAAAGTTGCCCTTTTTTCTATCTGCATCAGAATTGAATGGGTCCTTTTCTAGAGCTCATAAGCATCTTCTTCTCTGGTCATTTTCTCCTCAATGAATTCATTATTTGGTGAGACCATAAACATGTATGTTTCTTAAGGCTAAAATCATTTATTTATACTTTTATTTTTTGTTAAAGCTGCTTAATTAAAGCATCTTCATGTTTAATAGTATTTTTGTGTCTTAGTGTGAAAATGAGTTTTAATTATATCTTTTGACATGTTTTTATGTTTAAGTCTATTTTTGGTGATTTTTAAAGTCATTTATGTGTGTAAAATATTTGTTCTATAGCAAAATTGCTAATTTTCTTGTTGTAATTTTATTCTCAATCTTAATAAGTTTTATAGTGTATTTTGAGCTTATAAATATGTTGTAATATATTTTTAATAATTTTAAAAAATATTTTCATGTCTTAAGTAGTATTTTTTATATAAGCGAATTAGCTCTATACGATATTATTATATTAATAAATTTTTATGTACTTTTAGTTTATTTTATGATATTTTATAATTATTGTAAATATTAAATTTGTAAAATAATTAATTTTGTTTCAATTATTTATTATTAGATTTAAAATCTAGAGTAAAACCAAAGCAAAAAAGTGTCAAAACGGCAAAATTGAACAACAAAGGCATAAGAAATTGAAAGAAACTTACCTAGACACGTAGCATCCTCTAGATGGTAAAGCACCAATACCTCCAGTCGCCAAGAAGCTCTGGATCACAACCAGCAATTTGCACACTCAAGAAAGCTTATCTAGAAGAAGAAAAAGAAGAAAAATAAAGTAAAAATGACAACTTGCAATTTAACCTCCATTTTCGACCAAAAGAATAGTAAAAATATTAAAAAAATTTATCAACTTGTTTGCTATAAGGCAATTCTTGTGCCTATAAATACTAGGGGTCTTTCCCTCAGTTCTACACCCCTCATTTGTAAAAAAATATATATATTTTACTATTGAAGTTTTTAAATAGTTTTTAAGTTTTAGTTTTTAGTTTAGGTTTTTCTAAAATAGTTTCTAGTTTATATTGTAAAATATTCAGTTATGTTCTATAATATTTCAAATATTTCTATTTTAAATATGTCTTTTTAATTCCCTTTTTAGCTGAGGAGAGATGAGAAAATTCTAGTAAAATTAGTTTAAATATTTTTAGTTTTTCTCAATTTTCTAAGTATTTATAATGCCAAAATTATTTTCTTAAAAAAACATATGATTTTACAATTATCTTAGCTAGAGTTTTTACAAAATTAGGTTTTGATTTAGCATTGATATAAGCTGGTACCGATAATGTTTGGGAAGACCTTGATTAGTTGGAGACAAAAATTTTGTCTGTTATTTTTATCAAGTAATATTGAAATCAGGCACGTTAATACTTACCAGTGGATGGCGGCGATTCAACACCACATGCGAATGTGTATGGTGCTCAGACGGTCCTTCCTTGCTCGTCTTGGCCTGCTTGGACACACTTGCAACAAGAGGAGGAACGCTTCAGAGGTAAAAGAAATGGGACACCAAGGAGGTACCAAGCAAGGGCTCTCCGACGCTTAAAGCAGGTGCTGCTAGACAGAGTACGGGAGCTGGTAGTTGGGAAAGAGCATGTTTGCCACTACCTGCAGTAAATGTGCCCTATTTATAGGCTACCACTTGGACCGAGTGTTAGGTGGGTTTTGCTCATGACCTGTGTGTCACATCAAGGCTTGTCAAAGAGCAGGAGACATATGCAAAGTCCCCACCGACGGATCATCCTTTATCTGACGACAGGATTGTGGCCATTTGGAGGTGTTTGCTGGCAAGTGGCTGCCTATTTGCAAGCTCCAATGACCCGACCCAAACACGTGTCTTATCCGAAGTGGCAATACTTGTGTCGTGGCCTGTGGGGGTCCTATGAAGCACCTCAGCCTGACAGCCTAGCTTTTGAGGGGTCATCATCATGCATCCCGTGAACAATGCCGAGCAAGTTTGCCGACCACTGAGCACTTGCTCCTCGGCGAACAATGTTGAGCATTCCTCCAACAATGCATATTTATTAAGTTGAGTTTTTGCTACATTATAGACATAAATTGGCACAATAAATGCTTAGTAATACTTGATGTATTGTTGATAAAAGATGGCATAATGTATTCTTAAATTACTTAATAAATAATTAGAAAAACTAAAAATATAGTTAAGTTAATTGTCATAATTGAACCTGTGAATCTCAGTGTTGTCATTATTATTGTTGTTACTCTTTTAAATCAATCATACTTATTGTTAAAATTCTATCTTTAGTCGATCACATTTCTTGTTGTTGAACTTCCAAAATAAAAATAAAAATCTAAAAATAAAAAATGCTAAAAAAATATGTAAATGTTGTAAATAAATAGTTTTACTAACATACGGGACTTAGCAAACACCTTTCCTTGTGGGATCGACCTCGGACTCACCGAGACTTTATTACTTAGACAACTTTATACTTGAGGTTATATTGGACTCAACTTTCAAGATCGAACATTATATGACATATTAAATTATTAAGAAATAACATTTATTAAAATCATTAAATTAATAATAACACAAAAATAAACATATAAATCTAAAACTAACATGTTAAAACCAACATATATATATAATCAACATATATGTAAAACTATACTAGTACAGACGGAAAGTTAGACGGCGGTTTGAAATCGTTGTTTAAAGATAAGACGACTGTTATCCAAACCGTTATTTAATCCGCAGTTGTAATATATGGTATACGTTAGACGACGATTTTTACCGTCATTTAACACGCTTTTAAAATACCACAAGTGTGTGTCAAGGGATTAGATGATGATTTTAACTTAAAACCATCGTCTAAAGGCCACAATAGACAATGGTGTTTACAAAGACCGTCATTTAATGTGTTTTCATCGAAAAATTAAAAAATATTTTCATCGAAACAATTTATTCTTAAAGAATAATTTCAACTATTATTTATAAATTTATATCCTCTTATTTGATAAGCTTGATTTATATCCGATGTAGAAAAAAATATATAACGATTTTCAAATCATCTATAATAAATATGCATATAACACAAATATTACAAAAACCATAGTCAAAGTTTACCCACAAAATACAACAACAAAAAATTACTTAACCAAACACAATGAAAGACTCAAAATTTGAACAAAAGAAATCTAAATTTAAATGAAGGAAATCTCTAAATATTCCTAATGTATCCAAATTTTGGTGCTCAAGACATAGGCGGAGGCAGAGGCAGCGGCAGCAAGTCACAGTGTCGGAGATGGTTTGACGATGAGTCACAACGTCTGAGATAAGAATTGAGAAAGTAAGGAGTAGAAAAGATGAAAAAAAAAAAGAGTGAGATGATAAAAGGAATTTAGAGAAAAAATTAGAAGGTGAGGAAGAAATAGTTAAGAGGTGAGGAAAATAGAGATAGAAAGAACTTAGAAAGAGAATGGAGGATTTAAGCGAGAAACCTTAGAGTTTATACATTTGATAGAGTGGAATGAAAGAGAGTGTTTGAAATTCATTAAAAGAATGAGCAAAAAAAGTCCGCTTTTCTTTCTTTTTTTTTAATCATTGACATTAGATGATGGCTTTGTGAAAAACCCTAATCTTACACATTAGATGACAGTTTTTTGAAAGCCTCATTTAATCAAGCACATTATATGGCAATTTTCTAAAGACCGTTGTCTTATATGCACATAGAAATCTTCAAAACATAGAATTTCTATCTTATGGTTTTTTTTCCCTAAACATAAGACAGTTTTTTATAAAATGTCGTAAAATAGGCGTCTAATCTCATATTTTGTAGTAGTGCTAAAATATAATAACATTAAAAATAACATATAAAAACTAATGACATTAAATCTAAAACTAACGTCAAAATTAAATCTAATATTACCAAATTCAACAAGTAATAATTGTAACTTAAACTAACAATTCCATTAAAATAACAAAACTAAGTTACAAAGTAACAAAAAAAACTAATAACAATTAACCAATTAGCAAAACAAAACTAAGTAACAAAAGAAAAATACTAAGTTATAAAACTAATTAACAAAACTAATAACAATTAACTAATTAACAAAATAAAACTAAAAAACAAATTAACAAAGCTTAAACCAAAATCAAAACTAATAACGTTGTTACCACTCTGTGTGGCAACGGAGGCGAGGACACAGATGGATAGAGGTAGAGAGGCGACAGATGGTAACGGCATTGAAGGTAGAGAGGAGATGAACAGAGTGTTTCATGGGTAGAAAGAGAAGGTTTTGAAGAGAGACAAATAGAGAGGACGACAAGAGAGAGGAAGGACAACGACGAGGACGATGAGAGAGAGGATGAGGTCAAGGGAGAGATGGACTTAGAGGATGATGAGAACGAGAATGACGCTTCGGGAGGGTTTGATTTTCGAAGAAAAAATTGTTCTTAGGGATTTTATTTTTGTTGGGCGGGATAGGTGAAGTATATTACACGACAATGTTACAAAAGAACCGTCGTCTAAATTAATTTATTAGACAACTGTTCCTCAAAGAAAACTATTGTCTAAATCACACGTCATTTAATTTTAATAAATGCCACGTGACTTATAATGACGGTTTTTGGGTATGCGTTGTCTAATAAAAGTCACATAGTCAAATTTGTAGTAGTGATTTTATACCCACTTAAAATCATTCATGTCATTTATCGTCACAAAAAAGATCATTGCTATAGTCATTATGTTATAATGGGTTGATATTTTAATATAAATATAAGTGAAGGACTAATTTTGCCACGTCTAAATAGATCAAGATCAATGTTGAGATATCATTAGAAACCAAAGTGGGATTTAGTGTAAAATTTTGAGGTCATTTTTGGGATTATCCCAAAGTACTTTTAAACAACAATAAAAAGAATGAAACTAGAGAAAGCAAAGGGATATCCATTACTAATGAAAGATCTATATATCTATCTATATTATGTACGCTCGTCACCTCACAAAATGCATCAGTAAGAAAAGGTAAAGCATCTCTTTCAAATCATATCATGGGCAAGAGCAAGAATAAGAAAGAAAAATATCTTGGCACATATCAAACTATATATGTCACACAACAGCAACAGCTTTGCAATGGATATTAGGCATGACGTCCAACAAGTCCACTGTAAGCAAGGACGCAGCCTTAACCCTAGGCTTCGGCAGGTGGCCAGAATCTCCCGTCAACGAGAGGCTCGACAACGTCGTCCTCTCGCAGGCGCCGAGCCACTTGGCCTGCATGTACCTCTGCTTCCTCCACGGCCCCATGTGCATCTTCTTCTCCTTCATGCACTTCTTGGCCGCCGTGCACATTATCTTTATCACAGAATGCAATCTCTCCACCTTGCCCACAAACACTTCTGGAAGCTTCTGGACTAATCTGTTGTACTCTTCACTTGCTCTTGCCATCTCAAATTCGGCTCTGAAGTTGAGCTCAATTATCACCCTCACGTCTCCTTTCTTTGAACTTGAACTGCTCAATACGTCCAAAAATGTATGCTCTCCTGTCCACATAAGAAAATTTTATTAGATTAATATTTATTATTTTAAAACAATAAATTAAAAAACTAATATGTAAAACCGCGTAATTCTCTAGCTATATGCAATTAATTTTTGTATTGGCACAGCATACTCGTGTCACGGGTCATATATTATGTTTGTATGTATTCTATTTAACAAAGGGGCAAGTGGGATGTAAAGCTTTCTTGGTAGATATTTTTGAGTGACTCTTGTTAAGATAATGTTAACTAATATCTTAATACACTTGGTTGTTATGTTTGGTTGTCACATATCTTAATATATTAGAAGATCTTATTTGGTTGTCACATTTCTTAATATACTAGAGTCCAAAATATATGACACAATGTAATGATGCGATACCTTACCAGCACAGAAAGGAGCGCACGTTATTGAGGGTTAAAATTAATTTAGCTTGCCCCACCATTTCACAGGAGAAAATGGTTAAAAACTGATGTGTGAATGACATTTTTTTTACGAGAATCTTATGGTAGAAAATTTTAAAAACAAACTAATATTATATACGAGATTTTTAAACCGTCAAAACATATTAAAATGACAGAAATGTCTCTAACAAGGCACCTAGACTAGTATATATAAATTTGAACATCTTTTATTTACAATTGTAATATTGTTTGCATGTTTGTGTTTGCGTAAGACTCAATTTATCTTCGGATAAAGTTTAACACTTATAATCTTATGTGCTATACCAAAATAAATTAAGTGTTACATCAACGTACGGACAATATAACAGTCAAGAAAGAAAAATGTTACGACAAGTATCGGATTTGTCGATGTGCGATGTAAGGCTTTGTCTTTAGATTGAAAAGTATATTCTTCTAACATTTGATGGTTCAATATTGCGATGGTTATCCCCTAAAAAACATATTGCCATGGTTTTCTGTTTTTAATTACCTGAAGGAATGTCCGGCGAACTCCTCCACTTAGATTTGCAGACGGCGCTGTTGTAGCCGTCGTTCCGAAGCCTACCGGAAACTTCTCTCATGAGGCAGCTCCGGCAACCGGTGGCCATTGGCCTCCCACAACCACATACCGTCCCTGAAATTTGCACCTCCTTTATGGCTTGTTTAGTAACTTTTCTTATTCCACTCTCCAAAGAACTTGTCCTACGTAACGTACCCTGCAAATATATACAAAATACATGCATCACATAAATGATCATTAGTTTCAAGAAATATAAATTATGCACATATATAGCAAACATATATAGAAATATATATATATTTATATATACATATAATATATATGTATATGTATCCATGTATTAATTAGTTCTTAATTTATGAAATTATTACCAGCAAAATCTGGTGCTGATCCTCCCAAAACTTGTTATCTAATTTTTTTTCGTCTTCATGATCTTGATCATCAGCGATTTCATCATCTGGGTTTGTCGTTTCACTACCAGTACTGCTTCTGTAAGTCTCCGATTCTGGTGATATTATCCCCTGATCATGATCGTGAATATTAATGTTGTCGTCGTCAGGGAATCCGAAGAACATGTCGGAGAAGCTTTGATTCGGAAGATAGTGTTCTCGCTTCTGAAGCTTCATGACCACCATGAGCTCGTCGTCATCTTCACGCTTTGATCCTTGAGGACTGGCCAGGATTAATCTAGGATTCGCCATAGCTGATTACAATAGAACAACAGCAAAAGGCGTGAATTTGTAGGGAACGGCCGGAAGGAAGGGATGAATCTGGATGTGAGTATGAACATGTGAAGACTTTTGAGGCATCTTTTTATACCTGATACTGGATCGGCTTTTTGGGACCCACTTGCCAACGTGGATGATACAGGCCGCCGCGCACATGGAATGCGATTTCAAGTCCACGTGGCGTGATGTCATTGCGGTGTGAAACGAACCGGTTTTGTTTCTGTTTTTGTTTTTTTGGGTGGATCTTGGGCCGGACAGCAAGGATCCACGTCATTTGAGTGCTAATAATTTCGAACAGACGCCACCATCTCTATCTGGATATACTCGAATATTCAGGGTTGCTCTTTGCTATATAGTTTTTGTTTTTTGCACTTTTTTGTCTGTTAATAACTACTAAAAATTATTGTATCGTTTAGAGAAGTAGTTTTAACTGTAAATAATATAAAATTTTTGCATGTTATGATATGAAACTTTTATATATTATAGTTTACGGTTTCAATTATATAGTTTCATGACTATTCTCACAAGCATCTTATATAAAAATTAGATTTCAAGACCTGAAAAAAATACACCTCTAGGATATTGTATAATATTGATAAGAAGGATGGATAGTTTAAAAGACAAATGGTGATTATTTGTTTAATTATTATATTGTGTCTTTTAATATTATTTTATTAATAAATTTTTTGTAGGGTAAAATAGTTGGATTTGTTGCATTCTTCACCTATAGAAGGATCTAAACTAATGAATTTGAGGAATTCTTTCTTTTCATGTCTTCCATCCCTTATCTCATCCCTTCAATGAAAAAATGAAATAGGGTCTTCTCCCTCCACCACACTTCTTTTACCCTTTCTTTCAACCAAACGCACTCTAAAATAATAAAGAGAATTGCATAGTTAGATTTGAAAAAATTAGAGTACTATTAGGGGTCAGTTTTTCATAAGTTCAGACCAATATAAAAATTGTCCATTTTGTATATTTTAGCATGATTATTTAGTTCGTCGATTCAAGTTGTGTTGATATTAACATTTTTTTGTTTAAACTAAGAAGTCTCCACTATGATTTAAACCATTTGGATAAGTATGAAAGGTAGAGAGACATTGAATATGATTGGATATGATTTAAATAGTTTAAAAATGGTTTGAAAAGTTAAAATAAAAGAGGTTAAACTCTAAGTTGAATATTTTAACTCTATTTTGAACATGAAATAAAATACGGATTAGAGGATTGCCGAGCACAATTTTGAACTTTATTCATTACTCAAACTGAAGAGTCCACTCCGAATCAATAAACTAAACAAGAAGTTTTTTTTTTTAATTTTGACGTAATTCTGACTAAATTCAATTATAAACCTCCATTATTCTTGATATCAGATCCTAATTAGGACTCTTGATAAGATGGACGAAAATGGACGATGCGTTACTTCCTGTTCTAGTGAATAGTGGGGGCCACCGCCACTCGTAGGTGTGAAATGAACAGTGTTGTGATTCCAAGTCTTCACATGGCGACGTGGCGCAATATGCGACGTTCATGTGCTACGTTTTATCCAATGAGAGGGCCCTACTTGTCGCTTACCACACACCAATTATTGGTACGAAAAAATATTGGTAAATCTTTGGACATAAAATAGATTGTGGATTAGACCGGCAGTGTCACGAATACGCGGCGTCTCGCCAATGGTTTCGGGTTTCTGCATGGGGTGTGGACCACGCACGGAAGGACAATCCACAACAAACAGCGTAGCACTGCCGCAGGTGGTAAATATGGCCAAACGTTGAGGGTGTTTTTGTTCTTTCGAGCTCCAAGAATGTTCAGGTAGGCTTAAAAACAGGGCATTTTGGTCATTTAGAAGCCGCAAGCATCGGTAGGACGATGAGAAGTGTTTCGAGTACTGGCACAATTGCTACAAGCCAGTTGAGGGCTAATTGTTTCTAACAGACACTACTACCTCCATCTGGATATATTCGAATATTCAGTATTGCTCTTTTCTTCTTTTTTTTTTTTTTTTTTTGCACTTCTTTGTCGGTTGATAACTACTAAGGGGGTGTTTGAGAGTGATAAAAACCACTCAATTTTTATTACAATCTCAGTTATAAGCAGTGTAAAGCTCTCATATGCTACAGTAACAATAAAAAAAAATATGCTACAGTATAAAACTTTTACATGCTATAATAAAAGTAGTTCTCATCATTGGTTCCCACCATCCTTCCAAACACCCTATAAAAATTATTGTAGTATCTAAAAGAGTAGTTTCAGTTGCACAATTTTAATCACATATAAGATAAAACTTTTACATATCGTGATATAAGGTTTGTATATGTTATAGTCTATAGTTTTAGTCACACGGTTTGATAACTACTCTCCCAACCACTTTATATAAAAATTATATTTCAAGACTTAAAAAGTACACCATTAGAATATTGTGTAATATTGATAAGAATGATAGATAGTTTGAAAAATAGATGGTGATTATTTATTTAATTATTATATTATGTATTTTAATATTATTTTGTTATTAAAGTTTTTGTAGAGTAAAATGGTTGCATTTGTTGCATTTCTTTTCTCTGACAGAAGGATCTAAATTAATGGATTTGAGGAATTCTCTCTTTTCATGTTTTCCATCCCTCATCTCATCCCTCCAATGAAATAAGGGAATAGGGTCTTTTCCCTCCACCACACTTCTTTTTACCCTTTCTTTTAACCTAACACGCTAAAATAATAAAGAGATTTGCACAGTAGGATTTGGAAAAGTTAGAGTATTATTAGAGGTCTGTTTTTCATAAGTTTAAACCTATATAAAAATTGTCCATTCTACATATTTTGATGTGATCATTTAATTCATTGGTTTGAGTTGTGTTGATATTAACATTTTTTTACTTAGGGGGTGTTTGACAGTGGTAAGAACCACTCAGTTCCCACCACAATCTCAGTTATAAACATTATAAAGCTCTCATATGCTACAGTAATAATAAAAAAATATGTTATAATATAAAACTTTCACATATTACAGTAAAAATAGTTCTCACTAGTGGTTCCCCCACCCTTCCAAACACCCTATTAAACTAAGATGTCTCGACTGTGGTTTAAACTATTTGGTAAGTATGAAAAGTACATAGATTGGATATGATTTAAATAATTTAAAAATAGTTTAAAAGATTAAAATAGAAGACGGTAGACTTTAAGTTGAATATTTTAACTCCGTTTTGAACATGAAATAAAATGTGGCTGAGAGAATTACCAAGCACGTTTTGAACTTTATTCATTACTCAAACTAAAGAATCCACTCCGAATCAATAAATTAAACAAGATTTTTTGTTTATTCTGACGTGATTTTGACTAAATTCAATTGTAAACATCCATTCTTGATGCGAGATCCTTGTTAGGACTCCTTGATGAGAAGGATGAAAATGGACGATGCCTTATATCCTGTTCTTGTGAATAGTGGGGGCCACCGCCACTCATAAGCGTGATATGAACAGTGGTGTGATTCCAAGTCTTCACGATAGCCACGTGGCACAATATGCGACGTTCATGCGCCGAAGGACAATCCGCATGAAGCAGCATAGCATTGCCCAAGGTGGTAAATATGGTCAAACGTTGAGGGTGTTTTTGTCCTTTTGAGCTCCAATGAGTCCAGCTAGATTTAAAACCAGGGCATTTTGGTCATTTGGGGGTTGCAAATATCTACAGGAGGATGAAAAGTATTTCGACTAGGGGCCCGCAATTATTACAAGTACGGCGGCTGTTAGTTTGTTTAAAAGCGTGGTTTAAAGTTACATTTGATAAACTCTGATCGGATTATTTTTTTTTAGTTATTAATTGTATAAAATTTTTATATATTTTAATAATAATAATAAAAATATTATAATATAAAATTTTTAAATATTATAATAAAAATAGTTTTAATTAATTGTTATAATTATTTTGTCAAACATTATATAAATTATTAGTTTAAATTTAAAAATTATAATATGTAAAAAATTTATACTATAATATGTAAAAACTTTATACCATTAAACCATTTGTTTGATGGACTCTTTCAAATACGTTTGAACTGTGAGCTGTGCGCCCGCATGAATGAATGGTTCTAGTCACGTTGATCTACTATAATCTTTTAAGGCTTTGGCTGCAAAATTTTAAACAGATAAAGGTCCTTTGCCTAGGCATGCATTGATCCTAAATAAAGACTTAGAAAAATAAATTTTACCCCTTATACATGGACGATTTTTTAATAGTTATGATTCTTTGTAATTATTGATAAAGCTTTTACAAATGAGTTTATATTTATGTAATATTTGATAACACAGTTGAAACTACAAAATATATATTGAACTAACTTTTGACTTAAATTTTGTGAAACAAAACACTAACAAAAATTGATTGAAACTAAATTTATTACTGGCATAGATGAAAGATTGACAATGGTTAAAACCGTCATATAAAGATAAGACGACAGTAATCAAATCAACGTTTAATCCACTCGAAATATACGGTACATATTAGAGGGCGGTTTTTATCTGTCGTCTAATACACATGCAAAATATCAGAAGCGTGCATAAGAGGAACATTAGACAATGGTTTTTACAAAAATCATCGTTTAATATGTCATTTTTTTAACTACGGTTTTCACAAAAACAATCGTTAAAAGCCTTGAAAATTAAAAAATATATACTTTCACCGGAACATTTTTTCTCAAAGAATAGTTTCAAATATTATTTACCAATATATGTTCTCTTCTTTGATAAACTTGATTCGTATCCAAGGAAAAAAAAAATACATAACAATTTTTAAAGACATATATAATAAATATGTATATAATACAAATATTTAAAAAATCATGGTCAAAGTTTATCTACAAAATACTACAACAAACAAAAATACTTAACCAAACATAATGGAAAACTCAAAATTTGAAAAAAAATAAATAAAACTCAAAGCAAGGAAATTTCAAAAGATCCTAAATGTACCCAAATTTTGATGCTCAAGGCGAAGGCAGGGTGACAACAATAATAGTTTGACGGTGAGTCACGGCGTAGGAGACAAGGGTTGAGAGAGTGAGGAGTAGAAGAGATGAAAGAGTGAGTGAGAGGATAAAATTAGGAATTTAGAGAGAGTTAGAAGGTGAGGCAAAAAGAACTAAGAGGTAAGAAAGAGGGAGGTAGAGAGAACTTAAAGAGAAAATAGAAGATATAATAAAAAATAAACTTTAGATTTTGTAAATTTGATGAAGTGAAATGGAAGAGAAAATTTGAGAAGGGGATGAAAAATTTTGAAACTTTTAGTTAAAAAAAGGAGCAGGAAAAGTCTAGTCTTTTAAAAAAAAAAAATTGTTGACATTAGACAATAGTTTTGTAGAAACCGTCGTCTAAGATAGCACATTAGATAATGGATTTTTAGAAATTGTCGCTTAATGTGCACATACAAATTTTCATAACATGGAAATTTTTATGCTGTGTTTTAAATATATAAAATGACAGATTTTATAAAATGTAATGAAATAGGCATCGTTTAATCTCTTATTTGTAATAGCATGTAATTTTCACTGCATTTTAAATATCTTATCAATTACAAATAATGATGTGACATTTTATATATTTTAATTATCCAATTTATTATAACTCTACGATAGAAATCACACAGTCGATGAATTAAAATTAAAATAACAATTGAGTAAAAACACACCAATTTTATATACATATAAATATGAACTATGTTTTTTCCTCTTTCCCTCGCTAAGAAGGCTTACATCGATTCAATGTGGTCGAAAGTCCAAACTTCAAGAACCATGAAGATGGAGCAAGAGGTTTAATAGAGAGGGGAAAAACGGACCATATGCATAGTTACCTATAGCTAGAAAATGACGTTGCGATGTCAGCATCATTAAGATGTCTATATTGCAATTTCCAAAAGCACCCTCGTTTCGGCGTACGTTCAAAGAGTAGTAAAAGCATCTTGAGTAGCTACGTGGGACTCTTGATCTAACATTCTTTTTATTTTTTAATATCCAAACGTGTCCTTGTCAATTCGATTTTGTTTGATAAATAAATTAAAACTAAAATGTTTCACTTATTATAATATAAAATTTTTATATTTATTATAGTATAAAATTTTCATATTTACTATAATATAAAGCTCTTATTGTAATATTTAAGTTTTAATTTTATGTTTTAATTTACTTTTTCAAATACTCTAAAATGTTGGAAACAAAAATTCTACTATTGGGAGATCCCAAGTCACAAATAAATAAATAAATGTATCAAAGAAGTTTCTGTGAAAGTTGTCGCCTGTCAACTTATATTCAATTTTCACATCACTGAGGCAGATCTACTTTCTAGGTATAGAAAAATATTGCTCTATGGCAACTAGGTAAAATGATAGGGATATCTCGTACACACATGTTTGTGAAGAAGATTCATCTGGAATTTTGTTGTTATAACCAATTATAAGTAAGCTGGCCGGTACCTATCATTTACTACCATCAGTATAAAATATCAAGAGTGCTTAAAAATAAAGTTAAAACTTAATTATTATAAGATATAAAAACGTTAAATTATAATAAATTTATATTTTTTATTGTAGCATATAAAAATTTTATATTACAACAAGTTGAAACTTAAACTTCTAATAAACTTACCCAACTAAGCTAATGTTGCTATACATGTAACCGACAAAATATGTATGTTTGGTCAATCTGTTATAGGGTATCGACCCTTCCAACCAAGCATGACAAAGACATGGCCAGCTTCAATTGCAAGAAATTAATGCAAATCAGAAAATGTTGGCTAATCCTTACACGAGAGAGTAATATACATGTAGAAATTAATCTAAAGTATGATTAATTCTTATTCAACATGATAAATGAGGTTGAGTAGAATTCATCGTCTTAAATACATAGCATGTCATGCAAATAAAATGGGATTTATAATAAATAAGTTTGGGTAAAACTAGTCTTAAAGCATTTTTGGAATAAGTTAATTTTTTGATGCTTAGAAAAGCTTTTTTATTTATATTTTTTACTTTAATTAAAGAATAACAAATTAAAAATTTCACTCATATCCTTAAATCATTGCTTTTTATATCTATAAGTGTTTTTGACTTATTTAACCAAATATATCGAAAAGCTATTATGACATTTAAAAGAAATTTTTAATTTATACACCATCCAACAATAATTAAAAAACACAAGCTTATCTTTTTTTTATTATTTAAAAGTAGAAACATAAGTTATTATAAGGAACTCGTTATTGACTTCCAAACACACACACCAAAAAAAAAAAATCTTCTGATTTTTTTTTTCCTGGTTTTTGTCGTTTTGATAAGCCCTCTATGCTCCCACATCTTTTCATTCATGATTATCCACAAAACACTAGCTACACGCAAAGGATAAAAGAAACTCATGTTCAACATTGTTCAATTATATCTGTAAACACCAATTTATAAAAATATTTAGTCACTCTATTTAACATATTGATATTTTAAAATGAGAGCCTATGTATGAGGGAAATAGCATATTCTTATATCTTTTTAAAGTAAATACTAGATTTTAAAACTATTTATAATAACTAGTAGATTTACAATGTAAGTAATTTATTTATTGTGTAAGTAAGAAGATAAATAAATTATTTATACCTTAAATTTATTTAATATGTAAGTTAAAATTATTTCCACTGTAAATAATGAAGTAAATAAATTATTTACACTATAAAATTATTATTTACTATAAATATTTTCATAACGTGCTATTTGCTACATTTAATTTTAGAAAATTGATATTTACTTCAATTTCTCATGTCTATATTCCATCATGATGTTAGAGCCCAACAAGCTCAATGGAGTGGATTTGATAGATCAAATACATGACTGGTAACCCGAACGAGAGTACCATTTTGTGGAGGCTTGTAAAGGATAAAAGAAACTCGAGTCCTACATAATTCAAATATAACCATAAACACTAACTTATAAGATATTGAGCCATTCTCACTATTACAAAAGAGTCATTAAACAACACTTATTTGACAACAGTTAGTGAAAAAATGTTGTGGTTTAAGAACACAAGACGGGAAAAAAATACAAAAAATGTCGTTGTATGGTAGGGTACGACGACGATTGCTCAAAAAACTGTTATGGTAAGTGTTGATGCCTGAGCTCGGCACAACACCGCGTGCGGGGACACACGGTGGTCGGGTTCCCTGTTCTGCCTCTTGTTCAGCCTGGCTCGGCCTAGTCTGGTCAGATCTGCAAGAGGAGAGAAGGCCTCGGAGTAAGGGGACACCGGTTTGGTGTCTGCCAAGGACACTCCGACGCTCAAGTCAGTGTTCTGACCGGGAAGAGCTAAGGGAGAGGCAGAGTAGGCAAGGAAAAAATGCCCGTACCTTTGTGGTGGAGTTGATGCTCCTATTTATAGAGTTTAGCTTGGATCTGGGTATGGACCGGTTTGGCCCGTAACCCAGGTGTCCAGCGACAGGTGTCACGATCTCCGGAGAAGGAGGATTGCCCAACGGAGGGTTGAGATGGTGCCACGTGGTGGTCTTTGGGTAAGTCAGACAGATCCTGGTCGGACGGGTCCCTAGTTGGACAGGTCCTGGTCGGACAGGTCTCTGGTCAGACAGGTCCCTGGTCGGGCAGATCCTGGTCGGACGGGTCCCTGGTCGGACAGGTCTCTGGTCAGACAGATCCTGTCCTGGTCGGACGGGTCCCTGGTCGGACAGGTCCTGGTCGGACTGGTCATTTCAGCCAACCTGTTCGGGTGCTCGGTTTTAAGAGGGTATGAACTTCAGATGATTTTCTCATCATGAAGATTTCCCTCAACAGTAAGTATGACTTTACACGATGGATTTTTTTAAAAATTGTCATGTGAAATATTCCTAAAAAAGGCGCTAGCCTGGCGCACTTTACACGATTTTTTTTTAACTGTCATGGTATACCTCTTTTTTTACTAAAACCTAGCACGCAAAAACAGATCAAATGAAATAAAATATCATAGCTGACACAAAAACTGCTCCTTTGAAAACAGCTGCGCTGCCTTCCTACATCGCCAGTCTTCTTCTTCTCTTTGCTTGTAAGTAATTGAGTTACATGTTTGTTGTTCTTTACATCATTTATTACATTATTTAGGAGGTTTTTAGTTATTTTCGCCATATAAATGGATTTGTGGGTAATGGTTTTGTTGAAATTAGTGGGTTTATGAAGTCAGACATATTTACGGTTTAATGGATAATTAATTAGTATATTAATGTTAATTTACGTGGTTTCTTGAAATTTGTGTGTGAATTATAAAAATCAAGAAGACTTGATTGAATTTGACTTGTGGGTAATGATTTTGAGTAAATTGGTGCAAATGCTATAATGGTAATAGATCTATTATTATTCCTTAATATTTTTTATCAAGTAGTCTTAGATTTGTAATTACAATAAATTTAACAATTTTTTGTAGCTATTTGGTGGAATGTTGTCGATGTGATACCTTGGTCAACTATTCGGCTTCATCTCCCCAGCTATCACCTCAAGGGTAAGTATTCTTGAAGACCAAGGAGTTCCCGAATGTGCCAAGTTGCTCCTTTCCCTTTACATAACACACAAGGGAAGGTATATTTTGCACCATACAATTTTGGGCGTCATTGGAAGTTGGGATGTATTGACCCATGTAATGATAAAGTATTTTGGTTTGATCCCCTCAAAGATTTTAAAGAAATGATTTCTTCGTAAGTATAATTTCTTGATTAATTTAAAGAATGATTTGAAAATTATTATGCTTAATTTATTTTATTAATTCTTTAACATTTATTTTTTATGGCACTCAATCTATGGAAGCTTCAAATGGTAGGAAAAGCTATAAAAGTGCATCCTAAAGGCTTAACCATTTTCAAGAATATGATGTGTCCTAAACAAAGTGGCAACGTTGAATGTGGCTTCTTCATTTTGTGCTACATGCGAGACATAATTTATGGTGGTAAAGAAGTAGATTCGATGACACAAAAGGGTGATTATGTAAATGATGATATAAAAGTAATTAGATTAGAACGGGTCTCCTACCTAAACAATTTTGTAAGATATAAGTAGTGACTAATGTGATTATATAATTAGTGTTTTGTTCTCATTTTTTGGGCCTTGAATGGAGATCACGAGGATTGGCCACCCGTGGGAAATCTAATTTTATCAGCTATTTTTTTAACTTAACATACCACAACGGTATCTACAAGAAAGTGTCGTGGTAGATGAAATTTACACGACGGTTTTCTAAAAATACCGTCATACTGTAAAATGAGCTCCAAAGAACCCTAACATAGTAAGACGCTAGTTTACACGACGATTGAAAACCGCTGTGGAATCTTTTGAATTACCACGACTCTAGATTCTACAACTGTTTAGTAACTGTCATGGTAACGTTACACGACGGTTAAAACCTGTCGTGGTATATAATATTTTAATTAGTGTCTACTTAAGAGATTGTCATTTTAAGATGAAAGCACAAGTCCTTGTCAAGTCTAAATTCCATCACTATATCAAACAAAAGGAAAAAGAACAAGAAAGCATCAAATTTGTCGCCTGAAAGAAAATTAAATAACAAATACTAAAAGCCTCATGTTTTGCCACCGCATTACCCACAAACCATGGTCTCTGGATAGAACCGGATAATTTCTTTTGCTGTGTGACTTTAGATGGGGATATTGTCATAACATATGCTTCCTTATTTATTTATTGTTTTAAATGTACTGGCATGCTTTATTATTTTCTAGTAGCGTCTTAGTTATTTTTACTTGTCGCACACCAATATTTAGAATATATTTGCTTTAATCTCTTTCTTGTTTCCAAGTCGATAAATATTTGCATGAAGTGGTTATGGTCAAACTACTTCCCACATTTTAATACTAAGGCAACTAGATAATTAAAACACGCACAATACACACACACACACACACATATATATATATATGAACAATGACGTTAAATATTTTAGAAATCAAAACATTATCTAATTATTATATTTTAGAATATTGTCTAGGTTCATGATAAAAATATGTTTTCACGCATATGGCAGAAGAAAGTTGTTGCGGTTTAAACGTTTATCATATTGCACAAACCTTAAATTTATTAACATAAAATTTTTATTTAATATGTTTTCAAATATTTTTTTCTGCTTAATATTATTACAAATTTGTTATTATTGTCAAAGTACACTAGAATACAAACAAATCAGATGATTGATTATACGCGGTTGGTATTAGAAAAGATCAACGTAACCGTAGAAGGTGGACATATTTTGACGAAATTTTGTTGAAGGTTTTCACATGATATCCAACTCTGCAAGGAGATAAGAATAAACAAACGATGATGACAACATGGAAAACGACATCATTTTTGCGTTTCCTTTCGTTGGGAAAATAACGTGTTAATAATGAATTTAATTATTATACTTTTTCTTTGTTCTGAATAATTTACAAAGTAAATTGCTACGTAAATCTTTAATCTTTTACAAAAGTATAATTTTAGTCCTTAATTTTTTATTTTTAATTTATTAATCCTTAATATTTTATTTTAGTTACTAAAAAATCAATTTAACGATTTAATTGTTAGTTTTGAGACCAGTTTGTCACTTTTTTTATAATTTTAAGACCAATTTGTTATTTTTTTCATCTAAAATTAATTATTTAACCGTTAAATTGATCTTTTAACAACTAAAATCAAATATTAAAGACTTATAAATAAAAAAAATAAAAGATCAAATATTTACTTTTATAAAAAGTTAAAGACTGTTAGAGTAATTTATTTTATTTTATTACTGTTAGGTACATGTGTTAAAAATTTGTTTGTCGTTAGGTGTCCTCGCTTCTATCATGCTCTCTATCGTTTCATGAATAAAATCAACGCTGCAATGCTGAATATCTAAAAGGTCGCAAACATATCTTCCATCTTCTTTGTATTAAAAAAAAAAAAAAAGAGAGAAAAGAGAGAGAGAGAGAATATCCTCTTTTATCTTCCATTTTCTTTCGAAAGAATATATTCTTTTGGGAGCAGAAATCTGATACGTATTCCCACATGAGTCCACATTGCAATCACACCACAAAAACTAGCTTGAAGTAGAGGTCTAGCTAGCTACTTTATCAAACAGTAATTTTACTATTTGCGCTATTATTATTATAACAGGAAAATAACAATGATTGGTGTTCTATGCGTACAGATTCTTGTTCTTAATTATAAGTACAAGACATTGGAATGATATGCTACGAAACTCTACCAATGGAGTATCGAGGATGTCTTGAAACAAACGGGCATTGAAATACTGTAGCAATGTGGTATCGAGGATGCTAAGAAACTCGACCTACGGAGTATCAAGACATTGAAATATTATAGCAAAATAATTCGAATTGTGATTTAAGTATCGAAATAAACGAGTCTAACTCTGTTCGCTTTTAAAACTACTTGTTTTACTTCAAGTCTTTCGCTCTTGTTTTTAGTCTGATTAACGTATTTTGAGTTAAATGCTCGCCTTCAATCCAACTAACGTATTTGGAGCGTAATTTGCCTTGCGCTTCTCCTCAGACTTATTCCAGATTGTAGGAATGCAAAACGACAAATAAAATTGTAAGCTAAGTGTTTAAGCCTAAAAGAATGCTCATGATTTTTCTTTCTATGAAGTTCTAAAAACTCGAGCATCGCATATGATCACCTTAAATGGACAAAGCCTAGGGAAAAGATCTAATACATTCCACTAAAGTTCATGCGCTAAAAATTAATTTGCATTTTGAACTCCACTGAATGTTGTACTGTCCTCTAACAGAACTATGCAAACATACAATTGAACACTGTGTTCAAATTAATAATCAAAAACACCAGATAACATCCTAAACAATTAGAATTAATCTAGCATAAGTCTAGACTAAATTAAGCGCAAGATTAATTCCATCAAATTTTAAATTAAAGAATCAGTTTAAACTTAAACACAAATTCAAATCTATAACAGTCTTATCAAACCAAAATAGGATATTCTTATTTTGAACAACAGGATCCGAATTAAGCTTAGATAATTAACCCATTCAAACTGGATTAAAACCAAATTTACAATTTAAGCTCAAATATGAATTTTAACAAACATTTTGAATCTCAAAACTCTAAAAGTTCAGAAAGTCAGTTCAAACTTGAATTTGAACAACCTCAATATAGTCAGCAGAAAAATATATAATCAATGAATTAAAATATTTTTGAGAACCTACCAAGTCAACAAAAACTACTTAGAACTTCACAATTAACATGTAAAATATGTGTGAAACTCCTGAAACTTAAATTTTAAGAATTAACGCGTGAATTTATTGATTAAAAAAAGAGAGCAAGTAAATCACAAGAAACATTGATGGAAATTGAGTCTTCTTGTGATATGTCTTAAAATGAATAAATAAATTATGTAAAAAGGATAGAAAGGAAGAAAACAAGAAAGGTAACATGGTTCGATATATCCACGGACCAAGGATTATATATTTTTCATTATTTGCTTCTTGATACATTTACAATAAAATAAACATGATTATGTACCCATAAAGTACTCCTAATACTATTGCATAAAGCACTCATAATACTATCTTCTATAATTGTTTTCTAATTTATTAAGAAATCACATGCAATCAAATAATACGAAATTTTCACACTTAATTACAATCAATCAATACAAAAAATGAAAAAAAAAATTGCTTTTGACAATTCTCAAATCCCAACGATATGTATATGCAATTTTGAGCCCATGTGTTTCCTCTCGACAGAGAGGGATTTTTAACCGCTATTTGGTATTATTTTTAAAATAAATAAAAATATTATTATTTTAAAAAATAAAAAATTTTAAAAATTATGTTAAAAGTATTTTTAAAACTTTTACCTCAAAAAAGTGTAAAAATATTTTTAAACTTTTTAAAAACGAAACTAAACAAGCTTAATGAAGTTTCGATATAAACATGACCAGGATCTTGCCTAGATCCACGGCCTTTTTTTTTTCCGTATGTGATTTGTCCGATATCTACAATATTACACGAGGTCCTACGTACATGCATTCATATTATACACACAAAAACACACATAGATATATATATATATATATATGTGTGTGTGTGTATGTATATATGCTAGAAGTAGAGAGTTTAATAGGCAATTTCTTGGATGCAAAAAGATAAAGAAAAAAAAAAAAAAACTCATAAGCAGGTGTCCATCTTTTCGCCATTAATTCTATAGAAAAAAATGATTTTGATTAGATGTCATGATATCAAATCATGCAGCGAAGTTCCCATTTTGATAATGTTATCTCTTAAGAGGAAACACACTGATACGACAGAACTTTGAAATGTTTAGCTAGCTAACTGAGACTCAGCAATCATATCATAAACATTGCACAGCAGTAGAGATAATTTACAATATTATCCTGCAAGATTGGACCTGGCACTTCAAAGATCCTATCTGATGATTAACGCCGAGTTGTCTACTCGACATTTTTTTATGAAATATTATATCGGCGTGTAAACGTAACAATTTAATATTATAGCATATGTTAATTGGAAAATAGTCGGAAAATGATCATTTAGTACACCGTGTATTTTATGTATATATTATATATATGTGTACAAAAAAAAAAAAATTAACCCAATTGCGAGATTTTCACTAGATGAAGACATGAGATGAAACAACACAAAGAATGGTAGATTGAAGTGACAATAATCGTGTTCGTGTTATATTTATATTGACATATTTATAGCACGATATGTTTAGCCTCAATACAAATACAACACAATTAATAAATGTGTCAGAAATACAAACACAAACACGACACACCTATGACACGCGTAACACAGCACGACACGATTAACATGATTATTAAATGTGCCGTGAAGGTTGACACAACAACAACACGCATATGACACATTTATGACCCAATTAACTAAAAATTTTAAAAAATAAAAAATATATATTTTTTTTAAAAGCTATTAAAGAAAATTAACAAAAACACAATATCTAATTAATACTAACATACTATAAATATTTTAAATATTTTTATTTTTAAGTTTAAATGTATTATAAATAGGCGGATCGTGTCGTGCCGTGTCAACACGTTTACGGCCTGTTTAATTAAACGTGTTTAAGCGTGTTTAGCGTGTTAGCACGAATCCAACAATTTTATTTTCGTGTTATTCGCGTCAACCCATTTATGACACAACTAATAAACGTGCGATCCAAACCTATTTATCTCATGTCGTTTTCATATCGTGTCATCGTGTCGTATCTAAAATTGCCGACCCTAATGATAAATCATTGAGAGGAAATAATTAAGTTAAAAAAAAATGATGAGAAATAACCCCATTGGCTTAATGCAAGAAATTTCACAAATATACTACATATAGCTGCTAATGTTACATTCGCATTTGTTCAAAAATATGATGCTATGCATTCCAATTTTTACCCAATTTTTTTTAATTAATTACAAACTTATGTGGCAAGTTGGTTGTATGGTAAGATCCTGACTTTTTAACACGAAGTAACGTGGTATAAATTAATATTTATTGATAAGTGATTAAAACGTTGCAACCTCACTTAAATATTAATAGTTCCATCTACCAATATCGAGAAGATAACAACTTAAAAGCACCTGCAATCAGTACTAAGTTTGTGTGCTTATGCTAGATCTTAGGATTTAAGTAGAAAATCACTTTCTAATGCATTGCTCTATTTAGTGATATATTTGGCATTAAATAATCAAATTTCAATATTTAATTGTTATTTTAAATATTATATTGGCACTGACATTTCTATTGGAGATAAACTTAGAGCATATTTAATGCAATATATATTAATGCTCGGTCATACACTTCAATACAATGTTATTTTTGAGCTAATTTTAACATTTGGTTGCTATTGGTTATCATGTTGATTTTTTTTTACTTACTATATATACAATAATTTCATTTTCATATTATTTAACCATTGAATATTCATTTGGAAAACTTCCAAAACTTAAAAGTTATGGCAAAAATATTCAAGCAAAAAAAAAAGACTATGACAAAAATACTATTTTCAGACACAATTTTGAGTTAGATCCACTACATATTAGTATTGAGTCATGACAAAATCTTGTACTACTCTGTAAGAAGATCAACATAGTATATTTATATGCTTAAAATGATGCACGGTAAAACGAGAAATTGACATCTAAAATGCTAGTTGGAAAAACAAAGAGAGAATCTTTTGTTCTACACGGGAAAGAGATTTGGGCCATGGACCCTCCAAGCCCTTCGAGAGGGATCCTCCCTTCCACTTCAGGACGCATTGAAATTCATATGTTTTTTTGGACGCTTTAACAAAAATTCATTTAATACAAACTGACTGTAACAAAATATAAAAACCGTGAGTCATATGGACAAAAATTAGCAAGAAAAAAACCCAGTACCGAAAGAGTCCAAACCGTTGGAAAACTAATTGTCATGTGTCTAGTTGTAATGGAAGATATGAATGTTAGACGACTAAGCAATAGTTGTCTTTTATGCCCACTGTTTTTAATGAAACAATTGTATGATCAATTTTGTAGTCGCTTTTTGAGGGAGGATGAGGAAATTAGTTCATCATTGATTGAGATTAAAATAATAGATCAAAATATGGTCATGTTTAATATATAGCCCACTTTAATTAAAACAAAATTTATTTTGGTATGCATGTAAATGCCTTAAATAATTTTTTGTATGCAATCATGTAAATGCCTTAAATGTCATTTTTTCATGTATAATTCTCTCGTAACTAATGTATATTGTAATCATTACAGATTGCAAGTTTTTATTGTAAATAATTTTTTTTAGTGGTATATAATTTGTTTACCACACATATATCATAACTAATGTATATTATAATTATTACAAATGACTAGTTTTTGTTGTAAATAAATTTTTTACGTGATATATAATCTATTAACCATACATATATAATAAACAATGTTCACTAATATTACACAAATTATAAATTTTCATGAAAAATAGAAGTTTTCTTTGTAAATAATTCATGTTGTCACTATAAATAATATGTTTACATAGTAATTTTTTATTTACTAAACACAAATGAGGATATATATAAGCAAATTTGAATTTTTAAATTTCTTGTGATTAATGTCATTAAAACCACCGTAAACTTCTTATTTACTAGACAACTCAAATTGTATATAAATGTCACACGAGTATTAATTTTGTATATGATATATATTAATGTCACAAAAAAATGCTAGTTTTTTTTTAATAATTTGTTTATGTGGTCAATTTTTTGTTTAGGAGATAATTGAATTTTAATTATGTTATAGTATCCATAATTCAAGAAGATAAATTAAAAAAAAAAAAAAGGAAACTCAACTGTGGTAAAAAGATGTTTTACAACGTAAAAAATGATCTAGATATTATGGAAGCTAGTAGATTCTTGCTTTTTACTATCTACATTGTTCTCTTTTTTATTTGTAAATAATTTGTTTACTTGGTAAATTTCTTATTTATCACACATATATATTGTAACAAATCATTGCAAATGGCAAGTTTTTGTTGTGACTAAATTTTTTATGCGGTGTATAATTTGTTTATCAAACATATGTTATAAATAATATACATCAATATCATGCAGAAATTATAAGTTTCTTTGTAAATAATATGGTTATGTGGTAAATTTCTTATTTACAATAAAAATATTGTAATAAGGAATATTTGCCATACAACTTGTATTGTAAATAATTGGCAAAGACGAAGAAGCAACCGACGAAGGGGAGAGAGCAAGAAAAGAGAAAAAAGAAAGAGTCGACGGTAAAGAGAGAGGGCAAAGGAGATGACAAAGGAGAGAGGGAACAGAGGAAGAGAATTGAAAAAATCGACAAAGAAGAGAGAGTTCTGTAAACTAGAGAGAGAAGAGAGACAAACACAAAGCAAGGGAGAGAGAACAAAAAACAAAAATGAAAAGAAGAAGAAGAAGAAGAAGAAAAAGAAATGGGTAAAATTAAAAATTTAAGTGCTTAAAAAGAATACCTGATTACAGAAATACTAAATACTTGAATATTTTTAAAAGTGTATTATTTACTTACATAAAGAGTTGAAACTAAGTTATTTGGTGCAATTTTCCAAAGCAAAAAAATTATAGTAATAGTACTCTTTAAAACTTAATAAAGTAATAAAGTAAATAGCAAGATTTGAAAATATTTGTAGTAAATAGCAAAAAAATATAAAATTTATTTGGTAAAAATTTTTAATTTTTAAAATATTTTTCTATGTAGGTTCTTTTCAATCACTCATTAAAGAAGGTTCAAAACTAATAAAATGCACCCAACCACACATAATAATTAAACTTAGTATTCTCCTTTTTATCAATTAACTATTAAAATAATTTTTTATTTTAAAATATTTTTGTGTGTATGTTATTTTTCTTATGTACTTGTGACTTTTAATTTGGTTGTCATTGGTATTGTCTCCAAAAAAAAAAAAAATGATCGTTGGTTTGCATTAATTTTGAACAATGAAGTTTTATTCATTTTTTATTTTTGAATTAGATTGTAAACTATGAATGTTGTCTTTATTGTTATGGATGAACAATTTTTTAATTGCTCAGAAATATAAGCCTAAACCAACCAAATCAAACCACACAAAGTGCATCCGATTGAATCGATGTCAGGAATATAACTTTCTAAGTCATTGTATAAATTGGAATTTCCATCTTCTTTAACTCAAAGTGAAAGAAAAATATCATTTCTCCACTTGTTTCAACTTGTTCATAACATTTTGTTGCATTATTTTTATCTATTCTTATTTGTTGTTCAGCTACTATTTTCTCACAATGCTTCATAATTATTTTTTTATATGATATTGCCAATGTCACAATTCTTTTATTTATTATTATTATTTTTTTTAGATTTCAATGTTAATATTTAAGCTATTATGATTATTTAACATTGACAATGACTTCATGCGCACATATCACCCTACTAAATAAGGAAGTACAGTTCTTTTGAAAACAGGATAATATATTTTCAATTGAGAAAGTACAAACATGAATTACCACTAAGATGTGTGCAAATTATAGGATATATTTGTAAAGTTGAATGAAATGCCTTAAGGGAAGGAAGGTGTACCGAGTTCTGAAACTGTACACTGAAAAACATAGATCATGTCCCATAAGTGTTGCGGCCCAATGGGCTCGGCCCAAAGGACAACGAGGCTCAACTGAATAGCTGATTGGGCGTCGAGACAATGGCATAGAAGAAGGCACGCCAGGTTAGGAAATTGGTGGGGAGTCTATTTGAAGAATATTCTCTGTTTAATCTAGTTTCCTGATTACGTGATCAGGCAACTACTCAAATCTAAATGGGAAGAAGAAATTATTTTCTAATTTAATTTAATTTTAATTAATTATTTGTAAAGAGCTATAAATAAAGATTTAATTTTTAAAAAATGCCCTTAGCCTCTCATTAGTAGATTGGTGTATGTAGAGGCAGAGTCGCTCATAGACAAGGGTAGGTATGTTGGTTTAAGATGTTTTGGTTTTAACTCTATAAAATATCATCCGCAACTGTTTAAGAGTAGTTATATTATTTTGTCTAATTTTTTTATTTATTGGGATGAAATTAAAATTAGTTTTTTGAATTTAAAGGATATCTTTATAGTTTTTAAAACAGCAGGTCAATTTGAGAAATAGTCAAAACCAAAAGATAAATTATGAAATTAAAATTAGTTTCTTAAGAGCTTTGTTGACAAATTTCCATAGTCAATACATCAAAGTTTGATTACATAGCTTTTTGACAAATCCTCTAAAATCGATAAATTAAAGCATTCAATTGATATTAAGAAGCCGTAGTGCGGGTTTGCCTAGAAAAGAAAAATAAGGACATGTAACTACTTTTTTAATCATGATTGCTCAATTATGATATTGTGTTAAAATTGTACCATCTCGATGGAATATTGGGGAATAATTTCAATTCTATAATTTTAGGTGGTGTATTCAATAAGTTTAATATCTTTGGATTGTACAATTAAAATAAATATTAAGCTATTATCTCATCTAACATTACCTTGATCCGGAGTTAGGGTCGAGATTCGGAACCGGTGTTAGGGTCGGAGTCAGGATTCAAGATTTAGGGACAAAGTCGGAGTAGAGATTCTGCGTTAGGATTCAAGGCCGGGGTTGAGGTTGGGATTGAGGACCAAGGTCAGGGTCGAGGTCAGGATTTGGGACCAGGGTTGAGGTTGGGGTAGAAGCCAAAATTCGAGACCGGGGTATCAGTTGAGATTCGAAGTCGGTGTCAGGATTTCTGGTGAAGATTTGAGACCAAGGTAGAGTCGAGATTTTGGGTTAGAATTCAGGACTAGGGTCGAGGTAGGGTTGAGATTGGGGACTAGGGTCGAGGTTGGGGGTCAGGGTCAAAGCTGGAATTCAAGACTGAGGTTGCGGTTGGGATTTTGGGTCATTTTTTAGATTCTAGATCAGGATTCAGGACCAAGGTAGGGTTGGGATTTGGCCTGGGTCGAGGTCGAGGTTTGGATTTTGGATCAAGATTCAGGACCAGGTCAGGGTGGGGATTCATGGTTAGGATTGGGGACTAGGGTCGAGGTCGAGATCAAGATTGAAATTAAGGTCGGGATTTGAGGCTGGGATTTGGGACCAAGGTCAGAGTTAGGGTCGAAGTAGAAATTCGAGATCGAGTTCACGGTCGGAATTCAAGGTTGGTGTCAGGATCAGGGTTGAGATTCACGACCGAGGTCGGGATCAAAGTAAGGGTTGGGATTCAGGACTGAGGTCAAGATTTGAGGTCTGGGTCAAGGTCAGGATTCAGGATCAAGGTCAAGATTCGAGGGCAGAGTAAGGGTCAGAATTCTAAACCAAGGTTGAGGTCGGGTAAGGATTCAAGACTGGGGTCGGGTTAGGGGTGGAATTCACCAAATCTCGACCCCAACCTGGACCAAGTCATGAATCCCCACCCCGACCTGACCTAGACCCCGACCTCAGTCTAGAATCACGACCTCGAATCCCGATCCTGAACCCAGTCCTGATCTCAATCCCAACTCTGGCCCCAAATCCCAACCCTAAAACCGGTTCGAAATCCTGACTCTAAGCCTGGTCCCAAATCTCGACCCTAACCTTGACACAAGTCTCGAATCCTGACCTCGACTCCAATTTTGATCTTAAATCTCGACCCTGACGTCGGTTTCGAATCTCTACCTTAACTTCGATCCCAAATCCTATCTCGAACCTTGATCTTGGTCCTGAATCTTGACTCCGACCCTAGCCTAAAATCTCAGCACCGACACTAGTCTTGAACCCGACACTGGTCTCGAATCCCGACCCCTACCTCTGCCCCTAATCCTGACACCAACCCTAATCCTGAATCCTAAATCCCGACCTCGGTCTCGGTCCTGAATCACGAATCCTGACTACTACACCTGTCTTGAATGCCGACCGCACCATGAATCCTAACCCCGATCCCAAATCCTGAGCTTTGAATCCCCCCCTCGGCCTTGAATCCCAACCCCACTCTGGTCATGAATCCTGTCCCCAACCATGGTCTCGGATCTCAATCCCGACCATGGTCCTAAATCCCATCCCCAACCCCGACCCTAAATCCTGACCTCAATCTCGATCCCAAATCTTGACCCCAACTCCAGTTTCGAATTTCAAGCCCAATCCTAGTCTCGAATCCCGACCCCAATTCTGAACTTGAATTTCGACCCCAAAACCATGACCAAAATTTTCTATATTTAAAGTTTAAATTCTAGTACCATACAATACAATGGTAAATAAACATTATATACTGCAATACAAGAAGTTAATACGATGCAAAACCAAAAAAATTATTGTATAATATTAATATAATAAAATACGATACGATATAATATAATACAATGTGTTAATCATGGTTTTGGTATACTGACACGTTTAGTATGGACTCATATGGTCCACTTTTAGACTTAGAAAAGCGGTATGTCTTTGTTCCACTGTAGAAAGAATCTCATTATTGCATCAACATCTTTTATCGTATATATTTACAATGAAACGATGACTTGATCATTTGCATCTATTAGTTAGATATAATCTGTCCATCATTATAACTTATACCAGAGAAACTCAAATGATTAACTTAATATAAGTCAAACCAAATGATTATAATTATTGTCTTGAGAAAAAAAAAAAAGATTATAACAATTGTCATTTCCACTGAATATCTCAAGGCAAGAACTGATCTGTGTGCATTTGCTTCAATAACAACAGGAGGATGCTTCCTTTTAAAGGCTAGTGATGGAAAACACGTCAGAGAGTTCCAAATAACAATTTTGCTTCTTAATATGGCATAACATGTGTTTGGTTATTATTTTAGTAATTTCAACGCAAGTGTTTTTACCAAACTCTTGACCAAACTCTATAAATCATTTTTTGAAGCATCATTGCCTTCCAATGATAGTAGAACATGGTTTGCTAGATTTGGACAAGGACAGATAATGGTTCCCGTGATGACAAGGTTTAAAGCAAAAAGAGGGTGGCCTTCTAAAAATAAAATTAAATAATTAAATAAAGAAAGAGAGAGAGAGAGAGAACAACTTCTATACTTGTTACAAACGACGAGTGTAAAGTCTCTCTCATAATTGAACCAACTCCATTTCTTCCAAGTTCAACACACGTCTTTTAATAGCAAGCGGTAACAGATTTAATGAGTAATTACAATATGCCAATCACAACCGATAAAAACACAAAAAAAACAAAACGAAGCAATAAACCTTTGATTACCATATAATTTTGTGTGATACATAAATATTTACAACAACATTCCTAATCTGGAATAAAGTTGAAAAAAAAATTGAATATTATAATCCCTTCTAAAAAAAATACTCAACATGAAAGAATACGAGAGGAGAATTACAAAATTATAAAAATTAAAACTCTACACTAAGGTATAAAAAGAACTTTACCAAAAGCTCCGTTTGAATTGTAAGATCTTGATAGCATAGATCAGTTTTGTATGTTGTGATTTTGATCAGATTTAATATTGAAAATGCAATGTATCCTATTGTATCCTATCTTAGAAAGCTCCAAAAACTCTCCCCTTTAAACTTTGAACATCATATTGTCTGGAACCTCACTTTCCTTTTGCCATCTTTAACTCCATCTGCAAGCGTATGTGAAAATATAGAACATCAAAAAATGGGCAAATCCAACACATAGTCTTCATTTTTTTCCCTCCCTCATCCATATTGGAGATTCACCTACCCTCCACCATGGTATTGGACCAAGACAGAGACATCGACGAAGAAAGTGATTGCTTAATATCTTCGAAAGTTGGGTGTGATCCATAGCCAAAGTTTTGAGAAAACCCATTCCAAAAATCATTATTTTGCATCTTGTCAAGCAAGTAGGCACCCATATCCTCAGACTCAGCATCTTGGACATCATAACTTTTGCCCTCCAACACTTTTACAACCTGTCTCATATTTGGTCTAGCACTTGGGTCAGGGTAAGCACACAACAACCCCAAATGCAACACTCTCTCCACTTCCTCCTTGTCAAATTCTCCTTTTGCCCTCAACCTCTCATCAAGGGCATCCAAGAGCTGCCCTTGAACCATCAACTGCCAAACCCATTCCACCAAGGGCACCTTCCCTTCCTCTATGGGCCTCCTCCCACACATGACCTCCAATATCAAGACCCCGAAGCCGAACACGTCGGTTTGGACCGAGGCCCGACCGTTCCGAACCACCTCCGGGGCCAAGTACCCGACGGTTCCAACCACCTGGGTAGTGCTAGCCACTTGACCATGCCCATGCATTCTAGCTAGACCAAAGTCACCTAGCCTCCCATTCATATCCTTGTCTAGTAACACATTGCTGGCCTTAATGTCCCTATGTAACACTTTTGACTCCCACCCTTCATGCAAATACAACACCCCAGAGGCCACGTCTTTCAAAATCCTTATTCTATCTCCACACCCCAACATATTACCCTCCCCAAACTCATCATACACCCTCTTGTCCAAACTCCCATTTTCCATGTAATCATAAACCAACATGAAAACCCCTCTCTCTCGCTTGCACCAACCTCTCAACCCCACCAAGCTCCTATGCTTCAACCTTCCAAGGCTCGAAATCTCGGCCAAAAACTCCCTCATTCCATCATTCCCATGCGACATTCTTTTCACCGCAATCTCCACTCCTCCTTGCAAAACCCCCTTATAGACTTTCCCATTCCCTCCTATTCCAATCGCATTTTCTTCCCTAAACCCCTTAGTCGCTTCCTCAATCTCGTGGTACGTAATCCTGTGGGGCCAATACTCAAGTTCCCAATCTTCCATTTCAGCCCTTTCCTTGGCCCTTCTCCTCTGTCGTTTGGCCAACAAAACGACAAGCAAAGCACAAAAACCAACCCCAAAGAAGCTCCCAAGTGTGACGCCTATAACGAACCCTTTTGACTTGTAAAACGACTCCTTTGGAAGAACAAACGACGGCAAACCGGTAGTGACCAAACCCTCGCTCAAAGAGAAGTTTGTATTGCTAAAACTCCAAGCCAAAATCTTATGACTTTGTACTAATTGCCCAGTTGAGCTGGTAAACCCAACATACATTTCATCCAGAAAAACCTCTGACAAATTGCACCTTGCGCTCAAAAGAGGAAACCTCGGCCTCTCCGAACCGGCTCGTACCATACTAACGTTAATCAAAGAATCATTGTAATCGATCCAAACTTGGTAATTCTCGCCACTCTTGAGCTTCAGCTCCTTAAACGACTTGTCATCCGTACCGTTGCTCTCGTCCGGCCAATACCCTGCGTCGTGGGACACCATGGATTTAAGGGAGTTGACGTCAAGCCCAACATGGTTGTCGTTTATGTCGTCGAACTCCTCGTTCTTGAAGACGTCGAACTCGACGCCGAAGGCGTGGCTGTCGTTCCTGCCGTCGTTGGTGCGGTTGAGGAATCCGAGGTTCTGGGAGGAGCTGGCGCCGGCGATGCCGGTGGTGGGGACGAAGATGAAGACGAGGCCGTGGCCGGGGAGGGTGTTCTTGTAAGGGGCCATGGCGAAGATGAAGGAGGTTGAGAAGGGCAACACGTAGGAGGAGTTTTGTCGTTTTGTGGGGATCTTGACATGGTAGAGAGCTCGGCCGATTGAGAAAGTTGTGTCGTTTGTGAGGGTTAAGATGCGGGATTGGTCGACGGTGGCGTTGCCGTAGAGAGAGATTTGCGAGGTGTCGTTGAAGCCGTTGAAGAGGAAGTCTATGGAGAGGACTTGGTGGAGAGAGAGGATTGTGGGGAGGAGAAATATTAGAGGGACAGAATATGGGTTTGGGTTGTTTTTCTTCATTGTGTGTTATTGAGAGATTTAGTTATTTTAGCTGAAGAAGAAGAAGAAGAAAGTGTTTTCATGGGAACAAATACAATGGATGAAACAGGGGGAAAAGAAAGGGTGAGGAAGTGAGGACATAAAGATGATGGTTAGACGAGTCATTAGCTTTGAATTTTTTATTTAGTCAAACGGTTGGATTGATAAATCCTACCCCGTGATGACATGTCCTTTTTTTTTTTTTTCTTATTTTGATTTGAATTATATTGGCTGCTTCTTCTTTTTTTTTTTTGGTTGAATTATATTGAGTGTTAGATGGAGTGTTTGAAGCTCTAAAGCTATAATCATAAACAGTTTAAGGCTTTGTTTGAAAAATATTTTAAAAAAACAAAATTTAATTTGTTATAATACTAAATTTTACATATTATAATAAAAAAAAATTTATTATAATGTAAAACTCTAACATGTTATAATTTTTAAGTTTCAATTGATTTTTTAAACACACTCTAAAACTCTTGTATGTTATATTATAAAATAAAAATATATCAATAAAAAATTCTCATGTATTATAATATAATGTTTAAACTATATTTAAACTTGTCTCCCAAACATATTATAGTTTTATATGCCCATTTGGTATTTGGGATTAATTTTTTTATTTGGCATTTGGGATTGACTATTTTTTTATTTGGTATTTGTGAATTATTATCTTTTATTTTAATTGTGTCATAAAGCAGGTGGCTGGGCGACTTGAGGGAGCCATGCCACCGCACATGGGATTCCAATTTGCAGCCAAATAACATAAAAGCCGACATGGAATGGAAAACATAAAATGATAATTAGAATATTTAATTGATGCTTTTTCATGAAGAAAAATCGAACAAAACATTCTGTGGAGTCTAGGCATTACTATATCACCGATTACGTAGGAGGGAGACCTTCAGATTTTGCAATTTGTAAAAAACTGGACTCCTGATTACTTCTGGAGAGATCTAATTATTTACTTGACAAAAAGATTGGTTGAAGGGTCCCTTTTTCTTGATAACCCTCCAAAAGTTTCAAACTTCTTAGTGTTTTTTATGATTTTTATTAGCCAAGCGCCATTGAAACTAAAATAAAAATTGTTAGGAAAAAAGAAGAAGAAATAATGTGGAAAAAAGGGCCAAATTAAGTTAAGAAAAAAAGAGGGTGGTGGTGAAGAGTGGCGGCTGCCGACCCAACTTGGAAAATTCGAATTTTAAGGAAGGGGGATGTGAAAGAGGAAAACAACACGTGATTTTTGAAGCTTTTAATAAGTTTTTAGAGAGTGGACTAGCTTGGGAAAGGTTGTGTAGTTACACTATCAATGTGTGTGCTTTTGCGTATGTAACTGCGTATTATACAAGAAACTATTTTTGAAAAGGAAAACAGAAAAGAAAGACAAAAGTCTCTTTAGTGTTCCGTATTCACATTTCATTTTCGACCCCCTGGTAAAGAGTTTACGCAATTTAGTACGAGTACTTGTCCCTGTACGGAACTCACGTGCCCCCCGTGACCTGTGGTGGAATAAAAAAGTCCAAACAACAACTAAACAGGCCACGGTTTCACCAACCAAAAAATTAATGAAAATAATAAATAAGAGAAAAACTATGGTGGAGTGTAGCAAAATTTTTCATCCGTGAAGAATTTTTGTTGGACAGTTTGATATTGATCTAACAATAAAAAAGCTCAAAAGAGTATTGGGATTATAATAAACCCTATCACATGTAAGTATATCCAATACCAAATTTTAAATCCTAATTTCATCCCTCTCTAACTTAGACTTTCCTCTCATCTTTTTTTCCTGTCTAGCTTCTATAGCCATCGAAGAGCCAAGCCCAAGCCCCAACCCTACGAGCCTTTCTTCACTATCCTAGCCTTCTGCCATTGGAGAGCCAAGTCCGTCGAGCTTCTACAGCCACCAGAAAGCCAAGCCCAAGCCCCATCCTTGTGAGCCTCTTTTCATTGTCCCAGCAGTCTGCCACCGGAGGGCCAAGTTTGTCTAGCTTGTTTGTCGTGCCAATGAAGCCCCATTGTAAGCCACCCCTCTTCCATGCTAACCATGCCCCAGCAATCACCATAGAAGCCAACAAACGCTGTTGAACCTAACAAACACTGAGATTTGACTCAAAACCACAAGATCTACCATGAGACCCAATGAACCAACTAGTGGTTTCGCCCATGGTGGTGGTTCAAACTCGATGGGTCTCTCAAATGGTGGTCTCGTGGCTCCTTGTGGACCCTAAGACGATGCCCCCACCCCTTGCTGCCTCCTGTGGGATTCTGCGTTGCTACTTAATTTTTAATTCTAAAATTGATGTGTTTTTTTCCTATTATTTTAGGATAAATTTGTGAAACTGACAAATTTGATTGATTTTTTATTTGTAAAATCAATGTATATTTATGTGAAATTCATGTGATTAGTAGGTTTAAGAAATCACAAAATTTGTTACAAAATGTATTGTAATTTTTCAAGATTTATTGAGGGCAAAATCATCACTTTTACAAAAACGGTCAAAACAGACCCGAGCTTACCAATTAAGCTCAAAGTTTTAAACCAAGCAATGATTCTCGGCATACAAAGTACAAAGCCATTGAATGATGTTAATGGTTTTCATTTTACCTAACTTCAACGGTGTACAATTAGACTGTTAACGAAGACATTAACTAAAAATTGAGTATCACACTAACAAGATACAAAGCCGACTAACCAAAGAAAGAATAATTAAGTAGAGCATTAGTGAGGGGTTCCAGTAAGTTTCAAATTTCAATTACGACATGAAGAAATGATTTTTATATGCTATATTCATGTATGCTTTATGATTACAAATGTTATCCATATTGCTTTAGATACCTGGTCACAACATATAGTATGTTCAACAAGAGTACAAGGCTGGTACTCTAAACCTCAAAGTTAAAGAAAGTTAAAATAATTAAGTATCGTACCAACCTCTACTCAGGTGAGGATTATAAGTCTTTTGACTCAAGGGGAGCATCAAAGTAAGATACAATCTCGATGTTCGATAATCACACACACTCGGTATGAACACTTGGGCCCATAATTAATGACAACTTAAAAATGATAACAAAATATTCATCAGTAAGCATAAATGGAACCATGCATTGCATTACAATTAATAATCCTATAAATATTTTATGAGATGTGTTTGGACTTGCTGAATAAAAGCTCATCTAGATCTTTTATGCTATAAAAAATCCTATCAAGAGGCTGGTATGAAAAGTTGATGAGTTGGCCGTGGCGATGAGACAAATGTGATGATTGGGCTATGGATGCCGTTGCAATTTTAATTCTGCTTTTTGATAAAATGTTTGTTTTATATTATATTACAGTCTAACAGTAAGCTAGTACCACTTTTGCAAGAACATTTAAGTAAATGGTTTGTAGTTATAAGTAAGCAAATATTTTTAAAATATTTATGGTCAACATTAAGTAATATAATTAATCATTATGATTGTGTAGAAAAAAAATGTTCATTTTCATGAGCAAGATTAAAATTAAGTTTAGGAAAAAAGCATTAAGTAACAACACGAAAAGCCTAATTCTTACAAATTTGTTTATCTGATTGCCTGATTAATTGACTAAGGAAATGTTAATTTACTCATTCATTTCCAATTGACTTTCTTATTTGTTTGTTTTATTATTTGTCTTGAGGTTATTTCCTTTTCAAGATTGACATGATCCTTGTATTTATTCGTAGATTTATGTGATTTGATCTTCATAGAATAGAATGATCTTTTCCCTATTTGTTTCGTGTGGGTCCCATTAGTCTTGATTTGCCACAGTTTTTGGTAAGATATGATAGTTGTGAACTGTGGATTGACCTTTTTTTTTTTTTTTGGAAATGCTAAATATTATAAAGTCTGGCGTTTTGGTGACAGGAATGCTTCCAACTGCATTTTCTTTCAAACCGTATTTTTAAATGAACCCCCAAGAAATGAACGCCAGCGTGCACTCTATCGTAATGGAGGGATTTTTTGGAAGGACCTCTTGGAAAAAAAAATTTTTTGGTAAATGGTCTCTTTTTTTTTTAGACAATTTTTGGCATCAAAAAAAAGCTTTTTAGACATAAAAACGGTTCTAGTTTTTTTTTTTTCATCCTGTTGAGGTTCCTTATCCTACTACAGTCATTTTTCTTATTTTTTTGAAAAAAACTGGGACAGTTTACCTGCATAAAAAAGTGTGTTTTTTGGTTCAAAAAAAAAAAAAAGCCATTTACCCAATTAGAAATTTTTTTTTGCCCTTTCGTCAAAATCTCCCATCATAATGGGGATTTCCTTAGATGCTTATTAAAAAAAATTTGATTCACGGGTACGATCAAATTAAAGAATTAGTTTGCTAATAAAAAATTGAAGAAAGCTCCAAGAAAGGTTAGTCATATAGCATAAATAGGACAAATATAATTGCCATTACCAAGGTCATATTGTTGTAATACCCTGAAATTAATTAAGTAAGATGAGTGTGTAAAATAGTAAATTTGTATGCCTTAATATAATTTGAACTTAATTTAATTATCTTGTGGTATTTTTAAATTTATCTTACTTTTAGTTATTTTTATTTGTTATTTTGAATTTTGAAACAAAACAGTTTGTCAAATACCCGATATATCCCTTTTGAAAAATCATGTGCTGGACATGGTTTTCACTCTGCAAAATTACTATTTTCATCTCTATTTATTTCCCTCTCTTGCTCTCTTTCCCTCGCTCTCTCAGACTCTCCTTCTTTCTCTTTTCCCTCTCCCTCTCGCTGCCTTTCCCTCTCTCCTTTCTTTCTCAATTTCGTTCCAAAATTTGGGCACGAGCTTCGATTCTCAGCTAGATTGGAAGCTTAGGAGCACAATTGGGCTTTCACAAACTCGATTCAAAGCTCAAATCCAAAGTTAGCTTACTTTTTTTCAAAATTTCAAAATTTTCCCCAAATTCTCTAATCTTCATTGTATGTTGAAATCCGAGTTTCTTTAGCTTAGAAATCCTTTAATCTAAGTTAGTGGAACTCAAATCATCACAAATTTAAGTTTGATTAGACAAAAATCGAGCTAAACCAAGTTTTTCCCTTTTTTTCTCACTTTGGAATAATTTTAATTTTTTATGTAAAACTTGTTTAAAGGTGCTAAAAAGTGTTCCAATGTGTTTTTCTATCATTTATGAACATTATATATGCTATGGGAATTGAAAAACATGTTAAAAATGAGGTTTTGAGCTTGGGGAGGCCGAGACTCGAAGTCTAGGATCTCTCAGATTTTGCCAGTTTGGCAGGACGATCTGGAGCATTTGTAGGCTAGACTCATGAGTTCGGCGTGCTAGATCCATATTGTCAGTAGGCCCAACCTCGAACAGTTCAACGAGCCGGTTCCATACGGCCGGTAGGCTGAACTGTGGAATTCAGTAGGCTGGACTAGGAAGTTCAGCAGGCTAACCGGACTTTGTGAAATTCGCTGTTTTTTACCCGTTTTCGCCAGTTAAAACCTAGGTAAAGACTTTGACCTTGTAATATGATTTTGTGATCATTAAAGGCAAACTAAGACACCATGAGATAGTATAGTATTGTAGAATACTCTAAGTTATATATTGATAAACTTAGTTTATCTTTAAAGTTGTTCGTGGTTCTGTGGAGTTAACATATAGCGGGTCGAGACTATGGTGTTAAGCTTTGGCACTGGATATCGAGGTGGGACTCCAAACCTCTTTCCTTGGTAGCCATGTTTTAGAAAGGAATTTTGGCCATAAAGTGATTTCTCTTAAAATGTTTTCAAGAAGCTTTTGAGGAAAAGTCTATTAGTTGTTTTCATTAATTGTTAAATACTGAATGATCATAATGAACGGCATAACGAACGTAAATGCATATACTTGGTAAAAGAGACCTAAATAGTGATATAGAATTGGACGTGTTATGAGTATCATTCAAAATGATATAAAAGAGCATGATGTTATACTCAGAGATCGGGTCGTGTAGAGTGTGACCTTGGGGGTAAGTCTTGAAACCCAGCTGGGCCAGTACATTGGTGTTTACAATGGCTTTGCCTAAAACTAGATAATAAGACTAATTCTAGATGTATAATGAACTAAATGGTAAGAATGAGTTTAATAAATTTTGTTTATTTACTGTGTTTTATAATCTATGTGTTAACGTCAAATTTTTATAACTAAATTAAATTTTTCCAAAGCTTAGTCCTATTGAGCCTTGCACTCACATTTTTATTATTTTAAAACCCTTTTCTCCTAGGTGGATTGCAGCTTAGGGCTGATTGGGACTCCACTGAGCAAACGCGTGGACTGTAGGATCCCTAGTTCTAAGGTTAATTACTCATCTAAATTCAAAGCATGTAATATTTAAATTTTATTCCTCGTATTAGGCTATGGTTGTAATATGTTATTACCGATAATATGTGTGTGTACAAATGTGGGTCCGGTGGGGCTCAACTCGTATTTACTTGCATTTATTTGTCTCTATTATTTTATTTTATTAACCTGCTTTGATTTAAAAGATAAAAAGTTTTAAATTATCACATTTTCAAGATAACTCAAATCTAAGATTTGGGTTAAATAACTTAATTAATCTGCCACGTTACTACCCGATTCGATGTACGTGACAATTGTGTTCCTATTGATCATGCATACTTTAAATTTGAAGTCAAACCACCAAAGTTTTTATATTAAAAGTCTATTTCTTTTTTTTAATTTTTTTTATATACCTATTTATTGGCCAACTTGGGCTATTGCTTTTGGAGAAAGGGTTTTTGTTTCAGTGTATGTAAGCACTAGGCAAGCAGATACAAACGACAAAACCATGGTGGAAATCATAAAACATGTCAAGAGTTCAAATGTGCATATGGACCAACCTTAAAAGCGCACAACTAATGTGAATGGAGCACCGACACCAAATCCATTTAGAACGCAAAATACTAATTATTGTATTGGTTAACAAATTAAACTTTTATAGCTTGTTGGGGATTTGAACTTTAGTTCCAAACCATCTATAACATGTATAAAGTAAAAAAACAACCACAGTGTAAAGCTCTAAATAACTACAGTGTTTTAAACTAACATTATTTTTAGCATAACAGAGGCTAATTTACTACTTTTCGGATATGATAAGATAGATAAGAGTTGTGTTTCTCCAAATACACGAACCACGTTCATGATTTTGTGCGCTTACTTTTCTTTTAGAGCCCAAAAGCAAGCTGAAGAAGGCATTGAATCTTCATATTGAAATAGTCATGATTCATGTTTCCAATTGCTCGTATTTGAAAGGAAGAAAATGAAAGCTTTCATTGACTATGACATAGATGCCGCAACTTAAGTACTCGATCGATCTTGTTGGATATTGTAAAAAGATCATATGACCATAGACTTTTCAAGATAAGCACTAAATAATAACGTATACAATGGTGGAGGTACATGAAAGTGACTATATTTTGAAATTATAAGTTTTATTTTTAATTTTTGTGTAAAATTTTAGTTATATTTCTATTAATTTCAATTGTGTCTGCACTTTTATAAGAAAAGTTATAAATGTGCCTCCACACAACACTTGAAATATATAATTGTATTCTTGTAAAATAAAAAATTTATGTCTGATTTTGCATCCACTGAAAGTATTTTCTAGCTCCGCCACTAAGCGTATATGTGCTTATCACGTGACTATGTATCTTTTTTTTTTTTTGGTTAGGATGAACAAATGCCACCTGATTAACATGTTTGTTCTTGAGTGCAAGGAAAGTCATTGATTTATCAAAATGAAGAAGATATCTTAAGTCTAGGTTCTCATGCCCCTGCGGCCTTGTGATAAAGTTATGGAACCCACTTATAAATGGCATGAACCACTAAAACGATACGTAAAGAAAATATATACGTTTTTAATGTCTTTGAATTCACGGTTTTGTTTAATAACGTCATTTCAACTATAAAGTTTCAATTACTACAGTGTAAAAGCCCTCTCATACTACAATAAATTTATTCAAACTACATTGTTAAACGCACTTCACATACATTCAAGTAATGCTGCAATATGTCTCTCAAGTATTTTTCTAAATTTTGATTTTTGAATATCAAGTAAGTGTATTGGATGAAAATTTTACAAATATATATTAAAAAATTGTGACGTGGCATTCCTTCCACATGGGCCATGCAGCGTTAATCCCTACCCATCTGAGCAATTGGTGCATCCGACGACTTCGGTAAGTCAAATATTAGACTTTGTCAGACATTGCATTGTGCGATGCTCAGTCCTCGCAAGTTGGTAACAGTTTTCCTCCTTGCAATGAATGCTGCAGGCTGAGAAATTTTGAGTTTGACAAACGGGCAAAAAGATATAATTTAGAGACTATATACTTAAGTTGGCTGAATATAGTTGGATTACTTTGGTTACACATGATTAGGAATTGAAGCTTTCACTTTATATACACCATGTCGAGAAAAATAATAACGTATATTTTGTTGTAACTTGTAACTGAATTCCATTCTTACTCAATAGAAGTGTTGTACAAGAGTGTACAAGGTTGTATAAGCATTTAATTTTGAATATATGTTTTTGTTGCACTGCAATATGTTCTCAAAGCAGGACAGGCAACTAAAGAACGGAAGAATTTAATCTTGCTTATGAGTTATATCAGCAGTATAAAGTGATTTTAGGCCAGGTCAACAAACCAGAAATTTTTTGAAGAAAAAAGCGAATATTTAAGTGATTTTGACAAGATTAATATTGATAATCTCTTTCAATAGACATCAAGCTCACGCGGAGGAGACTTTGACGAGATAGACAACTTCAGGAGATAATTAAATTTGAAGTAATGACGCATCGTAGATATTTTTTCCTTCCCATGCAAAGTCCAATAAGGAAAAACACATGCATACATTTTTGTAAAATGTTAAATGTATTTGCGAGTGACACATAGATATTCTCGATTGTTCTTTCATGTAGGTCTCGTTATGGCATCCACGTAAATGTTACGGCAACAAATGTATAAGATCCTAAAATTGAAAGTGCATTTAGCATTCTTTTTTTTTTTTTTTTCTCTTTTTCCTAGTGAAGAAAAATGCAGTGGGAAGGATACAACATGACATCTTTGTGTTGAACGTTTCAAAATGGCCCCTAAGTTCCTCCACTCGTTTGATGTTGTATTTTTACGCTGCTAAAGATCATATTTTCTTTTCTGCTTCCGTCTTCTCTTTTCAATTTTGAGTTTTGAACATGTTTATCCTCGTAGAAAAAGGAAAAATGCGCTTGTACTACTTTTTAGAAGTATCAAGGAAGGCCTTTGGAAGGGAATTCCAACATGTGTTACTCACTAATGTATACTCCGTAGTTGACAAAGTGTAAAACATATATAAGAGTCCAAAATTTAGTTTCAATAAGACTAATCAACTGTAAAACATCCATGAACCTCATTCGACACAAAATGCCATAGAGAGCTTATGCAAGCACTTAAAAGTAATGCCGTGGTAACTTATAGTGAGTTCAAAAACACCATTTCAAACCAAAAAGTTTGACTCAAACTAGGTTCTTGTAATATTTTCTTTTTGAAATTTGCATTACTATAGTATTTTTAGTTAAAACCTTAAGTTAAAATCATGTTTCCAAATGCCCTCACTTCAAGAAAAGACAGCTTTAGTGACACTAAAGATTGATCTTGTCGTCACTAAAAGTTACCAACAACTTTTGTAATGGCTTTTTAGCGACGACAGCATTGTTACTAAAAAGGGGAGGACCTCATTTTTAGCAATGACTTGTCATCACTAAAAGATTAAAAGAAAAACCCACAAGAAGTGTAATTGAGTCATGCCAAAATAGGACCAAATGTCAACGCTAAAAGTTTGGCGTGAAGCACCAAATGTTCGCGCTAGAAGTTGTCAGTTTGCACTAACATTTACTAATTTTTAGTGTCGTCGCTAAAAACTTTTGGGTTCACGAGACAATAGTTGTTGCCAGCTGTTGCCCACTAAGACTTTGTCATCGCTAAAGGTCAAAAATTAATTTGCATTATTAAGCGGCAAAAACGGGCGGGTGGCTGATATTTTAGGGACTTTTAACGATGACATTTGTCTTCGCTAAAAGCCTTGTTGCTGCTATAAATTTATTTTATTAGGGTTTATTTAAACGATATCGTTGGATCTATTTATAGTGACGACTCTTAGATTTTTAGCAATTACACGTGTCATCACTAATGGTCGATGATTATCAACCTAGAAACTGATCTTCTTCCTAACTTTCTCACAAACCTTTCTCTCTACCTCCTTGCCTCCTACCACCATTCCTGCCTTGTGTTGGCCATCCTTGAGCCACCACCTAGCCGCCACCAGCCCACTTTTCTCTCTTTCCCTCCCTTTTTCCTCCCCCAACCACCGTCTTTCTCTCTCTCCTTTCTCTTTTTTCTCCTTTGGCCACCGCCTCTACCACGCCCAACCTCTCCTAATGTCCCCCACTTCGCCATCACTGTCCACGCCTTCTCTTAGCCCTATTTAGACAGTTATCCCAGCCCCACCTTCTCTCTCTTTCTCTTTCTCTTTCTCTCTCTCTTCCTCCCTCTCGGCCCTTTCTCTCTCCCTCCCTCTTGGCCACTACCGAAGTTGCCTCTAAAGTCCAATACCAACACTGTTTCTGTTGTCGTCGTCCCTTACTACCTCGTTCTACTCAAACCCTATTTTTGTGGTGCGTAAATGTAAGTTCTTTTAGTTTGCTGTGTTTTGTTAATTATTTTTTGGATTTTAGTTTGAACGTGACTGATTAATGTGTAATTGTGTAATTTGGTATTTGATTTTGTTATTATGTGAAATTGTATTAATATGTGTAATTGAGAGTGTAATTTGTGATTTTATGATTTTGTAATATATAATAAGTGATTTTATGTGATGTTATGATTTTGATTATATAATATGTGTAATGTGATTTTGATTATTTAAGTATAATATATATATTTTATAAAAAAAATATTAGCGACAATATTTATCATCTCTAAAAACCAATGAACAAAGAATTGGAATTTAAAAATTTTCAAAAATTCAAAAACTTTTAGCAACAACAATTTTAAAAAACTGTTGCTAAAAGTCATGATGATATCATCTAGTTTTGATTCTTGAGCCCTAGATTGGTGATAACGTGTTGTCATGTCATCGCTAAATACTTTTTAGCAACGAACTTTTAGTAACAACTTATATTAAAAGCGTAGTTTCTTGTAGTGCCTCTTAGTTTTTGACTTCACAATCAAACTGATAGAGGGAAACTCATTATTCCTCTCACAACATATGCATCTTTTAAAAGCATCAATATGTGGCTTAGATTATTGGACTCTGCTTACAGTTCTGAAATGATAAGAAAGTAAAAAGCATCGCAAATTTGTGTGGGTTCAAGAAGAGTCCAACCTAGTATGGGGCAGCAAAAGGATATAGCAACCTTAAAGCTTCTACTCTATAAGAATTAAGAACCCTTGGTAGCTGAAAGAGATAGTGCTTCGAAAGTTCTTCCTTGTGGTTTTACAGTTTAGAATTTCACGCCACGTTTACTAACAATGATTTCCCTACACAAAATCGAAATCACAATTGTTTGAAGGAGCTAATTTTCATCCACTCCTTATTAGGTCTAGGATTTTTACTTTTTTAAAATTTTGTTTGAATCAGGAGTCTAGTACTGAGTTTGATTAGTCCATCAATAAGTTCCCTATGTTAGCTGAGTTAAACTATCACGTATGCAGCTGCTACTCACATTAGCCTTCCATAAAGATTCATATTATAGCCTCTCTACCATCTCCACCTTCCCATGGATCCTACAACTGCCCAAAACACACCCCACAACTATTTGGATCGTTACCTTAAGGAATATATATTTATTTGTAATTAAAAACATTTTGGTTTAAATGAATAAACAAATAAGAGTGCAAATTTTTCATGTATTAATAATGGTCCTCATATTACTCTTATTATAATGATTAAGCCTTTAAGCAATCTGTGACTGTTGTAACCAAATCTTGGCATTGGGCAAATATGGAGTTTATATATGGTATAAAACTTTATAAATTATTTAGTCAACAATTTATGTATTTAGCTAAAAACTTAATACATAACAAGATTGTAATAGAGATCTACGTCTAATTGGGGAGGCGAATATATAGGTCGTTGGAGCAGATTGACTCCATAGAGACCTAGTGGTGTAGTAGACCTAGTGGTGGTCACATACTGGACTGAACCTAAAGTGCAATTGATTTATTAACAATTCCATTTTACTTAAATCAAATTATTTTAATAATCATTTATGTGTAATCTTAATCTCGATGTGGATTCATAACTCTATGTTTATAACTTGTGTCTTTAGATATGCCAAAAGTTCAAGTTCTGATTATCAAAGGCTCTATTGTCGATATGTTGGAGATGTAACTTTTACTCAATAAGAGCATAATCCACATGTGACGACCCGTCTTTTCGGGCAGTCACTTTACTTTCTTAAACGTCGTTTCATAAATAGTAATCTTACTTACTTAGTAAGAAAAATACTGAAATAATTTTTTTTCTTTAAACGTTCTTTAAAAGTTCTTTAAAACTGATGCGACCTCTGTCGCATTTTAAGTTGAGACCTCGCTCAACACTTGCCCTTAAAATCATTTCAAATCGTTTCTTAAAACTTAATAAGAAACATTTATTAAATCATAGCTTAAAACTTTACTTTATAATTACATAAAACAGTTTATGAACTGTATCTTAAAACTTTGAATATAATTCTTAGAACTCTGATTTTCTTAAAACTTCGCAAACACAACATTAAACAATGAAAAACCTTTTCTTTACGTAGCGGAAGCAAACAGTGATGGTATCCATACCCAAATCTTCGCATCTATCCTCCGCAGCACCCCGCTCTTCTAGTGGGTCCTATTGGTCACCCATAAATTACCTACAGCATGAACAACTTTTAATGAGCTTTCACTCAGTAAGTTCAAACATAAACTCACAAATCATTTAATCATGCTTTAAAACTTTTCTCATAAAAATCTTTCTCTTGAAACATTCTACACAAACGTTTTCCATAAACATTTCTGAAAACGTTTTTCATAAACGTTTTCCATAAAACATTTCTGAAACGTTTTTCATAAAATATTTCTGAAACGTTTTGCATAAACGTTTTTCGTAAAACATTTCTTGAACGTTTTTCTTAAAACGTCGTTCATAAACCTTTTCTTGAAAACATGAAAAATGTTTTTCATAAATATTTATCATAAAACATTTCTCTGAATGTTTTTCATGACATAACATATAAATATTTCATAAAAATGCATTCAAGCAACATCAGAATGCATGACTCTATTTATGCTCAATTATTAACTTCAATTATGAGTATTTTATGAACATTCTTTTCTTACTTTAACTTTCTATATTCGTTCTTTAACTTTTCTTATCTTACTTTAACTTTCTATCTTCATTTTTCTTACTTTACTTTAGTGTTCATACCAACTCGTTAATCATGAGATCATAAACATGATGCTTCTCTTGTTGAAGACTTGAGACCATTAAACATTGAGGTCTTGTACCTCACATCTAGGAGGTCAAACTTTAATTTTACTTTCATTACCTCATAACAAAGAGGCTGGTACGACACTTTCCTTTTATCTTTAAGTTACCTTCTTATTAACTTTGGTGAGCATTCCAAATACAATCACATCATATGCAAACACACTTGCAATTCATAGCTTGTACTATAAAACCTATTGCATAACAAATACAACATATTATTTAACAAATACATCATAAAACGAAAACACATTTTGTAAATCATAACTTGTATTCTAACACTTATTGCATAACAAATGCAACATATAATGAAATCACATATTGGAAATTATAACTTTTATTCTAAAACTTATTGCACAACAAATGCAATTTATTGCATAACCAATGCATCATATAACTTATAACTTAAATTATAAAACATTATGCATTGTCATAATGCAAAACATACTTTAAATACTTTGAAAATCATAACTTGAACTTAAAAAAAAAACGCTATGCATATCAATATACAAATAGGCTTTAACATAACAATTGCAAATTCATTGCAAATCTTTTTCTTGAACTTTAAAACTTTTTGCCGAATAAATGCAAACACACTTTAAAAGAAACTTGCATAATAATTGCAAACTCATTTGCAAATTATATAAATAAGCATTTAAAAATCATTTACTTCATGCTGTATGTGAGATTTGAAACTTACCCGAACTATGCTCTAGCGCTCTCTATTCCGTTCCTTTTCCTTCCATTAGTGGGCCTTTGCGTCCTGATCAAACGACAGTCGACTTATTAGTTAACATTCTTTATCATCAATCCACTCGATTGATAATAAAACGTAAACATTAACCATTTTTTTTATTTTAACTTGACTAGTGTACTTTCGTTTACCGTTATCTTTACTTAACCTTATAAACCATCGATTTACGTTTCCTTCACTTAGCTTTGTAACCTACCGGGGTTACTTTTCCTTTTAACCTCGTAACCCATCGGTTTATCTCTCGTTTACTTAAACATCCCTTATTAAATCTTCTGTCTTACTGGTGATTTCATTACTTAACGTATTACGGAACATTTTCTGTCTAATAACGTTATGCTAAATAAGAGTGTTCGACTTTGTCCTAGCCATTTCCTTAATAATGACGATTTTACCCTTAACGGGTTTTTCGTCACCCTTGTAACGTTATAAAACCTATTCTCACATAAAATAGTATAACAATCACTGATCATGCATTTCATAAATTTTTATGAAAGCATATAAAATAATTTATTTTAAAACGGTTCATACTGTAGACGAGATTCTTACTTGAACTCCAAGTTAAGCAGGTCTAGTTATATCTCGTTGTATCTACAGTATGTGAAGCATCCTCTGCAATGCTCCTCGAGCGACCATGAATGGCTATGAATGCTTCCTGGAGATCATACATTACTGGAACTGTCATTCTGGACTCCGTCACTGCTGTTCGAATCGTCTCGATCCGCGTTCAGTCGGTACCAAATGATTTTCACCAGAGTGGAATTTGCTCAAACAGAGGTCACCATTGTGTTCAGAGCATCGAAGCAAGTCAGGAGGCGGTCTCGGATCTTCGATCGGACGTCCGGATCATAAAATCCCAATTTGACGGTTGACTAGCCGTTGACCGACGACGATTGGCTCCGTTGGGGGCTGAGCTCGAGCCTACCCCCCTAATTTGACCATCCTGAGTTGATTGGTGGGGTCAATTTCATCGAATTCGGCCTCCATCTATACAATTTGAAGTCGCTGTAGATGATAGGAGAGGGCAACTCCGATCTCGATCGTCCGGCGACAGTAGCCCAAAATTGGCTTGGGGGATTTGTTCCCCATGTCACTCTGAGCATTTCCCCTATGGTGGGGCAGCTCAACACCCCGTGGAATGGTGGCTCGACCTCCTCATGGCGGCGCTAGGCGACGGGTCTTGGTTCTCCGGTGACCGGCCGTCGTCTCGTGCAATTAAGGAGCCAAAATTGTTCCTCTCGATCCTCTGAAGGTGTTTGTGCCCTCAATTTGGCACAACACGGCCTAAAACAGTGAACCCAAGCTCACCCACGGCAGAGGTGGCAGGCGTCTTCGATCTCCGACGTAGGGGGAATGGTGCAATTGACCGAGGGGTCTTGCTCGCCATCGCCCTCTGGTCATTTTGGCACCGGCGGTGTGCCACACCGCAGCCGGAGATGGCGGGTCCGGTGGTGGCTCCACAACGGAGACAGGGCTACTCCGTCGAAGCTTTTCCAGCCAAAATTGAGCTGGAAAATTGGTACCATCTTGCTCCTCTCCTCATGCTGAGTCCATAGACACCAAGATCACATCAATTGGTGGTCGGATGACAGAGAAATCACGTCGAGAAGAAATGGGTTTCACCGCCACTTTGGGCGGCACGTGAGGCTTCCTCCGGCGGCGTTTTGGGTGGCATGACACCTCGTTGGACTCAGCTTGTCGAGAGCTTTCCATTGGTGCGGGAGGTGTCGAAAAAGGACATCGAAATCTCAAACAAGATTTGAGGAGAGAGAGAGAGAAAATTCTAGAGAGAGAAAGAGCCGAATTATGTGAGACTTTTTTGATTTTTCCTTCTTCTTTTTTCTTTTCTTTTTATACTTTTATAAAAGAAATTGTGGTCCACACAATCCAATTCTTATACTACATTGCTCTAATACTTTATAATTTTTCATGTTATTATACAGTATTTTTCTTTATATTGTACTTTGTCTTAATATAATCCTTAATTTAATGCATTTTTTATGCATTAAAAATTCTCGGGTGTTACACCACAGACACGAGATCCATAGCTCTTTAACAAAGAGTTAATGTTATCCTCCTAAAGGCATTATTCTGGAAATTGGAAAAGAGCAAAGCCTTAGTTATTTGGATACATGTGATAACCAGATAATATTTTATTTATATTTATTATAAATAGAATTTTCTAAATAAATAAAATAACAAAACTTTGAGAGGAAATAATCAAAAAGTAAAACAAAACTAAGTCATTCATTCAATTATGGATAACCTATGGGGATAAACATATGTATAAGAGGTCATGGACAAAAATAATTATATTTATATAGTCTCATAATACAGATATTATCAAGAATACTGCTTTGCGTCTATAATGGAATAACACCAAAGTTAAAGTTAATAAATTAAACGGATAACTAATCAAAGAATAATTTATTTGTTATTAGTAAAGCTTGATAAATATATGTCCATCAGGTCTCAATGCTAGCTCACTAATTCCTTAACTAGCTATGTAAATATGGTTTACTATAGATGGTACAAGAAAATATGTTGAACATGTTTCTAGACTTTTTAGCATGCACACTCACAATCCAAGTTGGAGTGTGTAGTGCCAGGCATAGTCCTAATAGATTGTTGGCACCAACATCATCAAGCAATTTTTAGATAATTAATTATTTAATTAATTTCAAAAAAATATTTATTCAAATTAATTATTAGGATTTGGAGTAATTAATATTTGTATTTGAATAATTAATTAAATACTAATTATATTTGAATTTGAATTAAAGGTAATTATTCATAATTATTTAAATTAAAAAATTATTTTAATAGACTTCTTATTTAAATGAAATTATTTGAGTTGAAATTATCTTACATGGTATAGATAATCATGAAACCCTACAATGTGAGTGGCTAAACTTTTTTTTGAATATCCCAGCCAGTAGGTGGCATGTACAAGCAAAGGAAGATCCCTTCTTTGTGGCGTCTTCTACAATTGGTAGGAGAGAAAAAATTATCTTCAAATCTTATGAACTTTTGACTCCTCCAATCTATTCTATAAATAAAGGTCTTGGATCCTTATTTATTCTCGAACTAGCACTATGTGGTTGGAAGAAGAGAAGATATGGTAGAGATATGTTGAGTTGTGCCTATATGTACAACAACTTAAAGGAAGAGACATAGTTCTAAAGGTTCTAGGGTTGAGACTCCTTTGATCAGTCACAAGTGCTACTTTCGATCTTCAAAAAGTGTATATGATTGGAATTCTATTTATGGTTTATAGCAACCGGAGTTAGATCATGCATGATTACATAAAAATTTTTAAAATTAAATTTTGTTGTGTTATGGAATCAATTTTTCAAACTACAACACCTCCTCGGGCTCCATTTCCATTCCTGAAATCAACTCATCCGCTTCCTCAACCTGCCTTACTCTTCCCAACATATCCACCATACATGTATAATGCTCCAATGCAATACTTGTCCAAAACACTTTTTCCATAATCTCAAAATACTCCTTCCCCTTATCCGTCAACCCGGCATGACTGCACGACTCCAGCACCGCTGTGAAAGTCACCCCGTCCGCTCTAACTCCCTCCTCCAAAATCTCATCAAACAATTATAACACCTCGGAAAACATGCCATGAATCACATATCCTGCCATCAACGTGGACCACGAGATCTCATTTCTCACAAGCATTCCATTAAACATCTTACGGGCGACATTTAAATTGCAGAATGCTGCATTTGCCAAACATGGTGATCAATGCAATGGAGCTAGGCAAGTCCAAGGAAAACCCACAAGTAAAAAGGGCCCCGTGGACTTGGCGGCCGAGCAGCAAGGCCAATAAGTCGATGCCGGACTTGAGCACGAGAGGTAGTGCTCGACATTCAATGGTTTTGTCAAAAATAGGCATTTGGCAAAAGATGTGGAGGGTTTTTTAGAACAAGTTGAGAGATAATGGGTTCTTATGACGGTGTTGAAAAGGATAGTGGATTGGCGATTGGCGAAGGAGAAGAGAAGATTGGCTTCGGACAAGCGGCCATAGCAAGCGTCGGTGCATATAAACGAAGGAAATTCTGAGAGTCAAGGTCCGAGCATGGATTTGTCTACGAGTTTGGAGGTTTTTTATTGAGGCATTGGCTTTAAGGAGGTTGGAGTAGAACAGTATGACGCCGCGAGAAGAAAACACAGAGTAGAGGTGGCAAAATTGTGTTCTATGTCGTGTTCATGTCGGCACATTTACAGCACGACACGTTTAGCCCAAACACGAACATGATAAGATTAATAAACGTGTTAGAAATGCAAACACGAACACAACACGCCTATGGCACGCATAACACAGCATGATACGATTAACATGATAATTAAACGTGTCGTGACGGGTTGACACGATAACAACACGCATATGACACGTTTATTACCCAATTAACTAAAAATTTAAAAAAAATTAAATTTTTTTTTAAAAAAAGCCAATAAAAAAAAACACAATATCTAATTAATACTAACCTACTATAAATATTTCAAATATTTTTATTTTTAAGTTTAAATGTGTTATAAATGGGCGGGTCGTGTCGTGCAGTGTCAACATGTTTACGGCCCATTTAATTAAACGTGTTAAGGCGTGTTTAGCGTGTTAGCACAAATCCAGCCCGTTTATTTTCGTGTTATTCGTGCCAACCCATTTATAGCACAATTAATAAACGTGCGGTCTAAACCCGTTTATCTCGTGTCGTTTTCGTATCTTGTTATCGTGCCGTGTCCGAAATTGCCGGCCCTAACACAGAGCTTCAAGATTGCCTTTTTGTTTACTCCATTAAATTATTTTCTTCACTTGCAAAATATTACTGTTATTAACTTTTTTTTTTTTTTTTGAGAATTTATTAGGCTCCGTTTGTTTTTATTCTCAAAATTATGTTTGTACGTTTTTTGAGGTAAAAATTTTAAAAACATTCTCAGCATAATTCTTAAAACTTCTCATTTTTTAAAACAAAAATATTCTTATTTTAAAAACGATACTAAACAGCCTTTATGTTTCCGATGTTAAGTGTGCCAAACCAGTTGGTCCATTGAATTTGGGTCTTACCTTAAGAGAGAGGCATAAGGCTATCTTGGTTCTTAAGTTGTGTATAAAACTTCCCACAAGGGAAAAAGAATCAATACAAAAACAGAGAGGAACAATTGACATTTTTTAAGGTGGATAAAAATTAGCGATAGAAATATACGCGGTAGAATTAATAGCAACATTGTTCAAAAATTCCTAAAATGGCCCCACACCTATTGATTCTGTACAAGATATACAATGAATATATATACACTGCTGTAGCCAATCATAGTGGGAGACCTATTGTTCTTATCCTAAAGATATTCCCCAGTTACAGCTAGACAAAAAGACAAACTATGAGATGTACAGACAAAATGGGAAACGTACGGATAATACACAATGTGTTATACACTGGACCAGCCGCTCTTACTCATTATTAATTCTAAGCTGATTGTGGAGATGTTAGTAACACTGAGCTTGCTCCGAAGACGAAGTGAGGGAAAGACAAAGCCTTTGTAAGAGTGTCAGCTGTTTGATCAAGAGCAGGGACGTGTTGAACGGCTAAGGACTTGTTCAGGATGCGTTCAGGAACCAAGTAGTCCAAACCCTCTAAGTGTTTGACATGTTGGTTAGATCTATTGGTTAAAACTGTAAACATTATAACATATAAAAGTTATATACTGTAACAATTTTTTTACTTTTACTGTATATGTGAAAGCTTTATACTGTTTTTAACTGAAAAATTGATTAAAATTAACTAATATCAAACAAGCTAATAAAAACAAAAGGAAGGGAGAGTGATGGCTTGAACCATAGATTGGATCAAAGTAGCCTAAGCAGCCTGTGAAAGCAGCTTAGCCCTCAATCCATGACCAATTTTCTTTCTTTTCTTCTGGACACCCAAGCCCGACTGTTGGGCCTCCATGTCCATCAATCCATGACCAATTTTCTTTCTTTTCTTCTAGCTTAAACAAAAAATTCTCTTTCTTTCTCTCTCATTCTCCCCTACGTATCTCTTTAACTCTAAGGCACCAAACATGAATTCACAACAATATGCCACGTGGACGCAGGATTATAGTTTCCTTCTAATTCTTTAAAAATCCAAGTGAATGCAAAGGGACAATAGTTAAAAAAAAAAAAAAGGAATAACCCCATAAACCGAAAGCTTTCTCACCAACAGATAAAAGCAAGGGGGAGAAAAATTACTCTGAAGCAGCCACAATAGAACTTAGGTGACCAAGTCATCCTCATATTTCCAATTTGCACAACTTTTACATGTATAGGGTGTTTGTTAGAGTGATTAGAACTGTTTTTATTGTAGCATATAAGAGCTTTATATTATAACAATTTTTTATTTTTATTGTTACTGTAACATATGAGAGCTTTATATTATTTGTAACTGAGAAAATAGCTTATCTATTTTTGCCAAACACCTTTTGTAGAATTCTTTAACCTTCTCCGAGTTGACTTCGTCAGGTACGAAAACGACACCATATGATTTTCATGGCTCCGGTTGCTTGCAAGAACGACAACAGATAAAAGACAAACAATAAACGTTTTTTTTTTTAATTTTAATTTCTCTATCTCATTATTAGGAGCAGGATTTCAACATGGCTGTAGAAATATGGTCCCTTTTCTTCTCCATAACTCGCACATTGATGAGTTTCATAGGTCCCATGTTTTTATGAAAACTGCCGAAGAAATAAATAAAACGCAGAGAGAATTGATTAGAGCCCCATAAAAAAAAACAACCAAGAAAGTGGCTTGAGTCATGGTATGGGAAACTTGAAAGTTGACCTTTGTAAGAGTACTCTAGAATCAATAGGCACATGATTTTGAATAAATTACAACCTTAATCACATAATGTGGCGTACTAGAATTGGAGAAGTGGGAAGAACATGGCCCCAACTCCTAATCTACTTTTTTTTTTTTTTGTATTAAGTAGATTCATGTGGTCTGTTTTTTTTTTTTTTTTTTTTTTTTTTTGGGAAAGCTAGGGGTAATGGTCTTTGTTTGGGGGTTTATGTTCTGTTTTATAAAGCCTGTCACATTGCTTGTAATGTTTAGAAATTTATGCTCCTTCATAAAGAACTCAATTCCTCTCTTTAATTTTGGTATTCTAAATAACGTTTAACCAATCACTATTTAAAAATTTAAAATAATATCTCATTGAATTTTAGATGCTTTTTATTAAATAACTTGTCATAATTTAGTTAGAAAATATTTAAAACATCAAATATTAAGTAGAGGAGTTGAGCGCATAATTAATTGTCGTCATTTTTGCTATTTAAATGGTGCCGAAGGGGAGGGAATGAATTTGACAAATGTTTTTAATCATGAAAATTGCGTTTATTATTATATTTTACCGAGGTTGTTAGTCAATCTATGGCTGCTTGGAAAAACTCTCTGTGTTCTTCTTTGTGTTGGAATAAAATAATTTTTTTGTTATTATCTGAGTTTTTTCAATGAATGAAATTATTTCAAAACATGGGCAACTTTTGAAGGGGATGGATGTGAGAAATGAGAAGAACGCCTTGGTACTCTTAAAGGGGCGTTTGACAGTTGTGGTTTAAACCATTTTCTTAATTATAAATAATAAAAAACTCTTACATATTATAATAACAATAAAAAATTATTATAATATAAAACTCTCGTATATTACAATAAAAACAATTTTAATCAACGATTTTAACCGTCCTAAGTTAGTTTACATCAATTAGTGGCAGCGTGGCACGTCACTCTAGAATATACTTTCATGTGCTATATTACTAGCATTATTAGTTTTCTTTTTTTCCCTCCAAAAACAAAAATATAAAATCATGGCGGTTCTAGGTCCCCTTCCATTGTCATATCGGAAAGGCTATATATTGTTAATATCAAGTGTGACACATATTTTATATATGTATATATATATATATGTCCTTTTACTTGTATTTGACCGTTTGTACTTGGGCCCTACTTTGCCAATTGTCAAGTTTATCTAATTAAATTATTACTACTTTTATTTTAAGCCTAGGACAATCGGTTCTGCCAGGATAAGCTTTGTATCTCTTTTGATTGATGAGGACGACTGGCCTCGTATTTTGTTTTTGTTTTTGTTTTTGTTTTCGCTCTTTGCTGAAAGCTTGTATTTTCTGTTCATTATTGCTAGGATATACATTTCTCTATTATAGGCGCACACTGAATTTGACCCCTTTTTTTTATACTTTTTCTTCCTTCCTGTCTTTCTTTCCCTGTATTGCTCTTTCAACCAGGACTTGCTTAGTTCTTAGGTTACCATTCTTGCTGTTGTAATCATGTCACCAAAACATTTAAGAATGGCAATCCCATTACACACATACATATATATATATATATATATATATGTGTGTGTCTATTTATATACACAAATACTTTGCCAAACTGTTTTAGATTGTATTTGATAACGCAATTAGAACTAAAAGTTAGAATAATTTTACTGCAGCATGTGAAAGTTTTATACTGTAGCATATTTTCGTTTTACACTATAGCATACGAAAGCTTTACATTATAATAGTTTCAACTATGTAATTAGAACAAAATTACCAAACACACTCTTATTTATTTCGCATATAAAAATAAATAGGTTACAAAATCGAGTAATTGGTTTAGGTATTCTTTAATCAATTGGCTCTAAAGAAAGTGACAATCATTAATGAAATATTGCAACAATGCACTGTCTTCTTTTATTTTAAAGAAGAAATATATTCCATCCTATAAGAAGGCAATACAAGCACTCATCCACAATCACATAGCCTTAGAATATCTAAATTAAGTACAAAAAAATGTAAAACAGTCACATAGCTCTGTAATGTACGTCCTTTTTTTTAATACGTAGAACGAAATTCTTTTAGATCAAACCAGCTTTTGTACAAGAGTCATAACACTTATTTATTTTTTTGTCTTCACAAAATTTCATTTTTTTTGGCAATAAAAACTTGTGAAATTGCATATTGATAAATTCTCATTTCTTTACTGAAAATTTAACTTTTGTCCTGAAGTTGCATTTTTTTTTCTCTTTGTGCTAATATTAATTTCTCATTTTTTTTAAAAAAAAGAGCAATTTCTCACTTGCTATAAAATTGAAAGTTTTTCCCAACTCATCTTCAAAATAGATAAATAAAAACAAACAAAAGGAAGAAAAATAATTTTCATTTGACAACATAATTTTAACTATATAGATTTAAGTGATAAAACATAAATTGTTTATATATTATAATATAAAATAAAAATATAATATAAAATAAACTTTCACTTTTTTCAATGTAATTCGCCACGAGGAGATGACAAATTCAAAAAGTCGCTTGAACTTTTATCGAATTTGACAGGTGGCAGTTTCTAAATGTGGTAGCACGAATTTTTACGTGCCACCTTAGGCGTGAATGATTGTTAAACATCACGGCACATGGTACGGGCTACCTGTTTCGGCTGTCTGTTACCTATCATGCTTTTCAAGTAGTTTTTCTCTTTTCTTTTCAAATCAATGCTTTTCACCTATTTCTTCTAAAAAAAAAAGACTGCTTTTCACGTATTTATTTCTCCAAAATCGAAATAAATCCTCATTTTTCCCCTAATAAATGTCCTCAAGAACCGGCACCGTATAAATAATGCATAGAAATTAGCAAAAAGACAAATAAAAAGAGAAGAAAGTAAATTGAATCACATCACAGTCTTGGTGATCTAACAGATTCCTCAGTTTTCACAAGAACCCTTCCGTCCAATCACAAACCTTATATTATTATTATTATTATGTATATATATACATACAATATATAGTGTTTTCCTCTTCCAAGTTCCCATTTTTTAATTTATTTTTAATTTTAACAAATTGAGCAGAAAAATTCAATTTTTTTTGAAGTGGAATCGAATTAGAATTTCAGATAATTTTGACATCTTTGGATAATGATCGAGTTCAAGTGATATAGCGGGAGATTGTTTCTGCGAAGTACATTTGCAAGAGAATTTTTTTTTTTTTTTGTGTTGGGGAAGGTGATTTCAGTGAGGTTTTAGGGCAAATAGTTGGATTTCTGTGTGATTGATTTGGGGGGTGAAGAGTTTGTCAATGAGAGTTGAGGAAGTGGGATCGAAGCGACAATGACTGGAGGGTCATTGGGATTCGGGATTCGGTCCGGCAGTTATGGGTCTTTGCTAGACAAGAATGGCGGATTGCCAATTCAAGCAAGTTCGAGAAAACCTACGAAGATGAGTAAGGAGAAGGAGAGGTTCGCCCATTGGATCTGCAAGTTCGCCGGCCGGAAAAAGGTCGGAATGCTCCTTCTTTGCCTCATCTCCACCGGCGTTTTCGGCTGGGTTTTGTACGTCGGAAATGGTCTCATTCTGAATTCTTTCTATTATTGGTTTTGTGAGTAGTTTCTGTTTTTCAAATTAGCTTCTGTTTTTTATTTGTGCAAGGCATTTAACTAGAGTAGTGCTTTTGTTTTTGTTTTTGTTTTTGTGTTTTGGTTTTTGTTTATGTAGAACTTATAGTTAGAATTCATTGTCTGAAGTTCGTTTAAGCCTGAAAATTTGCCTGCATGGTGAAATTGATCTACTTGCTTATCAGGGGAATTATTTGCTGTCCGAGTAGGTTGTGAAGTACCTAGTTGTTGTGTTTCGGAAACTTTGGGTTTAATTTGTGCGAAAAGAGGATCTAGATTGTGTTCTCTTTGTCTTGCCATCAGGTGAAGATCCACAAACCAATCCTGCCCACAACGTTGCTATAAACAACACAGCGGGTTTAGGCTTCGTTGAGTTTTCGCCCATGTATGGAGAGCAAAGAAGCGGCATTGATACCATGGGAGTAACTCCAAGTTTTGCGTTGCCGCCTCCTCCTCCTGCTGTTTTCCTGGGTTACACTCTGCCTCCGGGGCATCCTTGTAATAGTTTCACTCTGCCTCCCCCACCTGCGGATAAGAAAAGAACTGGACCGCGACGTAAGTTCTACTTTGCCTTTATTTCAATAGTTTTTATTTCTGAAGTCTGTTTTTGCATTGGTACTTCATGATCAGCATATGGTCATTTAGTTCCGTGCTTGTCCCATGATGACAACAGCACCTGGGTACCAAGATGGACTCAATAATACCAGGCCTTTAATAATGTTTCCTTAAAAAAAATTAAAAAATTCCTATTGTTCAAGCTAATGAGCCTGCTTCCTTGTTTATCAGCTTGTCCGGTGTGTTATCTTCCTGTGGAGGAAGCTGTAGCCTTAATGCCAAAGGTCCCCTCGCCTTCTCCTGTTAAGAATTTGACATACATTTACGAAGAAAATTTATCTAGAGACACAGAATTCGGAGGCTCAGAGTTTGGTGGGTATCCTACTTTGGCTCACAGAACCGATTCTTACAATATAAGAGAGTTAATGAGCGTGCACTGTGGGTATGTCCTTTTCTTTTCTCTTCTCTTCTTTTCTTAATGACAGATGTTTATGTCCTATCTTTTCTTTTTAGAATTCTATTAGGTAATAGTTACATTTAACACTTACAAGGAGTTTCCGTTATATGTTCTTATCGATTTCATTGTGGTCTTTGTATACGAATCAGATTTGTCAAAGGAGCTAAACCTGGCCGCAATACAGGATTTGATATAGATGACACTGACATCCTTTCCATGGAGCAGTGTCATGGTGTCGTTGTCGCATCAGCTATATTTGGTAATGTTATACATGATTTAGTTTCAACCCTTTTTCAATTAGACCAAGTCCACTATTTTCTCATCTAGCATACCTGTTTTCTTAGGAAATTTTGATGAGATAAACCAGCCAAAGAACATTAGTGAATATTCCAAGGAGACTGTTTGCTTCTACATGTTTATTGATGAAATCACAGAAGATTATGTGAAGAAAACTGGTGCCATGGACGGCAACAGGAAAATTGGGATATGGAGAGTCATAGTTGTTCGTAACCTTCCTTATGAGGATGGCAGGCGCACAGGGAAGGTCAGATTTCTAAAATTTATCTGCTTAGATTTTTTTTTCCCCTTACAACCATATAAAAGAAAAAAAAAAGGAAGAGCACAAGCGCGTTAAGTAGCATGTGCATGTCGCCTGATTTTATCATAGGTGAACTTCCAAGTGACATGTAGCTTGCAACCGTTATGTAAGCTTTTTGATTTACGAGAAAAGAGTTTCAATTTAAACAAAAAGATTAATTTGGTCAATATTTCAGTTAGAAGTTATGGGGCTTTATACCCTGAATCATGGTGCATTGTGCAGTTAATCATGATATTTCTTTTATGTACCGTTTGTTCTCAAGCAAATTTCTGGTTACAGATTCCCAAGCTTCTAATGCATAGGCTGTTTCCCAATGCTCGCTTTTCATTGTGGATTGATGGAAAACTTGAACTTGTGGTGGATCCATATCAAGTTCTTGAAAGGTTTGTGCGGTTTCTCCCTCTCTCTGGCATATGAACTCGTATAGATTTTAGTTAACATATGAATCCTCTCAGCTAATACATTTTACAAGTCAAACTGTTTGATTCTTAGTTATAGACTTCTTGCTTATTTCAAGGCAACTTAATCTTCTTGGAATGAATCCAATTGTTTTAATTTTCTCCAAGGATCAACTGATTTTTGTACAGAAGGAACGCCAACCATGCATGTTTTTGTATCTTTTCTTATGTATGCTGTGCAATACAGCAACAAGCGTCCTCCTTTATGTGGTGTGATGTTCCTAGGATTGAATTTAAATTCTCGTACTGCTATTTTGTAAGGGTTAAGATAAGTAATGAGGTAATTGTACCTTGCAACATTTGCAAATCATGCTTTAAAGATCTACTTATGATCTCCTGCACTTAGCAGCATCTCCTTCTCCATTGTGTAGTATTTTGCATTAGGCCCTCATCTAAGACTGGAAGGGGTCTAAATTATTCCTTGCATTTCGTTCATGTTGTCTGATATACTTTGTTTCCTAGGTGGCTTTAAGAATATTATGTCGTTTTTTGTGTGAATAAGATAAGATGAGTGAGATGCTGTACTAGCGTGAAACCCATGCAACATATATGACTGATGCCTTAACCTTCTAACTGCAGTTCTTTGGACTTGATTAATTTTTGAACTTTTCAAGTGTTTGGACACTGGATGAAATGCACAAATGCAAATGCACCCTCTAAAAGGATGGGAATGTTCTATATGCTACCCTTATTCTTTTCATTTGATTTCAGGTTCTTGTGGAGGAAGAATGCGAGTTTTGCAATTTCCAGACATTATAAACGATTTGATGTGTTTGTAGAAGCTGAGGCAAACAAAGTTGCTGGAAAATACGATAATGCCTCCATTGACTTTCAGATTGATTTCTATAGAAGGGAGGGTTTGACTCCATATACTGCAGAAAAGCTTCCGATTACGAGTGGTTGGTGCAACTTCCTTTGTCTTTTCGTTGGAATTGTATGTATTTTATTTGGTTAATTTTTTTGTTTTATTGTTGGCTTGCAGATGTTCCCGAAGGATGTGTTATATTGAGGGAGCATGTTCCTATAAGCAACTTATTTACTTGTCTTTGGTTCAATGAAGTTGATCGATTTACTTCCAGGGACCAAATTAGTTTTTCCACTGTGAGGGACAAGATCAGAGCACAAACAAATTACACTATCAATATGTTCCTTGACTGCGAAAGGCGTAACTTTGTTGTTCAGGTAATTACTTTTTTGCATAAATGGGTTTGATCCTTGTTTGCTTACACATTTAGGTAGTATTTAAAGGAAGGGTCGTTGCTGATTTCTTCATTGTTTTGCGTGACCTTACCCTTTGCATCAATCGTTTTGTTTGTTGTTTCTGAATGTTTTCTCGTAGTTTTCTGCATATTTATTAAATCTGGCACTAACCACTGACTTTGTAGAAGTGGACCTGTAAATGCTAAAATAAAAAGAAACTCTAAGATTGTAATTAACATTTGAATAGCACGGATTCATGATGCATAATCATCAGAAAATTTTGATGTGGTTAAAAATCATTTTGGTGATGCCAAAGGAAATTGTTTGGCAGCTTGAAGTAGGAACTAGCTACTTATAGTCGCGGAACATTGGTTGACATATTCTCTTTTTTCTTTTTGTTTTTGTTTTTTTTGCTGCCTACAGAAATACCACAGAGAGGTGATGGAGCAACTCTTGGCTGCTCATGCACCTCCACCAGAATTACTGCCCCCACCACCACCACCGCTGCCACCTCCTCCTCCGACGATTGTTGAACCGCCAATGACAGTATTACTTGAAACTTACCCTGAAAGTGTAGTTAATGCCCCAGTCAGAAGGGTCACAACACGGCGGGGGAGAGATAGGAGGTCTGGTTCGAGGCGTCACCGGAAAGTCGTCGTTGGTGGTAGGGACACTGATTCAAGCTGAAAAGTTTTGTTCAAGCGAAAGTAAATTATTCTTTTCCCTCGCCCTCTCGAAATCCTTCGTTTGGGGCTGTAGGTTTATGCAAGTTGAGTGTCATAGTTCTTCCACGGGGAACACACGTTTCTCATTCTTTCCTCTTGAAATGTCTTAATTTTACTCAATTTTTTCGTTGTATATAATAATTATAATAGGGGTTCGCTACCAAATGTGTCATGTGGTGACCCATTTTGCTTTCAATTATCATAATATCAATTGTATTGGACTCAAGTTATGTAGCTATTTATTCATGTTACTTTGAAACTGAATAAAGCTGATGGTTAAGTTACGCAAGACGTGCAGTTTCTCACTTTTTCTCTTAACGATTTCCACAACTGACAAGAATGGCTAAACTAAACAGATGAAACTATTTTTGTTGGAATTCATAAAAAGATACATTTTGGAATACCAGACATTAAAATGGAGTCTACTTCTAAAGACAAACATGTTTGACAGTAGTTAGTTTTAATCAATTTTTTAGTTAAAAATAGTATAAAATTTTTATATATTATAATAAAAGTAAAAAAATTACTAATATAAAGCATATCTAAAGTTTTTATATGCTACAATATTTATATTTTTAATCAATAATTTTAACCACCGTAAGATTGTGCACTGGGTACCACCGTAGAATCCCCCCTTCCCCTTTTTAGTGTGGGTTTTTTTTTTTTTTTTTTCAGTTTTTGAGTCTCATTTCTTGCAAAAAAAATGCGGAGACTATTAGGTAGAATTAAATGAAAAAGTCGACAGAATCAGGCAATGCCACGTGTAAGTTGCTTGGGACAGTGTCCAGTGCATGTGCTTGGCACAAAACGGGATGTCTGGGTCCCACTAGATTCCTCAATCCTTATCCTGAATCTCTCACGGACCCCACTTTTGAAAATCTTTTTTGATTGAAGTCCTCACTTTTTATAATTTATTACAAGACTTAAACAAACACCGAACTGGCAAAAGTTATTAATTTCTTTTTTACGGGAAATTACTCTAAAATTGAAATAATATTTACTTAATTACTCATAAGGTATAAAAGCGAAATTAGATATATTCTTAAAAAAATAAAGGAAATTAATTAGAAAAATGACCCATTTAAAAAACAAAAATAAATCCAAACTGAGTGAGTCAGAAATCGTTCGTACTTTTTTGGGTAGCATAACATCTCGTCGTCGTCGTTGTCGTCGTCATTTCTTCTCTTTTCCTTTTCTCTTTCTTTTTACCTCTTCTTATCGGATTAGGTTTAGGGTTTCTGCAACTTCCCAAATCCAACAACACCATGAGCACAGAACCGAATCCGTGAGAAATCATCCAGTACGGCTCATCAGATCGGCATCATCATCATCATCAAATGGCACCGTCACCATCGTCATCATCGTCGGCTTTCTTCGTCATCTGCGTCCTCCACGGACTGATCGCCATAAGCTGCGGCGGCCTTATGATGTTCTACATGAAGGAGATCTACGCGTTCGGGCACGGCAGCGAGACGGCGGTCCGGCTGCTGGGGTCCACGCCGCATGACCAGCTCCTGATCCGGACCTCCGATTCGTTCTCGGGCCTCCTCCTGATCGCGATCGGGTTCCTCCTCGTGATGGTGTCGTTCGTGAGGGACAGGGAATTCCAGGCCTTCTTCGCCAAGGGATGTACGGTCCTCCACTTTTTCATGGCGCTCTGGAGGATTTACTTCGAGCGAAGAGTGGAGGACCTCGCTTGGGATTGGATCAGGCAGAGCGTCGGCGACGTCCTCTTGGCTCTCTCTTGGGTCTTCTTCCTTGTTTATTCATGGAGAGAAAAGTACGATTAATTCCTAATTAGTCCTTTACAGTTTTTTCTTTTTTAAAAAAAAAAAAGTTTTTTTGTTAATGTTTGAGGATTGTCGTGTTAAGTGGTGGAATGGAATGGAGTTCTGGGTGTTGCTCAAATTAGGGGTTGGAATTTGAGTAAAATGTAAAATGGGCTGGAATTATAATTAGTTTCAGTGTTTATTTATTTATTATCCGGTTGAAAGATTATGTACAAATCCATGTTTATGAAATATAGTCCTTGTGTATATATGTATATATATATATATATATATATATATATAATAATGGAGCTTGCTATTGCATGAATGTGTTGAGTAAAATTAAAATGGCCTAAAAATGAATTTAAGTGGCATTTGCTCCTGTTTTTGGTTCTCTTTTTTCCCCACTAATTATTCAGGAAATTGAAGGGAAAATTGCAAATTTTATTTCCCATTGTATTGCACTTGGCATTAAGGGAACGGTTTGTGGTGAAGCTTTTTTGATTGGTTTTACATGTGAAAACTTTACATAACTTTGAACATGCCTTTTGAGTTAAAAAAAAAAAAAAAACCAACCGGACAAGATTATCTTCACGAGTTCATTACCCACATTGAGCAACTGGGCACTGGACATATGGTACACTTATTGCCAGGACAATAAAAGTTGTTTATGGCAAACATGATTTTGAATCATGGTTTAAATAATTTTATTACAATATTTTCTCTCATAAAAATTTAAATTTTCATTCAAATACTCTATTCAAATACTCGAACCAAACGGACTCTTAAAGCTTAAGATGCACTGTTTTCTGTGTAGTGGCCACATGCCTTTGTGCAGATTTAGATTTTATAATCACCATGTCAAGTCTTTATCGATAATCTCTTCAAACGATGATTCCAAAATTTCAACCTGTGAGGCATCCAGAATGGCTGATGAAAGTTAACCAGTTGCGTATTTCATTGTATATGCTGAATTTCCTGGTCTTGTCTGTATCACACATTGTTTTCTGTGCTTATCAGTTTGTTACATAATGAGTATCGTTAGAGATATTAATTTTAATCCTAATTTTTATCACAACTCATAAATTGTCATTAATTTATTTTGATAGATGCAGTCACAAGTCTATTAATGTGATGATTTTTTAAACACCTACCAATAAAAACACAACAATTTATAAGTTTAAACACAAGTTGTATCCTGGCATTTTTCTTGTCATACATCTCGATACAAAAGATATAATCATCTGATAAAACAAAGATTTAAATTAATATTTAAGCGGACCACACTTGCATTTGGGTGTGATATAGTGGTCCCCTGACATAAATCTAAAGCAACATTTCAATTAGTACGGGGAGAACCATCAGTTGCACTAGTTTCAGCTCATTTATGTCAGTGCAAAGTAATCTTCCAGCAAACATCAAGTTACTAGAAAAATTAATTCAACTCAAATTAGGCCTCATCTCAAGTGGGGATAGCAACGTGGCTTTAAACTAAATACACACACGAGAAGTAAAGAATTGTAAACAACACAACAGCTCCACCACCACCTATAAAAGTTGGGGAGTTAAAAAAGTGGTGGATAGCATAGAGAACTATTGAATGAAAATGGGAGAAAAAATGAAAAGGAGGCTCGGGTTACATACAAATGCATAAGCTCAAAAAGTGTTTTTTCTTAAAAAAATCCGGATGTCCTACCAATTTTCAACTCTTCAAAACATTGCATAGAAACTAATACCGGACCACATCCTGAATGCAGTCATAGAAGTGAGCAAGTTTGATTTTCTCTTGACCGGAGTAGATGGCCTCAGCAGATCCTCCTGCCTCACCTTGGGCTGCCATCTCAATCAACATATACAGCTTCTTGATGGGCATCTAAGAAGAGAAATTACACATAGACAGAGTCAGCATTGGAGAACAAATTATTTATTAACTGATATTATCAGAAGTAATCTCAGCACAAAAACAAAAAAAAACAAACAAACAAAACAAAACAAAACAAAACAAAGCAAAAGGGTACCACCTAAACTAAATACCGTATAAATCAAACACATAAATGCTTAGGCCTTATTCAATCCACTCTATTTTTGTGGAATAATTGCCAAATTAACATTGAAATCGTCTCTTTAGAGACTATTTATTCACGTCAATTTGAAGAGATGAATGAAAGCACGTCAAATCCGACGTGCTATTGTTCATCCACGGCAATTTTTTTTTTTTTGTTTTAAATAGTAGGAATTTAGTAAAAAGTAATATAAAAAATGAGATGAAAGAGTGTTTCGGAAATATTCTTTTTGGTGCTGAAAATGGTGTAAGGGTTGGAGATGAAGTTACTGTTTGATGTGACAGTTACACCATTTTGATGTAAAAGTTACACCATTTTGGATTTATGGGTTGGAGATGCCCTTAGCCTGTCATTTTTGCTAAAATAACAGGCAAACACCAAAACCAGGTCACAAGATACAGAAACCGATGGTTTGTCTTTATCGGGTAAGCGCATTATATAAACATTTGTTGCAACTTTTGTCAACCATAAAAAAGAAAAGAAAAACCAATTTCACATAACATTAGATTATTAGCTTTCTCATTTCTAATCCTCTTCATGACATAGCAGCGCAATCACTGCAGGATATTAGAAGCAACTAAACTAAGAAATTTGAAAATAAAAATGCAACAAAAAGGCCAAAGTAACTTACATCATTTAGTGCCTCCGCAGCTGCATAAATATCGTCATCAGCAAAGACATTCAATTGCTGTAGCACCTGGTATAAGAGAGAGCACAAATGAATAACAAACAAAGACGCACAAATGAATAACAAACAGAGATCCAACACATAAATTTATGGCCATTGAACCGAGCAAGATTTGGAAACTACTCAATACAAATGAACACACACCACACATTCAATACAAATCAACTAGTCAGCAAGATTTGGAAACTGGGGAAACCTAAACGTTCAAAAACAATATGAAGTGAACAATAAAGGTTACCATTTTCTGGTTTTGTTACATGTAATTATGAAAATTGCACACATTCCAAAATATGACTGAATTCTCTCCACTTTGGCAGAATTTGTTTCGCCTTTTAAGATATCCAAGTCTTAAAACATTTGAAATTAATTTTTGCAAATTCCAAGTTAAGATATGTCCTAAATGGTTGATCTATTTCAACAGCCTAAGTTTTAAAAGCCACATAGATTCACATTTTAATCAGCAACAGGAGTCTCCAAATAGAGTCATTAGATACAAAACCAAATGGCAACAATGGCGATTACCTTCTTTGCATCACTAGTTTTCAACATGGGAACGTGGTACGTAATGGCAAAAGCATCACAAAGACCAATTGAATCTAAAAAGCTCACTTCACTTGTAGTCCCAATCACCATAAGCTTTTTCCCCTGAAAATCAATTTGAACAGAGGTCCATCAGAACTTGGAGTCAAGGAGAAAAAGGCAAGGTTCAAAATATTAATCAAATCTTAAATGAATAAAGCTGTGTGATCAGACAGTATAGGCGACAGGTTGGTTAGTATCAGGACACCCAGGAAATTAACTATCACAAACAGAGAAATGATGTTACATCAATTACTATCAATATTCTGATATCAAATATAAACGTAAACTTGATCCAATGCTATTCCTAACCACAGAAAAATAAGACTATACAATATAAAATTATATATTTTATATAGAACCAATTTAACCGATCAAGACAAGGAAAATAAGAAACCTCTGGGGGAAGCCGCTTAAGAAGGACAAGAAGCGTTTGAGATATAATATTAGAGAAGCGAGGTCCAATAGCAACATACTCTAGCAGCCTGCGACAAAAATTGATTAAAGACTTGGTTAAATGAAAATACGAAGGGAAGACTAAGGAAGACTGGAATCAAAGTGTGCTAGCGTTCATCCACATTAAATGAGCTGTAGTTACCTCTCAATATCATCAAGGATGATTATGCTCAATGGTGACTTGTATGCATCCTCAAAAACCTTTAAACAACAAATACACAAGGCCAAGGAATGTTTCTTAGCAAAATATACAAGGTTTAACAAGTGCTGACAGTAGAATTGCCAACTTCTAGAAAACAGTTCATAGTATATCAAAATGGTTTGGTGTAAACAAAGGTGACTCGCAACTGGAAAGTAAATGGTACTGATCAAAATACTAGAGTTTCTTCAAAAGCGTTCAAGTGGCTCATAACTAGGCGTTCACAAACCTTGACAATTTGTGCACATTTGGTACTCTCGTGAAGACCAATCATTGACTCAGCTGAGACCTATCCAATCCAGAAAATGAAAATAAACTTGTTCAAATTGAAATTTATCGAAAGAAAAAAAAAAGGAAAAGAAAAAAAGAAATTGATAGGTGCTTACTATCTTGACATATGGAAAGTCACTGTCAATGCCAACTGTAGCTGATAATGCAGTTTTACCACTGTCCAAGGCCATTTAAGATTCAGAGATTTTGCGATCAATAAAAACAATTTTTAGAAAGCAGAAACCTGCTGTACCTGCCACTAGGCCCTTCCAAAAGGCAGGTAACAAGTGGGCTTCCTTTGCTCACTTTAACTTGCTCTACAAGTAGCATAGCTCTTTGATAGATGTGCTTATGTCGATCACCACAATCAACCATACCATTGAGCCTACAGATCATGTTACAAGAAACAATTAAGCCATACTTTCAGCAACAAAGGTTTTAATACAATTTGCTAAACTAACAAGAAAGAATATAGATAACCCTTTCAAAGGGGGCATTTATCCTAAGAAGCTCCTCAAGATGCATGACAAATTTTAACCACGAAAATAAAATACCTATATGGGCATCAAAATGCAAACTGCATGTATCCTAGATAATATAAAAAACCAACACCTGCATCGTCTAAGGTTATCTGTAGAAGCTCCAAATGCAGGTACAATTTCTTGAAGTGCGGTCAAAAAGTCATCCATAGTCACTTTGATACTTTCTTCGTCCACAGGCTTGGTAAGATCATCCATACTCAGTTGCCTGTTTAAAGCAAATGATACTGCACTTTTTACAACACCTTCAAGTTCTGCACCACTATAATTCTTTGTACGAGCAGCTGCACCAAAAATAAGATATAATAAAATAATAGGTATTTTACATCCATAACACGTTTAAGTTCAAATGACCAACAGTGAAAAAATCTCTTACAAATTAACAATTTATAAATCTAAAAGCAATTTAGGAATGGTCTATCTCCAAGGTAATCATTAAAGGTAGGAGGAAGGCCAATAACATTCATTATAGTATAGGACACCGCAATTCTTCTTTCAACCTTCTTTTTGCAGACTTTTCTCTACTTTTAATAAAATGAGGACTGAATACGTAAATCTAACAAAGTATACATGATGAATAGACATACCAAGCTCTTGAAGGTTCACATCAGGGGCAAGAAAGGAGTTCTCTTTCATTTTGTTTGTATGAATTTGAAGAATCTGTAGACGACCATTCTCATCAGGAAGGTTTATCTCAACTTGGACCTCCAACCGTCCTGGTCTACACAACAGTAATAAGAAACATTGGAAGATGTTTTCTACGGAAATGTTTCAAAAGTTTGTCATCAAAAACTTTTTCTCGTATATCATTTTGTTGGAGCTAAAGGAAATATCAAGGATCTTGCATAATTCAGAAAGCAATAGTTATTAGGATGTGTTGTTTCTTTTATAGAAAAGAATTACAAGAAACATGGGGACATCACCAGAAGTTTCTCACAAGCAATATTTCTTTTGGACAGACTGGCAATTAATCAAATTATAACAAAAAATGTTACTGTTGACAGCAAATAATTACTAGAAGAAATGATTACTCATTCTTTAAAACGCAAGTTAATCTGGATTCAGGTAGACTGCAGTTATATATAAATAACAAAGGGTAGAGAACGCACCTCAAAAGAGCTTCATCAAGCAGATCCTTTCTGTTGGTCATTCCAATGAGCAAAACATTATTCAAAGACTCTACACCATCAATCTGGAAAGCGAGTAGTCTCTCAGTCATATAGATGTGTTGCTTCGGATAATCTCAATAAAAGATAAAGAGCGTTATGGATGAAGTAATTTTTTTATCACTTAAAGGCCTAACAGTTGAAAACCATTGCCATACCTTTGTAAGTAGCTGGTTTACAATACTGTCATGAACTCCAGTACCATCTCTAGTTGAACCTCTTGACTGTATTTACAAATTAAAAGCAAGTCACCATCATCTAGTGGCCAAGTAACAAAGAAGAGAGAGCACTAAGCAATTATAAATTTCAAGCAAATGACCTAAGAGAATATGAAAAAATACTCATAAATTTCAAACAAAAATCGCATATTTAAATTCTACAGGAATAAGATGATATCATAAAAATACTCTTCTAATTTCAAATGAACATCACGTATTTAAAGCATGTTACGTTAAAGAACAATGAAGGAGAACCCCTAATTTAAGTGTAATAATGAAGGGAAAACCCTAATTTGAGAAAGGGCAGAACCCCTAATTTAAGTAAAATAATGAAGGGAAAACCCAAATTTGATAAAGCGTAAGCCCCTATTGAAAGGAAGTTTATCAATCTCAAAAATGCATCACTGAAAATAAAGAGCAAAATACAAGGTCATAGACTAACTGTCATAATCAGTAGCAACATATAGATGCTGCAACCGAATCCAGTACAAAGGAGGAAGAAGAAGGGAAAAAGAGAGAGAGAGAGAGAGAGAAAGAGGAAGAAGAAGAAATCTAATACAGATCAGCAAAATCACGAACCTTACAAATAGCATCAATCTCATCAAAGATTATGACATGCAAGTCACTTTGGTCCCCTGCGAGGTGGAGGACATTATAATATCAGAAAATACCAAAAGATCAATCTATTACATTTGGGCATGTATGTGTATCTCACCTCGAGTTCTCTGATCATTCTCAGCATCAGCAAACAGATCCCTCACATTTTTTTCCGTCTCCCCAACAAATTTGCTCAATACTTCAGGTCCATTAACAATCTGTAAGAAGAATTTATAATCAAAACACAAATCTAAATCTTAATTTCAGAGCCTAAATGAATGGTAAAAACAAAATACTAGCTGCTAATTTTCTTTTCAAGTAATCATTCAGACAATAACCAAACAGCGCCAGAATCTTATAAAAATATACATAGCACCAAAACATATAAACCGGTGGTTAAGCAATGCTCTGACATTTACAGAAGGGAACCATGTTGGAATCCAAAGAGAGCAGATACGAGAAAACAGTAACTCTAATAGGCGTTTACCAACAGCCCTTTTCTGTTGCTCATAAAAAATGCGGGAATCCCTGAATTCAGTAACTTGGACAGCAGAAACAAGGATGTAAAGTATCACTTTCACAATTTCACCAAGTCTCCTTTATATGTTCAAGTTTTCTAACTTCTTTAAAATATCAACTTCATCCCATATCGAGGAACAAAGATCATTCAAACATGTATTTGACCCCAATTTTCCTTGGAATTGAACAAAAATCTCAATTCTCAAGAAAAACCAAGCAATCTCCTTCAGTTTTAAATAAAAAGAGTTTAGCCATTTCCAAACCTTTGGTTCCCTCCCATTCAAGAGTTTTCCAATTTGACGAGCCATAAGAGTTTTTCCAGTACCAGGCGGTCCATGCAGCAGCATGCCTTTCACGTGCTTTATCCCCAATCTGAAACGTAAAAACATTCCATATTAAAAGAACATTCCACAAAAAAAAAAAAGAAAAAAAGAAAGCCAGCAGTTCTACATAATCTGAAAGCCACAAACATATTACTTATTTGTCACATGTGGAGGAAAAACGCGAGAAGCAAATGCTCTTCGAAATATATCCCCAAACTCTGCACTCAAGCCACCAATACCTAGTGACTGAAGGTTAAACTCCTTCTGCCTGAAGATGTTACTACTGGCCGCCTCACGCTGATTGACAATCTGTGTAACAACAAAAGCTAAAACATCAAAAATACATGGCATTATGTGCAAACTGCATACAGTGAGAGCGTATTTTTAATAATAGTTCTGCACCTTCAAAAACAACCTTTCTTCAGTTTTTTAAAAAAACATGTCCAAGAAAGACTGCAAGAGTTTGACAATCAACATACCTGAGGTGACTTTTGGATTTTAATTACCAATAAAGAAAATAACATTTAATCAATCTGCAAACTAAAAATCAATGTAGCTCAGCTACAAGTTCGGAACTGTAATGGCAACCATAATGTATAAATTTAAAAACAAGCACGGATACAAGAAAACAGAAAACTTACCTTTATCCCACTTGCATTTGAAGTTTCAAAAACAATGTATGTATCGTTGGATATCATCCCTCTGTCAGGACCATTAGACTTTTCTTGTCCCTCCACAGCAGCTTGAGTGACCGTGAAAATATAATTATTACCATGATACTCAAATGATACTCTTTGTCCTTCTGTCATAACCTAGACAAGACAAAGATCCATGATCAATACATTTAAAAAGATATCAATACCACAAAATTAAAAAGATAAAGGGGAGTGCAACAAACTAAAGGGTAGCAGACCAAAGCCTATTGCATCAACCAAAATGAAATAACGAGGACATCTTAAATGACAAGAACATCTAAAATGACAATGTGTGATTCTCTGCTTTTATCATGATGGCGCAGCAAATAGTTAGCTAACAAACAATACCCTTATTCTGAATAGCATTTTCTGGGCATTTAACAACGCTATTAACACAAAACATGCATATGGAAAGAAGCTTTACCTGATTGATAAACCTCTTTCTGAGCTGATTAGCCAAGAGAACAGCATCAACCTACACAAGTACATAAAATCACCTTGAATGATCATCATGCTGATCAATAACCAAACAGAAAATGCGAGTCCCAACAAAATCCACACACCTGCTCATTTTTAGTCGCCTTCTTCACAAACTCTAACTCTAGCGTGAGCAACGCCAGGTTAAAATTGTCAGGCGGAATAAACCTAAACGAATTACAAAACCCCAATTTGGTAAAAAAGAAACAAACAAAAAATCATCGATCAAATATCGAAAAATAAAAAATGTAAGCGCTGATTTGACAATAACCTGGTCACAGACACTGCATCACCAGTAGAAACCTTCACAAGTCGACGTTGAATTGCGTTTAGGGCAATTTGTCCGATTTTTACGATTGGATGAGCAGTATCTTTCTCGTTAAAAGAAACTCAAAAAATAAAAAAATAAAAAACTTTTCAAAAAATAAAAAAAAAATTATGTTCTCAGTTTCACAGAAATCCACACGCAAAGTATCAAATTTTAGAACACAGAAAAAAAAAAAAAAAAAAAAAGCATGAGAATTGCATCAAATTTCAACTAGATTTCCACCAAAAACCAGATTTATATACAGAAAAAGGGAAAATCCATTGCGCAAAAAGAAAATTCGATGAATTAGAAAAGGATATCCAAGAGAGAGAACGAATGAATTGCCGATGAGAGCGAGGAAAAGCTTGGAACCAGGAACGGCGAAGTTGGGAAGATCGGAGGAGGAAACGTAAGCGAGGTTGGTGAGAGCGAGATCGGCGGCTGGAGTCTGACTCACCTCCATGGTCTCCTGAGCAGACGATGAGAAGCCGTACCGGCCGGCCATGGCTTTAGACGGAGAGTTCTGCGTGTATCTGTTTTTTCAGATTGCTTTGTTTCGAAGGAAATTGCGAAAAAAGACGACAGGAAACAACTTCTTTCGTTGGGACGGTGACGTTTGTAACACGGAGGATCCCGGTTCCTTTTTTTGGGCTTTTCGGGTCGCTGGTGAGGAGTCCCATGGGGAAGAATTTGGAGAATGGGCCCAAAAAATTTTGAATCGAGGGGCCTTTTTTTTTTTTTAACCAAAAAATATATTTTTTTATACAAGTAAACTGTCCTTGTTTTTTTTAAAAAAAATAAAAAAAAATAACTATAACAAGATAAAGAACCTCAAAGAGATTAAAAAAAAACTGAAACCATTTTGATGTTTAAAAAGCCTTTTTTAATGCCAAAAACTGACAAAAAAAAGGGTCATTGACCAAAAAATTTTTTCTCAAAAAGTCATTTTTACAAATCCCTCGTCCCATGGGTGCAAGAGTATCATTCAAGGAAGAGCAATCTTATTTACGTCGTGGGTTATAATCGCTACTATCAAAATAATAAAATACAAGTCTAAAAAATATATTAGATATTAAACTAAAATTTATAATTTTTTAAATAACGAGGTTATAATTTTATAAGAATGAAAATGATTTTTCTTCAAAAAATTCACTTAAGGGGGCAAGAGTTCAACAGTGCTTGAAGGACATGGGGTGTTTACAGAATCTATAAACCCAATGTGTACATATATATAATACTTGAATTTTATATATCCATACCATATGCAAAAAGCTCCAATGTGCTTCTCTATGTGGGTGGACGCGTGTCCCTCTTCCTTTTTTCGTTTTCTTTTGGTTTTTCTTATTCTTTTTTCATTTTCTTTTTTCTTTTCTTCTTTTTTTTTTTTGTTACTTTCTCTTTTATAATATTCCATATATTTTTAAATTTGCATTTTAATTTTTTTAAATGTGTATTATTGAAGTACTTTTTACTTCTAATGTATTTTCATTTTATATTCTTTTACATCCTCTAAATATTATTTTATCAAGTATGACTTCTAACTTTGGTTCATGTTTCTTCTTATCTCAGCTTTCCTTCATTTTGTTGTTTTGGTTCTCAAATATTTTCCTACTTATATTTTTTTTTCCAACATCATTTCAACTACTATTTATCTTATAAATGTCATTCATCTAATTTACCCTATTGAAATAATTTCTCTCACATATATTTCTACTCCTCAAATAATTTTTTTAATGTGGTTTGATTAATTGTTATTTTCTCATAATAATTCTTGATATTTTCTATATGATTAATTATTTTATTTAAAATAAAATATTGTCGATGTGCATCCACACTCTCTCTCACACAAACAATTGGCATGCTTTTTGTAATTTGGTTTGAACCCAAAAAAGTCATACTTCAAACTGCTTTTGTTATAGTTTTCTCCCATAGAATTTGAATTGCTATAATATTTCTAGTTCAAACTGACAATTTGAACCAATAATCTAAATACCCATATTTGTTTTTTATTAAAACAAATATTTTAATCTTTTTTTATTCTCAAATCTTATATCTTCAAATGAACTTAATTAGACTTTTCCTTGTTTAATATACTTATTATTTTAAAAAAAAATCTAGATCTTAGTGTCATAAAAATGTAAAAAGTACACAGACTGTGCAAGTGCTTTTCACTAGCTAATATATATGTATATATAAATTTCTAAACTAATATAAATTTCTAAATTAATAGACATGTGTAGCCTATGGGTATAATTTTTTACAGTTTTATTAAATTAAAAAAAAAATACAACCCAAATAAAGCCAAAATCCACTCCTATTTCGTTTAAATTGATATATATATATATATATATATAAATATATAGTTTTATTAAGTTTGTTTGTTGTGATGCTACAATTTCGTTTATTATACGACTTGCATTCAATTAGAGTGTAACTTGTTAGATTTTAATGAATTATGTCATGTTATATCATGCTTTTTTTATTCTTAGTTTTTTTAACTAATTTAAACCGCAATCCATGAATTTGCATATTCCAATCTATAAAATCCGCTATTCGTAGATTGGATTCGATTGATTGGGACTCTCATTGATTGGTTTTGGATTGGAAAAATCCTAATTCTATATATATGAATTATATTACGAATTGACCCCCAATCCGTGGATTTCAATTCATAAACACCTCTAACAAGATGGTTTAGGTCGGGTTTTTCTTCTTCTTTTTTCTTATACCATTGATCAAATAATTTTTTTTTAATTTTTTGTGGTTTGCACAGTTTGATATATGAGTGATTCATATAATGCCACTTTTTAAGCTCAATTTTTATTTATATGGCAAAATGTTGAAAGTTTTTATGCTACAAACTTGGAGCATCTTCCTCCAAGACACGTCTACGTGTCCCTTTGGGACATTTTTTGTGTCATGTGTCCCTCAAGGACATTTTTTGGTGTCTCTTTAAGACATGTCGCATGTCCCTCCAAAACATTTTCTAATGTCCCTCTAGGACATTTGTCTTTCCTTCCTCTCTTTCTTTCTCTATCTTTTTGCTGCCACCAACTCGTCTCTGGCATCGGCGACATCACCAGCAGCCAAAAATCCAAAGAATATAAACTAAGGCTGTACAAAAACCGTCCCGCACCCGCCAACCGCCCATCTCAAAAAAAGTAGGTTTACGTTAGCAACCCACTGGTGGGCGGGTTGAACCCGTCCACCAATATATTCGGTGGGCGGGTTTGGTTTTAAGTTTTTGAGGGCGGGTTCAACCCGCACCCGCACCCGCTCGCCTATATATTTTTTTAAAAAAACTTATCATTTATTTGATTTTGTTCTTATTTTAGAGATGATTGAACAATCCAACACTTCAAGCATGGGCTCGGCTGCCTCTTGACATATTAGAAACTGAAAATTCTCCTATTATTTTGTGAAGTGATCAAAATTCAAATCAAGTAAGTTAGTAGAAAAAGCCCTAAAAGAAAAAGAACACTTGACTTTGTTCATTATTTTATTTGTAGCATTCTATTATTTTCGAACCCAGTGAATAGGCTTTAATCTTTATGGACTCTTGACTTTGTTCATCACTTTATATGTAGTTGATATTTCTTGTTGCAGTAAATGCTTATGTTTTTAAATTTGTACTTTTGAATATGGTCACTGTCTTTAAGCATCAAACTTGTTGGGAATGTTTTATGTATTATCATCTTATATTTTCTACAAATTTTCTTCACTTTCTAAAAAAAAGGTCCAAAAAATTACATTGGGCAATAGCATATGTCTAAACCGCCTCAACCCGCCCGCACTCGCCCGCAACCACCCAAAACCAAACCAAAACCGCCCGCCATGTGGTGGGCGGTTTGCGGGTTGGTTAATCGCCAACCCGCCATTTAAAAAAACCGCACCGCACCCGCCCAAAAACTATCAAACCGTCCGCCGTTCACCCCTAATATAAACTAATAACAACGACAACGGCAACATCAACAACAACAACAAGAAGAAGCACCACCGCCACCACCACCACTACCCATTCTCCTTGTCACTCTCTTTCCTCCATCTTTCAAAATTGTCTCTCCTTGCTCCCCATCTTTCTCTCCATTGACCCCCTCCAAGGGTAGAAACTCTAGCTAACGACATGGCGACTATTGCAATGTAGAGCCAAATCAAGTCAACACTCAGCAAAAAGGAAGAAAAACGAGAGAAAGGTGGGTTCGGGGCACTGCAGCGCCAAAATTGGGCACCGTAGTGCCCGCATGGCAACAAGGCAGTACCGCAGCGCTGGAAGGCGAGCGCCACGGTGCTGGGTGAAGAGTGTCGAGACGCCAGGTCACGGTCTTGTGCAATTTAATCTGGGTTTTGGAACCCAAAAAGGGAAAACTACTAGGGTTTTCCAATTAGTTGCTATTTTTCTCTTCGTTGGTGTATAAATAGACATAAGGTGGCTAGGGTTGTGTGTATGACTAGTGTGTGACTTTGTGAGAGGCATAATTTTATGAGAGCTCCATCATTGTTGAGAGAAAAATTCCCACATGGTGCTAGGTAGAAAAGAGTTTTGGTAAACACAATCGAGAGTATATGAGAAACTTCTCTTGTAATTTGTAATCTCCTTCATCATAGTGGAATCTGCAAACAGCAGAAACAGGACGTAGTCTCAAATTTGGACGAACCTGTATAAAAATTTGGTGTATCTCTTTTCTTATTTTCTTTAATTTTTTTTTGCAATTATTAGTTCTTGTGGTCCTTGAAATTAAGAGACGTCTAATTCCCCAACAACTAATATCAGAACGGAGGTTTTCATTAAGAACGATGATGGGAGAATAAGGTTCGGCAGCCAGTATCACCAAATTTGATGGTTCGGATTTTTTCTATTGGAGGATGCAAGTAGAAGACTACCTCTACAGCAGGAAACTGTACTTGCCTTTGGGTAATAAGCTTGAAGGCATGAAGGATGAGGAGTGAAATCTCCTTAATAGACAGGTGCTAGGTGTGATCCGTTTGACCTTGTCAAAGAACGTGACCCACAACGTTGCGAATGAGAATACTACAGTAGGAATGATGAAGGCTCTGTCAGAGATGTATGAAAAGTCCTCAGCCAATAACAAGGTACATTTCATGAAGAAGCTTTTTAATTTAAAAATGCCTGAAGCTACCTCGGTGGTAGAGCATCTGAACAATTTCAACATCATTTTGAACCAATTGGTCTCGGTAGAGATTAAATTCGATGATGAGATCAATACCCTATTTCTCTTGGCCTCGTTATCGAATAGTTGGGAACCCATAAGGGTGGCCATTACAAATTTGATTAGGAATACAAAACTGAAGTTTGTTGATGTCAGAAACTCTATTTTGCTGGAAGAAGTTCACAGGAAGGACTCAGGTGAAGCCTCAAAGTCGAACTCGGCCCTTAATGTTGATAATAGGGGTAGGAAACTTGAGAGGCATTCCAACAGGGATAATGGCAAAAGAGGCAAGTCGAGGAATGGGAGAAGCAAGTCAAGAAACGGTAGGAGTTTGGAGTGCTGAAACTGTGGGAAGACCGGCCACTTGAAAAAGAATTACAGGGCTCCAAGAAAGAATGAAGACAAGAATAATGAAGCCGCTAATGCCGCCACGGAAGAGGCACAGGATGCCTTAATCTTGTCTTTTGACAATTCTTTTGACTCGTGGGTGATAGATTTAATAGCATCATTCCACACTACTACACACCGTCATGTCCTAGAGAACTACGTTTCTGGAAATCATGGTAAGGTTTATCTTGCTGACGGAGAACCTTTGGATATTGTTAGCATTGGAGATGTCAATTTGTAAATGCCTAATGGGTCTGTGTGGAAGATTCATAGGGTGAGACATGTTCCTAAACTAATGCGCAACTTGATTTCGGTAGGGCAACTAGATGACTAAGGACATAAAGTAACCTTCAGTTGTGGAGGTTGGAAAGTTACGAAGGGATCAATGGTTATTGCTTGGGGACGCAAGCCTGGAACTCACTACATGAACTCTAGTTGTAGAGATACTATAGCAATTGTTGATTCTGCTGCCAATATCGAGCTATGGCACTATAGGCTCGGTCACATGAGTGAGAAAGGAATGGATGTGCTTCACTGTAAAGGAAAACTGCTAGGATTGAAAACTATTGATCACAGTTTGTGTGAAGCCTGCATCTTTGGCAAACAAAAGAGAGTTAGCTTCACAACAACGGTAGAGAGCCTAAGTCTAGGAAATTGGAGCTAGTTCACACTGATGTGTTGGTGGCACTAACTACTATGTGACATTTATAGATGACTCAAGCAGGAAGGTATGGGTTTACTTTCTACAAAATAAATCTGATCTCTTTGATGCTTTCAAGAGATAGAAAACCATGGTGGAGAATGAGACAGATTTAAAGGTAAAGTGCTTACAGTCCGACAATAGGGGAGAGTACTTAGATGAAGATTTTAGGCGGTACTGTACTGAGAAAGGAATAAAGATGAAGAAAACCATTCCAGGAACAGAACGGGGTAGCTGAGAGGATAAACAGGACTCTAAACTAGCGTGCTAGAAGCATGAGGTTGCATGCGGGGCTACCAAAGTCGTTCTGGGCTGAGGCAATTAACACAGCAGCTCATCTGATCAACAGAAGTCCATCCACATCGTTAAAGTTCAAGCTACCAGAAGAAGTATGGAGTGGCAAAAAGGTTGATCTCTCTTACTTGAGAGTATTCAAGTGTGTTTTCTATGTTCACATTGATCCTGCTACTAGAAGTAAACTGGATGCCAAGTCAAAGAAGTATTTTCTGGCTGGCTATAGTAGACTTGAGTTTAGTTATCGTTTTTGGGATGACCAAAATCGGAAGATTATTAGGAGCAAGGACAGAGACAACACTGACTCCAAGGGTTCAGGTTCTAAAGACAATAAGCCTGAGGTGATTCCATTGAAGGATTTTCTTGAAGTGGAAGTGCAAAATCCAGAAAGCTGAAGATTAAGAAAATATAGCTCCAGAGGGAAACCAGAGTACTCCTACCCCTCTAGTCAGGAGGTCTAGCAGGACTATCAGACCGTCGCAGAGTACTCCCCTTCTCTGCATTATATTTTGTTGATCGACAGAGGTGAGCCAGAGAGCCATGATGAAGCCGTGGAGGCTGAAGATTCGGTCAAGTAGAAGTTAGCCATGAGGGATGAGATGGATTCCTTAATGTCCAATCAGACATGACAATTGACAAAGTTACCACAGGACAAAAAAGTCTTGCACAACAAGTGGGTATACCAGATATAAGATGAATCTGATGGTAGCAAATGGTATAAGGCAAGGCTGGTGGTAAAAGGCTTTCAGTAGAAAGAGGGCGTCGACTTTAATGAGATTTTTTCTCCTATGGTGAAGCTAACCACGATCAGGATGGTACTTGCACTAGTGGCAGATGAAGACTTGTTCTTGGAACAGTTGGATGTTCAGACAGCTTTTCTCCATGGTGATTTAGAGGAGGAGATCTACATGAAACAGCCACAAGGTTTCGAAGTATCGGGTAAGGAGCACTTGGTGTGCAAACTTCAGAAGAGCTTGTATGGCCTTAAACAAGCTCCCAGGCCATGGTATAAGAAGTTTGACGGTTTTATGTGCAACAATGATTTCTTGAGGTGTCAGGGAGATCACTGTTGTTATGTGAAAAATTTTGGTGACTCCTACATCATATTATTGCTATATGTTGATGACATGCTGATAGTAGGAGGTTGCAAACATGAGATTAACAAGTTCAAGAAGGAGCTGTCTAAGATGTTTATAATGAAGGATTTGGGTGCTACAAAACAAATCCTTGGAATGAGAATAATGAGAAACAGTAATGGGCTGAAACTATCACAGAAAGAATATGTTGAAAAGGTACTTCGCAGATTCAACATGGGTAATGCAAAGCCTGTGAATACTCCTTTGGCCAATCACTTCAAGTTATCAAAGGAGCAATCACTGACCACGAAGCATGAATGAGACCACATGGCCAAAGTGCCTTATGCTTCTGCTATAGGCAGTCTCATGTATGCCATGGTTTGTACCAGACCAGACATTGCACGTGTAGTGAAAGTTGTGAGTAGGTACATAAGCAATCCAGGTAAGCAGCATTGGGAGGCAATGAAGTAGATTCTCAGATATCTAAGAGGTACTGCAGGTTTAGCCCTATGTTTCAAGAAGTTAGACTTAGGATTATAGGGCTATATTGATGCTGACATGGCTGGAGACATTGATGATAGAAAAAGTACAACCAGTTATGTCTACACTTTGGGTGACACAGCAGTTAGTTGGGCTCGAAGTTGGAGAAAATAGTTACACTCTCTACAACAGAAGCAAAGTATGTGGCAATGACAGAAGCGAGCAAAGAGATGATTTGGTTGCAGTCGTTTTCTAGAAAAGCCGGGTCATAAACAAGAAAGGAGTACATTACATAGTGACAGTCAAAGCGCCATTCACTTGGTGAAAAATCTCGCATTTCATACTAAGACGAAGCATATACAGTTGCAGTATCACTTCATTAGGTCGGCTTTGGAAGATGGAGTGTTGAAGCTTGAGAAGATTCTTGGGAGTCAAAATCCAGCAATATGCTCATAAAGATGGTTCCGATTGAGAAACTAAAGTTGTGCGTAACTTCAGTTGGACTTCTCCATGAGGCATGAGAAGTTGTTGCCACTGCAATTAGAGACATGGTGATTGATTAGTCTCCAAGTGGGAGATTGTTGCAATATGGAGCCAAATCAAGTTAACACTCAGCAAAAAGGAAGAAAAAGGAGAGAAACGTAGGTTCGGGGCGCTACAGCGCCAACTCGCATGGCAGCAAGGCAGCGCCGCGGCACCCGTTGCAAGCGCCACGATGCTAAGTCGCTGTCTTGTTCGATTTTTTGCAGGTTTTTGAACCCGAAAACGAGAAACTACTAGGGTTTTCTAGTTAATTGGTATTTTTTCTCTTCCTTGGTGTATAAATAGACATAAGGTGGCTAGGGTTGTATGCGTCATTGGTGTGTGACTTTGTGAGAGACATAATTTTGTGAGAGCTCCATCATTTTTGAGAGAAAAATTTCCATAGGGTACTAGGTAGAAGAGAGTTTTGGTAAGCACAATCGAGAGTGTATGAGAAACTTCTCTTGTAATATGTGATCTTCTTCGTCATAGTGGAATCTGCACGTGGTAGAAACATGACGTAGTCTCAAATTTGGATGAACTTGTATAAAAATTTAGTGTATCTCTTTTCTTCTTTTCTCCAATTTCTTTTCTGCAATTATTCATTCTTGCGGTCCTTAGAATTAGGAGACACCTAATTCCCTAACAGCGACCTCAAACCTATTCTTTGCCATGGCCATGGCAAGGTCCAATGACAAGGACGATCATTACAACAATGAGCATTGCGAGGTCGTGATCTGCAACAATGTCAAAAAATACCCTAACCAGGAGTACCAATCTTTAGGGATAAAACCCTAATCAAGGGTGTCAGTCTTTAGGGATAGAACCCTAACCAAGAGTATCAGTCTTTAGGAAAAAAAACCCCAAGTGCAAGGCCTTCTATTTTTGTCCACTCTTAAAGTGATGCATATAGAGATCCTTAGGCACTTCTAGTTTAATTGGTCGGAATGTACTGGTCATAACAATTATATAATAGGTTTAAGCCCTACTAAGCGTACCACCACAATGGCAGACACTATCCCCTAGAAATCCAAATGGCTTGGGCTTTCTCTACAATAAGTACTCTACTATAAGTATTGGAAATATGCCAACTCATCACCGTTAAAGAGAATGGACCCGTTCGCAATGGAGATTTAACGATTTAAGCAGTAGTCGCCAAGAGAAGAGGAAGAGGGACAGGGAGAAAGAGGAAAGAAAGAGAGGAAAAAGAGTTTTATGACCGCGACAGCCATAGAAAAGGTCCACAACGCCTACTCATACTAGGATTGGGAAGGTGATGGCGACATGAGGCTCAGATCTATAGCGACTTAAGGACAAAACCAGCTCTGACGATTGATAATGGCAGATTTACGGTGAAGACGATGACTTCGGTGATCGACAACTTGCTCTGTGACGAGCAAGAACGACGGCGATCGAAAGATTTCAGCCATTGGAACAATTTCATAGAGGGATGAGAGAGAATGTATGTGTGTGAGAACTGGGAAAATAATGAGAGAAGAGAAAGGGGAAATCATCAAAAAAAAAGAGAGGAAAAAAAGAAAAAGGAAAAAAGTGGCATATATTTTTGCAAGTTTTGTTTTTTCGCATAAAAAATAGATGGGATCAAAATGTAGCATAAGGTGTAATTTTCTCTTGATATTTTTGACAAATATCAAATTAAACCAAATAATTTGTCAATGTTTAGGTGGTTTAAGCTTATTAAAAAAGGTTTTTGATATTTCACATAATTTATGAAGTTGTTAATCCATAAATTATTTTTCTATGTTTAATCATAATTTTAATTATTTTAAATGTTTAATGGCATGGCTCAACAACAATATGTTAAGTTTATAGAAGGAATTGGACTAGGGGTTTTTGATTTGTTTTTTATAGACCAGGGATATTTTGATTGATTTTACAAAAATCGAAAGACAACTTGAACTACTTGATATAGTTTGGGGGGAAATAATGAAAATAATCTTTCATATAAACGGTAGTAGCTATACAAAATAAAAAAAATCTTTTTTTATCTTTATAGGGTAGGTTTCATTTTTTTTTTCATCTTTGACAGTAATCAGAGATTTCCATTATATTTTTCTAAAAATGAAACTTTATTTAACTAAAAATAACAAAGTTGCATAATACCGCCCACTATAAGCACAAATAATCATGGACAACGACTAGATCTACTAGTAAAAATCTAATGAAGTATAAAGACAAAAGACGATGTCAATGTTAGACTTGGTGCCTAAAGATTAAATAATGTAATTATTATTGAGATATTTAATCAATAAAGAATTATTATCTATGTCATATATTAATATTGTCCTCATTAAATTCATTATGTTGAATGTATGTCAACCAAACAAAAGTTTAAAATTATTATTTTAAACTTTTAATATCATGCATATGATAGACATGTTATGTAGAAGATATGAATCATAATCTTTAGATAATATTACGAGCTGTTGTCAGAAGGGGGTCCTATTCTTGGCCTGAGACTGAGTTTTTATTAGGCATGTTTTGTACCATCATCATAAGGGTGAATTGGATTAGTGGGTGCTTTTGCTACTGTCAGCGGAAGGGGATTGTAGAGAAAGGGGCAAGGAGTTCACCAAAGGTTGTGGAGGATTTCGACGAAGGTTGTGGAGGACTCCGTTAGCGACTATGGGAAGATCATAGAAGGATCTCGTTTTTAGCTTTTGTTTTGTTTTGTTTTTTTTTTTAATTTTTGATAAATCTAGTATTAAAAAGATCTAGTGTGTGAGGGTTTATCTAAGATTTTTTAGCCTTGACCATTGGATTATGATCTAACGGTTATTATTTCCTTTCTCCATCAGTGGAGAATTTTTTGTTCTCCACCAAAACTTTTTCCTATTATTTTATCTCACCTAAAAGATAAAAGGCATTTCTCCCCTGAGAATTCCCATCGATAACATAGGTTCCAAGGGTTTGTTTAAGAAATTTGTTAAAATTAAAAAGTGCTAACTATTATAATGTAATGCTCTAATATGCTATAATAAAAAAACAAAAATTTACTACAGTGTAAAGCTCTTACATACTACAATTTTTAAGTTCCAGCTACAAATTTCAACATTGTTTTCAAACATACTCACACTTGTTAGCTTTCGTTAAAAATTATTTTTTTTATAAATCTAATACTTAAAAATTATAAAAAACAAATAAAAAACAAGTACGAAGAGTAAGAATAAAAAAAGAATAAACGAAGATATGTAACTTCTAATTTCGTCCATATAACCAATAAAAATAAAAGACACTTAGAGTGTGTTTGTTTGAGTTTTTAAATCACGGTTCGAATCATTTTGCTACAGTATTTTCTCTCATAAAAATTTAAATCTTCATTCAAATACTATACTTAAATACTCGTACCAAACGCACCTTTAGTTTATAGGTACTTCCATGGATGGTTTGAAATTGTTAGATCTTGTATTATTATTATTTTTTGTTTTTGTTAATTGGACGGCTAATAAAATTCGCCACGTTAAAAATCCAAAGGCAAAGTATTAAAAAAAGGATTTTGTAAAAAAGAAAGAAGGAAAAAAAAAAGAAAAAAAGGGGCAAAAACCCTCTCTGAATCAGCGTCTAAAACCCTAGATCACCAGACGGGCTCTGAGCTCATATAACTTCATAAAATTCGGAGTCGAAGGTGACAGTCAAGAGCTTCAATGGCGTCCAGACGGTGCCTCCACTCTCTGACCCGCCAGGCCGCATCTCTCTTCTCCAGAGACCACGCTTCCGTTCGCTTCCTTGCCAGGCCACTTCCCTGCCCCAAGCAACGAGCCCTCGGAACCCTAACCGCCAAATTCGCGTTCGTCTCTGCCAATCGAAGATCTTCCCGGCACGACCAATGGTCGAAGGCTCGCCATTTCTCCTCGAACACATGCGAAGACGATGAAGGTACCGAAGACTGTGAAGAAGACAACGGCGAAGTGGAAGTTGTGGAATTTAGCGAGGATGAGGATGTTTCGGCGTCGAGTGGCGGTTCAAGCAGAGAGCTTTCTCCGGAAGAGAGAGCGGCAGAGGCTGTCGCCATCGGATACAAAGTGATCGGCCCGCTTGAGAAGTCTGATAGAGTTTTCAAGCCGTATGAACCTGTTTTTGCTGTTGTTCAGGTCTGCAATCTGCTCTCATTTGTTTACTTTCCGATGATTGTCGATCCTAGTTCAACTTTTAAAAAAATGGATAAAATGAAGTGTATATATACATATATATATATATCTAAATTTAGTCAGTTTATTAGTGAAGTCTTTTTTTTTTTTTGGCTGTGGTTTTGGTAGATTGGCTCTCATCAGTTTAAGGTCTGTAACGGGGACTGCATTTTCACCGAGAAATTAAAATTCTGTGAGGTGAACGACAAGGTATGTTATGCTCTCTCTCTGTTTTTTTTTTTTTTTTAAAAACAAAAAATATACTACAAAATATTTACTGCTGTCTTTGTTTGGTATTCAATTGTAATTAAAAAAAAGAAGTTTTTTTTTTCCCTAATGATTTTAGACTGTTGTTTTTATGATGTTGCTCTCATATTCTTCTTGTTAGATTACGTTAATCATTTTTTTTTTCCTGTTGCATGTCATTGCCTTTAGTCAAGGGAATTTGTGTTCCATTAAATAACTGCAAAGTGCAGTGTGTGGAGTGTTCCTTATACTTTTGTGCAGTGACTGTAAGAATCAAAAGATTTTGAGTGAAAATGAAACCATTGAATGTGTAAAGACTAGAATGTTTTATCTTTAGGCTTGGAATCTACTTAGACCAGATGGAGCTAATTTTTGTCTTTTGAAGGTTCGAGGTCGCTGCACTGCAATAGTTTGAGAAAGATAAAATGCATTAGCGCTGATGTAGTTTATCGCTTGTTTAAAAGGGTGTTCTAAAGTCCAACCGTGAAATTGGGCTTGAAACTGTAGTTGTTTGGACTTAGAACAAGAGGTGTGTCTGGTTGAGCTGAGGCAAGGTGGAGTTACATGGTTGGAAATAGGCTATGCTTATTGTAGAAATTAGTTTCTGGAGTCTGTTATCTAGAGATTTATCATGGTTCATATTTCAGGTTTTTGGTTCACGGCTTAATTAAACAAGCAGTTATTCCTCCTTGCAATTTGTGTTCTCTTTTAACTTGTCATATTGTGATACTGATAACAAGATTTTGCGTTAAGGTCTTCAATGGTTGTGATCTTTTATGATTTTCCCTGCAAAACAAATTATTTGCACAAACCCTTTGGATGATTTTTATTGCTTCATTGCATTGCAGCTCGTTTTGAACAGGGTTCTCTTGCTGGGCTCTAGGAGTCAGACTATAGTTGGTAGGCCTATAGTACCAGATGCGACCGTTCATGCTGTTGTTGAAGAGCATGTAAGTGTGACCCAGTTTTCTTTTCCTTGGTATTCTATTTTGCCTTCTCTATAGTTTCTGTAGACAACTTTATTCTTCCTGATGTCCTTACCAAATTGAAACAAAAAGAAACTTTACGATTATGACAAAGAAACTATGTGCTTGTTTGCTTTATAGGTTTAAATAGAAAGTTTGATCATAAATTCAATTTCTTGTGAGAGAAAACACCATAGCACAAAGGTTTCAAATGTGGTTTAAACCAATAAAACCAACGGCATATATATGATTCTATCTCAGGAGTGAATCTGGCTTGGTAGATTGTATGAGACATCTGGTCTGTTTGAGCAAACATCTTTGATTTGACAAAGCCATGGTGGGTAAAACAACATAAGACGAGAAATGGACTTTAGTCTTAGAATATGAATAATTGTTATTAATCTCTAACTCAACCTACTTGGGGCAATTTCCACTGAAATAGAGTGCCAATAAGCTCCTTCAATTAGTTGCATTTCACTTGCATTGTGTATTTAAAAGCTTAGACATGCTTAGGGAACTCTTTCTTACCATTGTTGATAGGAGCAGTTTGAAGACATTAAACTAATGGCAGGTAATTTAGTATAAGAGATTCGAGTTATATGTCTTTTGAGTTTTGAGTGTTACGAGCTGTGAGTTATATCTTCTCAAAAAGAGTTGAGTTATATGATATGTCTTTGAGAAAAACCTGCATCTTCCTTCTCTCTTGTTATGGAATTTATAATTATTGTAAAAGCCAATCTTCTTTGTTTGTTTTTATATCAATTCTTTTTCCCCCCTTTCCTTTTAGGCATTGGATGCTAAAGTAATTATTTTCAAGAAAAAGAGGAGAAAAAATTATCGTCGAACCAAAGGACATCGCCAGGTACATCAGAAACGTTTTTTGTGGTTGATGCGAGTACATTAATGAACATCTCGTTGATCCATCATTCTCTTTTTCAGGAATTGACTAAGTTGAGGATAACTGACATTCAAGGAATTGAGAAACAGGAACCAGAAATGAAGCAAAAGCCTCCAAAGACACATGGCAAGAAGCAAGAAAAGGTTGCAGTTGCTGCGTAGATGAAACTTTTCCCATGTTTTATACTCGGCAGTACTTTCAAGTTACTTTTAAATGAAATTCCTGATTATATTCCAAAAGTTCGCCATGTGCACCTTGGATGTCGTGTTTTAGCAGAAACGTTACCATCAAATGAGGTAGATGTAATAGATATGGTTCGGTTCTGTTATTCTTTTTGCCATTTGTATTTTTTGTAATTTGGCAGTAAAAAATTTTTGAAATTTTGCTAATGAATTAATAAGCTTTGTTTCAATTACATACTCTCATGGTCTTGACCAATCTTTTCATTCCTTGTACTTGGGTGTGGGGTAATGAAGCTTGCAGTTCCTTTTTTATGAATAAGAAAAATGTAAATGATGTAGTACGGACAACTTGGCTTGTTCCTGGACTCCAAAAGTCACATGCCTGTATTTTTTGTGTAGCATTGCATAACAAATCTGATTTAGTTGATATCACTTCCCAAAAGGGTCAGCTTGATATTTTAGTTGAATCCCCCTTTTGCTTTGTCTTTGCTCAATTGTGGCTCTCGCAAGCAGTGCATAAAACTTTTCATGAAATGTGATATAACAAGATAGATGTTTAGGTATTATCATGCATAGGTACGGTAGTAGAATTCTTTTAATTTGAAAACAAAACAAAAAAAAAGGTGCCAATGGACCATTATAAAAGTAAACCTAAATAGTCAAATATACTTTAGTGCATCAACCCCAGGTGGTTAAATTAATCGTTAGTGCTCATATTGGAGCTGCCTTTTTCAGATGTCATTTCTCTCAATTCTCAGCGTGATTGTTTAGGTCAATTTTGCAGTACTTTAAAAGTAGTATCACCGTCAAGGATTCTCTAAATATTTGTCTAAGCTAAAGTCAACTTTAGCTCCAAGCTAGTTTGCAAACTAGACCAACCCTCTATTTGGCACCAGTTCTAAACATTGACAGTATAAAGCTTTTAGTAACTATGGTATAAAAGCTCTTACGTGTTATAGTGTTTTGAAGAAAAAATGGTTTAAACTATTGGTTTGTAACTCTTCTTCCAAACAGCGCGCAAGACGGAGAGGCTTGCAAAATGGTGAAGCTTAATGCAGCCGAACTACCCCTATGTTGGATATCCAGGTTCACTCTAGTCCATCGCACATTAATCAATAACAAAGAACATGAAGAGAGTAGTATTGTATACTGACTTGTTACCAAGTTAACAGTTGTTCTTTTGGGTTGGTGCTAAGAGTTTTGCCCGTGGAAACCAAAGAAGGAAGCAGGTTCTTAAAGGTCATCAGTGTTCTGCGAAACTGTTTTAGACATATGGATGGAGACAATGATAGAGCATCCAATCCTCATAGTCTCCTACTAACAACAGGAGGGAGCAGTCCCATCTGTATTCCCCCACCAAAGTTCATTTTGTGGGGACAGCAAAGCTGCACATGTCCATTTCTTATATAAGTGCAAATCTTGACTCAAAAAACTTCAGATTAGGATTAAAACCAATAAGACCTTTTGCTTTCGGCCGTTGCACCATGATGGACACTTTTGGTCTGTGTATTCCTCACCTCATTGGCTTAAGGCCTACCATTCCTACATTGGCAAGGACTTTTATAGATGCATGCCGGGTATGCTAAGTCCAAATCTTATGTCGTCTTATTCTATGTCCTAATATTACATCGTATAAATCATATTATTATATTGGAAAATTTTGAGTTAGGGGTACAAACGTACTGATATTGAATTGAGTGTGTTAGAGAACATAGTTAGGAATAATAAATTGGAACCAAAATACTGTAGTACGTAAGAACTTTACATTATGGCATATTTTTGCTTTACATTATAGCATGTGAGAATTTTACATTGTAACAGTTGAAACTTTCCAACGATGTTGCTAAATAAAATAATTGTTCAACTATACACCGTCAAGTCCCATCAAAATCATATTAAAATCAATAAAGCATACAAATTTAACGAAACATGGTGATCGAACAATCTAGATCTATGCATGACAAGTAGCGTCTTTTTTTAAAAGAAAAAAAAAATTATCAGGCTATCACAGAATTCTCCCAGGAACTTTCTTGCACTCTTCCTAGTTTTCAAGAAAAAAGTAACAAATATGTATTTAGCCAAGAAAGAAAGTAGGTTCCCAAGTTCTACCAGAAGTTATGGATATGCATCTGTTTGCTCCTCTCCTTTCCCCCCCTCTCTCTCTCTCTCTCTCTCTCGTCTCTTAGATGGATCAGTTGAAAAATGAATTAGGGAAATGGATCTATAATGCTTGTGAAACAGCTGTAAATCTTTTACAGGTCATTTGTTGACCCCAGCACATCCACCTTTAATGATTTTTTTTTTTTCCTTTTCCATCATGCTTTAAATAAGAAGTCTAATGCTTGTGTGCACTGTTCTTGTGGCTCAAGGGCCAGGGATGTGATTTAGTGATTGAAGAATATCCCCTCCCATATAACAAAGTGCTTTTAAGTGGACTCCCTTTCTTTGCCACCTATCAATCCTCCTCCAATGTTTAGAAAAAAAAAAAAAAAAACAAAAGAAAGACTTTGGGGGTTTTCATAAAGCACTTTGTGTGACTTTCACTTTCATTTTAAATATGATTATGTTAATGGAATTCCTTGTCACAATAGTTTTCTGACTCCAATCTCACGCTTACCCTTTCATTAAAGGAAAAAAAAAAAAGAAAAGAAAAATCATTATTAACGTAAAACTTCAGTCCTAACATTGAAAAAAAAAATAGGGGGGAGTTTATTTCTCTTTGAGATGTAATTTATTTGGCATTAGAGAGGGCTAGTGATTTTTGAGATGTTTCTGGTATTTGAAAGAGTAGTTTAAATCATAAATAGTGTAAAACTCTTACATGTTATAGTGTAAAACTTTAACATGCTATCGTTCTTAAACTCAAACTGATAGTTTAAACCACTCTCCCAAACACTTTAATAGTATAATCTTTGCTTTTTCCTTTTTTTTTTTCCCTTCTTTTTTAAGTCTAGGAGCAATGGTGGCCACTAATTATAGGGGAGAAATTTTTGAAAATAAAATATATTTCTACTTGTTGCATAACAGATATGTACATGACGTGCCAATTTAGTCATTTGAAATTGAAACCTTATATAAAGTTTAATTTCATGACAAAAAATTGTGGTTTTTTATTCTTATGCAATACTTTGGGAGAACTCTTTATTATCCAAATTCATGACTTCTGAAATGAAAATATATGTATACCTCATGCAGCAGGAATTACGCTAGAAAAGTTATTCAATTTGATACCATCCCAGGTTCCAAAGGTTAAAATGTCTAATTGTGACAATTCAGCTTCTTGAACCATTACTTAACTTCCTCAAACTTTTTTTCTTAATCCTAATTTTATGTACTAGTAAGTAAATAAGGAGTAAATTTTTTTTTTCTTACAATCATATTTTAAATTGTGGTATGATAGGAGGATAACTGCTCTAATACTACCGTAACGATTCGGCCTTCCGAACCGTTACTTAAGCCCACAAATTCAAGTTAAATAACGGTTAGAGAAGCCAAATTCTCCCAACAATGAATTGTGCATTTTGTTTGATAGGGACAATAAGAACCATAGAAGGGTTTAACTAGTTGAAACAAAAAGTAAACCTTGACTAATGAAATTTTGGGCATCACTTTCTTATTTGTAATCCATTGTGAGTCAAATTTAATGGCGCTGTTTCTTTCTTGGTAGTTTGTCATTGTTTTTTAAATAATATGCTAGTACTTTTTCCCCATTGTGGCGCCAATTACTGCTTGAGGTGAAAAAAAAAAAAGTACTTTTCAATTACATAAGCACAAGTACAACAATAATTTAATTGTAACGATTGATACAGTATTAAGATATTTTAAAAAATATAGTTTAAACTAATTTTGATCAAAATATTTTAATTATAAGAATTTTATAATATAATTTATTTTTTTTTAATATTATAATATATAAATGTTTTATATTGTATTTTTGGTTAAAACTGAAATTGACAAACACATTATATATTTCCGAATTATTGACTCAAATTTGTAGGCTTTCCGCTTTGCATCCTCTTTTCTGCCTTAAACGCTGAAATTAATGTCATGGATACAGGATGTTAATCCTTTACACGTGGGGGTAATAATATAAAAGAAAACACATATAAACACATACAATATTATAGTGGTTTAATTTTTATACGAGAATTGGTTGTTAAAAAAAATAAATATATAATATAAAAATTACGTCTATTTTCAACATATTTAATTTTTTATGAAGATTAAAAAGTTTATAAAATAACACACTTTACTTATCTTTTAGACTCGCTAAATTCTTTCAAATTTAATACCAATCGACACCCTCAAAATAAGTATTAAGTACTTAATAAATAATGCACTATATTCAGTTTTAAAATTTTAGTTTCTTATAGTTATAAGAACAAAATGTGACCTTTTATTTTCATTTCTTATATCCACTTGTCTAACAGTGCGTGACGCAAACTTCAAAAAAATTCAAATGATAAATTCACATGTATGTTTGCAAATGTTATACATACAATACAAATGTGAGCAGAAATTTCACCATTAAACTAAGATGTTTTGGATAGGTGTAATATCTCCATTGCAAAAGATACTAACATGACAAGGTATTTGTAACATTTTTAACTCTCTTTTTTTTTCTCCTTCCTTCTTTGGTCACCAACCGTTCCATTAACCAGGAGACCATAATTTGCTTTTGTTTGCTTTTAAGAAAAAGCAATTGTGTTAGTGCCTTTCTGCTGATGACAGCAGTTACTGATACCCATTTGAGATAAGAGTTAATGGTGAGAAAATCTTCATTAGAAGAGCCCAGACAGAGGAGGTAAATGATGCATCGGAGCTTGGAAAATCACACCAAAACCATGACATGACAAGGAGAAAAACATTAGGCCTATTTGAGAGGGCTTTTAAAAGTTATTTTTGACTTTTTGTGTTCAAAAGTTATTTCTAAAAGTGTTTAGATGAACTATCAGAAAAGTTTTTTATATCTAAAAGGCTTCATGTCAAAGCCATACAATATATTTCTCAACAAAAAAAAATTTTAAAATAGACTTAAAACTTGTAACAGAGTATCAATAATACATTATGAGCTTAAATATAACATTTTTGTAACTTCTAAAAATAATTGAAACTATTTTGACCCATTAAAACTCTTTTAAAATATGGTTTCAAATACTTACTGAAAAACTATAGCTTTTGCTTTTCTTCTTTTATTAAAGCACAAGCAGAAACTATGTCAAACAAGCCCATAGTGTTGTATTTAATGTATTGATATTCAATAGCTAATGTGGCTATTTATAGTCCACTCAGAAAATGACGACAAAATAACAACTAAGATTTTACGACATCTCAGCAAGTAACAACAACTAAATAAAAATTCAAAACTAAATTGATAAGCTGGAAGAAACGGCAGGCCTTCCAAGGTAAAGGTGCAAGAAGGGGATTTGTGTGTTACAAGAGAATTTAACAAATATAGAAAACAAGTAGTATAACCAAAATCTCCTACATCAGTAAACCTCAAACATGCATCCAAATACACATGTTCATGATCAGAGGTTGTAATATTATTTTCTATTCAGGAAAGTAGTATATACAAGAATCAATAAAAAGTGCAAAGCAAAGATATAAACTTAATTATCAATCAAATATATTTTGTTCTGCTTCTTCTGTTGCTAACATGACTCCCACACTATCATAGTTGTTAATATGTTTTGATCTTCTGCCAGCTTTTTAAGAAATTATTCTCTCTTTTTGGCTGTAAAAGTAGAACACCTGTGCACTAAAAATCAAGTACAGATATATTGTAACAAAAAAAGCATGTTTTTTAGAGTTATGAACCATATTCTGGGAATTTATTAACATCTATATATTCCAACAAAGAACATGGTCTAGAAAAGAAGGAAATTATTTGAAGCCTAATATGAAACCCCCATGTGAATTGTGATGTGATTAATATATGGTGTTTGAGAAATGTAGTTAAAACTAACCTTTTGGTTACGAATAGTATAAAACTGATACATACAATAATAAAAAAAAATCACTATAATATAAAGCTTTCATATGCTATAGTGTTTTGAACTAAAAAATTGGTTATAACCAACTTTATTGCAAAAGGGGTTACTTTAAAAGTGATACTCCTGTACTCTCTTCTATGTTATATGGTCTTGTCTATCTTTCCAATGTTATAGTACAATTTTATGCAATGTGACCTTCAAAAGGAGAAACAAAATCCAGGAGACATTGGTTGTTGGTAATGAGCCTTTGGTGTTGATAAGGAGCATGAACATGTGACACCCATTTTGGGAAATTCAAAGACGTTCCACTATTTTGGTTGTTGCATGGCAAAATATTAATATATTATTATTAAGAGGTGGAATTATTCCAGCATCCACATTCAACGGTTAAGCTACAATGAGAATATAATTTACTTTATTCCTACTCAAGCCCACATTTTATAAATAGTGACCATTATAAATTAAAAAGAAAAAAATTATGTACAATTAATCTAGCCTTATACAAAAGTCATGCTATTAATTGTATTCAAGCAGCAATACTTCTCATACGACATGAAAGTGGGAATTAGCCTTTGAATATTCTGCTTTGTTCTCTAATAATGGAGCTCCTATTCTCCTAGATGTTTTAGGATTTTCTTTTTCAAAAATAATTCTTGTGCTTTCTCCCAATGACAACTATTGCATAATGACAGACAAAAAAATATATTAAATTGCCACTGCCCTATTGCAAATTGGCCAATATAGTGTTGCTCTGATGCATGAAATCCACTATCTATGTGCACTGTGGCTATATACATTTGAGATTGAGAGCTAAAGAGTAAGATGAAAAAAAAAAAAAAAAGGGGACAAAAATTTAAAATTTTGAGCAAGATGTTGTTGACTTTTAGTTAGAAGCCATGTGAACTAAGTGCTGCAGAAGAAAGATGCTATGAACTAACTACTCAAACCTTTCATTTCATAAGGACCAAGTGAGAGTAATGCATGAAATATACACTAAAAAAAAAAAAACATGGAGAAAGATCACTATAATTGCAGTCAAATGATAGAACTAGTGAAGGAACTTGCAGGTCCAACTTGCTTGGTGCTTTGACTGTCAATTGGTGAAGCTTAAGCATCATGGGTTTTTTTTTTGGGAGGTGGGGTTGGCACTGTAATAGTTGATTACAAAATGAGCAATGGTTTTTTGCCACCATGACAAAATGTGGTACTTCAAAATCTTCCAAGTTGGACACTTTTTAAATGGACACATTAGATAAAAGAAGAAAAAAGATTTTTAAAAAAAGGAAGGCAAATCTCTCTCAGGATTTTGACCCTATGTCATCACCTGAGGGTTACTAGAAGTTGGATCTTAAACAAGGAAATTTCATTGTAGGAAGTAAAATTTTAAAAAAAAAAGTATGACACTTTGTCTATCCCAAAAAGAACAAAACAATAACAATTAAAAACAAAAACAATGGTTATTGAAGTGGAAAAGAAGGTACTTAGGAACTTGTCATTTTCACTACAAAATGCCTTTTGATATTCTTTCTGCTTTTCTAACTGTAGGTGTTTTTGTGATGTTGGTGTAGGTTGGTGCCAAAGAAAAAGTAGTCTTCTGCTTTTGGATTTGTTCATCAAATATGAGGATTAATTACAAAAATTCTCTTTAAACTATAACCTTTGTAATATTTTATCTTTTGAATTTTAAAACTTAATATCCATTGCTCCTGAAGTATGAACTGTTAACAAAAAGGTCATTCTGTTAGAATTTAACGGTAAATTGACAAATAATTTTAAAATTAAAGGATATTTTGGTAATCCTAATTATGAACACAACAAAAAAATTAAAACTATAACAAAAATAGTCTTTATTGATAATTAAAAACAAAAATAAATTAAAAACATACTACCATTCAGATCCTTTTTTATATACTGAATTTTTTAAAATTTATTAACTTTTTTTAACACTCAAAAAGTATTTTAAAATTTTAAAAGATATAAATACCAATAAAAACTTCAAAAAAATTTACCTTTAGAAATTTTGTACTATATATTTTGTTATATTGAATATTTATATTATATTCTTTTTTATTTCACTAATACATATAACTGTTAAAATTTCAAAATACTTTTTAGGTGTGAAAAAAATTTGAAGAAAATTTTAGTATATCAAAAAAGAAGGATTCTAATAGTATAATAGTTTTAATTAATTTTTTTGTTTTTAATCCTCAATAAATACTATTTTATTATAGTTTTAATTTTTATGGTTATTGTTATAACTAGAATTACTAAAATACTCTTAAATTTATAATTATTTATCAATTTCCCGTTAAAATTTTAACAGGAGGATTATTTTTGTTAACAGTTCATATTTTAGGAGGAACGGATGTTACATTTTGAAGTTCGAGAGACAAAGTGTTGCAAAGGCTATAATTCAAGAAGAGTTTTTTAATTAGTTCTAAATATAATTGGCTTTCAAACTCAGTAAGTTAGCAAAAGCATTTTGTCAACATCATTTCTTGTGCCTAAATTGGAAATAAATATTTTATTTTCTGGAAATATATAAGCATAATTGCATTACAATCCTCTTTATGCATGTTTATGCATCGGCCTTGTGGAATGAAGGTGAGGAATATTCTTTGTGCTTACTAAGGAAAAGATAATAGCATAGGCAAGCATACCTAAAAGTCTTTTATTCTTCTCTCAAGATGAGTTTAAAATTCAATATCATAGAACCCCACTTTAAAATTCCTCCTTCGTCAATGAACTCTGTGGCGTTGGGCTTGTGGTGATGTTAGGGAAAAGGGTGTTTGGAAGGGTGGTAGGAACCACCACTTTTTCAGTTATAAACAGTGTAAAGCTCTAACATGCTACAATAACAATAAAAAAAATCACTACAGTATAAAGCTCTCACATGCTACAGTAAAAGTTGTTCTAACCAACGGTTTCCACCATCCTTCCAAACATCCTATAAAAGGAAGAAGGTCCAATTAACTCATCTTATTGAGCCTCTCTCTATTTTCTCGTTTGATTCTAAATCACTCTTACATGAGTTACATAGCTCTCTTGTTCTTGGATGTTAGACGAGGAGTTGGGTAGCGAGATAATAGATCCTCTCCCCAGCCGATTCGGTACTTCAATACATGTTCCTATGCCTATTTCAATCTTGTCTAACTTTGTCAACCCCCTCCCCTTATCTTCTTTATTATTTAATTTAAGTAAAATTGGACGAAATTCTTTTCTTTATACTGATGGACTCCTAAATTTCTGCTATAAACAAAGAAAATGAAAACAAAATGACACTAATAATTTTCCTTTTTCAATGAAAAAGGTGCTTCTTGATACAGGTTTTGACAAAGAGAAAAAGTACAAATTTTGGTGCTTCCATCACTCTTTTTCTTTTGAAGTGGTCCTTAATCCTTAGATATGCAGGAGTACTTCAAATTTAGGCAAAAACCAGTCTATGCTTTAAGTGCTGCCTTTTATACTAGCGCTAATGGCCTTCTGGGGTCTAAAATTTGACAAAACAAAAGTTGTAGTGGGTTTTTTAAAGGAGTATTATGCACGAATAAACTTGCCTCCATTAAGAACTTCCCATTAGATTTTCCACTTTGGAGGGGAATATTATTAATTTTTGGTTTCTTTTTTCGGGATTGCAGTGACATCGCAGGGACTCTATAGGGGATTTGAAGGGTAGAAGTATAAGAAAATGAAGAATAAAAAATCTGTCTAATTGAGGGACTCTTATAGAAGAAATCTATCGTAATATGAGACTATTCCAAAATGTAATCAATCATTATACAAATTAGAAGAATTGGTAAGGTTGATGAGATGATAGCAATTTAAGTAGTTACAGTTAAATACAAACATTTCTATAAAGAGTAAATTGCTCGGGAGGTCTCAACCCTTTTAAAAAGGTGTGATTTGGTTGTTATTATTATTTTTATATAACTTGGTCTAACATTTCAATTTATATGTAAAAGGATGAAACTAACTTATGTCGATTAAGGTCGTCCTCACATGAGCTGCACACGACCACTTTAGTAAGGGTATTTTAATAAAATATTTAATTTTTTTGTAAGAAATTATAACTAAAAGGGTAAATTTCACGAATTCCTCTCGAATTGTGTCACTTGTGTCAATATATTTCCTAAACTTTAGAACGTATATATTGTGCCCCTTACAGTATAATATTTCTCTAAATTCACCCTCCGAACTTTAAAAACATTATTTTTTGGATATAATTGTTGAATTTTTGTTTGATTTAAGATTAGATATGATGTTTAGGGATTAATATAAATGTTCTTTTCACTTGAAATGAACTAGTTGGACACTAAACTCTCATATATTGTCTTTAAAGTACCTGCTCAAAAGTGAGAAAACATAGAGAAAAAATAGAGAAATACCGTAATTCAAGTTGTTTCTTTAAAAATTATGAATAAAATGATGAATTTATACTTTTAATGAGGGTAACAAGTATTATTTTGTCCAAAAACAATGTTGATGCTTACCGTGGTCCGGTGTCGGATCAACACGACATGCAGCTGTGCATAGTGTCTTAGCTCTTCCTGGCTTCGCCTCTGCCCGGTCGAGCGTTCCTACAACTAGAGGAGGGACGCTTCGAAGGTGAGAGAAAAGGGTGTCAGTCAATAGACAAGAGCTCTCCGATGCTCAAGGCAGGGGTTGTTCGGCAGAGGACGAGAGCTTGTTAGGTGGGAAAGAGCCTCTCTATCTAGAATGCAATAAATACATCATATTTATAGGCTACCACTTGGACCGAGTGTCAAGTGGGTTTTGTCCACAACCTGGGTGTCACATCAAGGCATGTCAAGCAGTTGGTGACAAGTGTCACGTCCCTCCGTCAATAGATTGGCTTCCATTGGACGGTGAGTTATTTGTCGTTTGTTGGCCTTTGGTGGCGAGTAGCAGTCTACTTGTGAATGAGAATAATCCGATCCAAGCTGGTGCATAGCCCGAGGTGGCAACTTGCTAGGGGTGCAGCCCTAGGGGCCCTGAGAAGCACCTCGGTCGTAGCGTACGTTGTTGTCGGGGTCGATAGTTTGCTCCCTGGCAGCTCTACCGAGCTGTTTAGCCTACCACCGAAGTTTGTCTCCTCGGCGTGGGCGCCAAGCTCACCCTCAACATTAGCCCCCCAATTCACCTGGTCGGTGTCCAGCCGGGTGGACTACGCCGAGTGGGTGAGGTCGGCTGAAAGAAAGAAGACCAAACAGCACTCCAAAGCGGGATGGGATGAAACTTTTTTTCCTTATTTTTATGTGTAGATGAAGAACTGTATAAAATCTTTTTGTGCATATTTTTTTCATTGTGGCCAATTATGGCTTTGTTTGGTGACATCGTTTCAATTATATAGTTTCTAAATATAATAATATAAAGTAAAAATATACTATAAATTTGTTCTAACTGCTTTAGCAAAGCATACCTTATGTTTGTTTTCTATTGTGGTTTTCCATTGTTGTTGATTTTGGTAATTGGATTCTTTTTCTCTTTTTTTTTTTTGGGGGCGGGGGGGGAGGGGCAGGACACGAGTTATCTGGCGGCTTCTAATTGGCTGTTGTGGGGCCCATAAGTTTTCTTCAATAAAATTCCCCCAAACAAGCGCAATTTTGTATTTTCGCCATAAAGTGATCTCATGTCGATAGGCACGAGTTATGTGGCGGCTTCTAATTGGCTGCTGTGGGCCCCATAGGTTTTCTTCAATAAAATTCCCCCAAACAAGGGCAATTTTGTATTTTTGCTGTAAAGTGATCTCATTTGTGTCTCACGTTATCTCGCGGACGTAACTTAGTTTCATCCTTTTGTACCTAAATTAAAATATTAGACCTAATTAAATGATAAAAAAGAGAAAAAAACAAAAAAATTAGACCATTATTTATATGGATTAAAAACAATAGACCAAAATATAACAATATTAAGTAAACAACCCATATAGATTAAAACAAAATTTATTTTAGTATAAAATGATGTGAAGAAAAACACAAAACAAGATTGAGATAACCAAAAACCAAAACAAGAAGAAGAAGAATAAGAAAAAGAAGAAAAAAAAAGAGGCATTGAAAATTCAAGTATTTATAAAGAGCACGTGATTTCAAAAATACTATATACTTAAAATTTTTAAAAGTGTATTACATGCTTATATTAAGAATTGAAATTATGATATTTAGTGCAATTTCATATAAAAAAAATGAGAACCAAATCATATCTTTTTAAAAGTGTTCTAAATAATTAACCCTTCTATAGCTATGGCTCAATATGTACAATTACAAGCTTATAAACACCTTCATGTTTACGTTAAGCTGGTCCTAACACTTATTTTTTACAAAAAAAAAAAAATCAAAATCAAAATCATTGAACAACACAAAAAATTTAAAAGTGTTTTAAATAATTCACCCTTCTATAAATAGCTATGGCTCAATATGTACAATTACAAGCTTATAAATACCTTTATGTTTACGTTAAGCTGGTCCCAACACTTATTTTTTACAAAAATAAAAATAAAAATAATTGAACAACACACAAAAATTTAGAATTCATCCTATCGTTTTATGAAAAAAAAAAAAAAGAGAAACGCATATCTAGTTTATTTTAAGGAAAAATCAGGCAAAAAAACCCATATCTAGTGTTTTTTTTTTTTTTAAGGAAAAAAATAATCCAAAAAAAAGTTGCATATGGAAAGGGTAGTATTGGAATTTAAAAGTTGCAACTGTTTGGTTGTATAACGATACATGTCATTCGTGTCTGATAGATACTGTTGGTATATTCTCGCATGTATTCACCCAATACTCCCTATATCTAATTGGCTGTGCAAAACACCAACCCCACTCCACCAGAACTTCAACGTCTTCCTTCCAACTTTAAACTTTGAGAGAGAGAGAGTTAGAGAGAGAATTAGAGAGAGAATAATCTCTGTGTGTTACTGTGCAATGGTTTCCAGGTCTGGTTATGGTGGCATGAGGGGCGGGATTCAGGGAGGAACTTGACCTCTCTGAATTTTCAGCTTTTTTTCTTTTTTCTCTGGCTAGGAAAGAAACCCACTTACCAAATGCAGAGACAAATTGAACAGGAAAAAAAAGAAGCAAAGGAATCAATTGGTTGCAAGGAGTTGTGATCTGGGTCAAGCTTCTTTCATCAGCTATTGGAGATTTTAAGGCTGTTTTCTGGTACTATTTGGTCGTATTCATGCCAATTTAAAATCTTTCAATGGTTCCAGAGCAGCAAAAGGTACATATTTTTCTCTCTCCCTTACTCTCTCTCTTCTTTTTGTTCTTTCGGTTATTAGTTATGATTGTTGATGGGTGTAGCATGAACCAGTTTTGTTATATTTGTTTTCTTCAACTATGGCCAAAATAAGACATTTCTCATGGTTGTATTAGAAGTTTTGAACATTTAACATGTTAATTCTATGTTTTCTTTCTTTTATATGGCCAATTGTTTAACAACTTTTTTTATTTTAATTTGTTGGAATTTTTTTCTTATTGAAGTAGCTTCGTTTGTTTTTTGAACTTTTAGCATGATTGTTGGTTTTTAAGCTGTCGGATGAAGTGGGTTTTGGGTTTATGGTTTGTCTTTATTGGGACGTATCTACTTGCAAAACTTTGTGTAGCTGCAACACGCAAATTGGTTAAAACCTTGTTAATGTAAAAATACAAATATATTATGTGAAAGTTGTTTCCTTCTCATTTTTTCAAATAATTTAGTTGGAGGTGAAGTTTTTTATTTCTGAAACTGTTGCTCTACTTTCTCGGAAAACAGTAGTCCTTAGAAGTTTTATAACAGTGGTTTATAATAGAGACTAAAATACTAGTGTTTTTTATCTAATCTATTATAGACAAATTTAATTTTGAGGAAATCAGAAGTGCTCCCTTTGAAGGATGAAGCATCATATGCCATTCTTTCTGAGTTCATGTCTTCTGCAAAATTTTCTTGTACGAAATGAAAATTGGCAATTTGTTTTATTTCTTTGTCCTTAAAAAACACTAAGATACTAGCGGCTGCTATGTTCCAAAGATCCTGGATTTCTCTCACTTATCGGTTCTGAAGATAAAAAGGTTTATCATCTGTTAAATCTTTTTTTTTTAATTGCCTAGACAAATATCCTTTTGTTACTTAGGTCTTTCAAAGCTAGCTTTGATGGATTCCAATGTGTATGAGAAACAAAATTGATAATCCACTCAAGAAAAAAGAAAGAAAGAAAGAAACAACATGGGTGAAATACATAAATCACTATATGACATACTTTGATTTCAGAAATCTCTTCTTTTCATCTGCCTTTATGGCCTCTCCCTAAACTCAACTTTTGACCTTTTCAATTTGAAATAGTAGTATGTTTTTTTAACAAGGTGGAATCTATAGACTTTAGAACTATTTCTGTTCAATTTGTTTAATTTCTGCTGTCCTTAAACAACTCTGAAATGCTAGTAGCTGCCATATTCCAGGATCCTGGTTCTCTCTCACTTATTATTTTTTCTGTTAAAAGAAATGTCTAGACAAAATATCTCTTCTCTTCATCTGCTTGTGCGGCCTCTCCCTAGACCTAACTTTCACCTTTTTCCCTTAAAAATAGGAGTATGGATTTAGCAAGAAAGATAGAAACTATAGACAGAGCATCTGTATTCTCAGATGTTACTATTTCAGTTCATTTTTTAATATTGGGAAATTTTATTGCAGGTTCCCAAGAATTACAAGCTGCTAGGAGAAGATTCATCAATCAATTAGCTGCTATGAGCAACTAGTTGTAGTAAAAGTTGTTGTTGCTAGTTTTTCAGAAATTTCAAGAGATCTCTTTTCAACTCTTGAAATGACAAGTAGTCTTTGAGACACCCATCCGAGAGTCATGTTCCAGTATATTGCCAAACGGTTGTATATCGAGCCAGTAGGCTGTTTCTGTTGTTGGATTGTACGTTGCTTTTTCTAAACCCTGAGTTTCTGTTGGTTGGTTGAACTCTTCATGCAATTCAAACTCCTTTGGCAGTGGATGAACCCGGACAGAAACTTTGGCTTCATTTTGAGGGCAAATCTCCTTTGGCAATAAATTTAGGATCTTTTGGTAGTTTTAGTCAGAAATACATACACATAGAACATATCATCAAGTAAGGATTCAGCTCTTTTGGGCAAATCTCCTTTGGCAAAAGTTAATGAAAATTCCCTTTGGTCAGGTGAAATTCCCGTTCATCATTGGATATTAATCTATCTCTACTCCATCCCTTGTTGTAGGGCAGATCTCCTCTGGCATTTGGTCTTTAATCCGGGAAATTCACCCCTTCCTTTGGTAATATCTCTTTCTTGCAGTTGCAATTCTTTGGCATCTGCAGTCGGGAACTTTGTATCAAAATTTCTTCTGGGAAAATTTTCCTCCTAGAAGAAATCTTTGAGTCCATTCATTGGGCAAATCTCCTTTGGCATTAGGGAGTCCTTAGTCGACTCTCACCGTCCTTGATAGGGCAAATCTCCTTTGGCATTATAACCGGCACATCATTTGTGTTGGATATCAGCTGTTTATCTCAGAGATCCCGTTTCCTACACCATTAGTTTTCACCTTTTGGATCTGATCAAACTACCGATCCTTATATGAGTGCCAGCCGAGGACTTTGAGGACTGAAACTGGTGGTGTGTTTCACATTGTGAAAGAAGGTATTTTTCAACCTTGCTCAACATGACTACTTTAATATGGCTCTTCATTAGTTTATCATATTTGTTTTTAATACAATTATGCAAGTTAATCCCAAGTTGCGTAAAGGTTTTTATTCCAAGGAAAATGCAATTAATAACTTTTGCTCCTGTCTTTTGTACTAAAATTTTGAAACTCTAAGACATAAGAATATCTTATCCATGCTAAAGTTTCATAGGATATTTACACATGTTTTTCTTTGTTCTAGACAGGCTTATATGCTTTCCTCAAAGTCATTCGAATCCTAAGAAAGGTCTCATCTTTGTGAGTGTGAAGATTATCCTAGTACTGTTGGCGAAATTTACTTCGTAAATTCTAGGTTATCTACGTTTGTGATTGAGGTACAATTCCCTGTAAAATGATTCACTTTTTTTTTTTTTTTTATCTATTGTCATTTCTGTATTCATTTTAATATTGTAGTATACTTGTCTAATGTAGGCATTTTCACGATGGATCTCTTCCTCAGTGACTCTGACTGTGAGAGTTCTAGTGAAAGTGGTATGGATGATCAAGAGGAAATAGACTTCTTGTATGGTGGCCAAGCACAGAGCATTTTGTCAAGTTTGGAGCTGAGCATTGAAAAAATTGACGATTTCCTCTCGTTTGAGAGAGGATTTATGCATGGGGACATGGTTTTCTCTGTGACAGATCCATCAGGGCAGATGGGCAGAGTTATTGGTGTCGACATGCTCGTCGATTTGGAGAACATTCATGGGAAAATTGTAAAAGATGTCAACTCCAAGAATCTATCAAAGATTCGATCCTTTTCAGCGGGAGATTACGTTGTTTGCGGGCCATGGATTGGTCAAGTGGACAAGGTCATTGATCGTGTAACCGTCGTTTTTGATGATGGGACAAAATATGAGGTCAACACCATGTATCAAGATACGCTGGTGCCTATATCTCCAAACATGTTCGAAGACATGCAATACCCGTACTATCCGGGACAAAGAGTCAAGGTTAAGCTTTCAACTGTTTCCAAGTCAGCCAGATGGCTATGTGGAACTTGGAGGGAGAATCAAGATGAAGGAACTGTTTGCACTGTGGAAGCAGGTTTGGTATACGTTGATTGGCTCACCTCTGTTCTCGCAGCTAGTAATCCTGATCTTCCTTCTCTGCCACGTGTGCTGGACTCGACAAAGCTGACATTATTGTCATGCTTTTTGCATGCAAATTGGCAACTTGGTGACTGGTGCATGCTTCCAGCTTCTGATCATAAGGGCATCATGGAACAGAAATTTGAGAGAGGGGATAGAGGAAGAAACGTTGGTTCGAACTCTGACGAAATTCTTGTGATTGTGAAGACCAAAACCAAAGTTAATGTTATATGGCAAAATGGGAGTATCTCTTTGGGCCTGGACTCGCAGACATTGCTTCCTGTGAGTGTCGTAAATTCTTATGAGTTTTGGCCTGAACAGTTTGTGCTAGAGAAAGGCACTTGTGATGATCAATGTCGTGGCCAAAGATGGGGTGTGGTTTTGGGTATGGATGCGAAGGAACGAACAGTGAAGGTGCAGTGGAAGACTCTTACTACGGCAGGAATGGAAGATTTGGATGGTAATCAGATGGTAGAAACTGTGAGCGCTTATGAGCTTGTTGAACACCCGCACTACTGCTACTGTTTTGGCGATCTTGTGTCCAGAGTGGTGCAGAATCAGTTTAATGATCAAGCCGATAAAAACAACAAGGCGACGGTTGGGGAGATAGATATGGAAGGCAAAAGCTATGGGAGGGATGAGAACAAGTTTCTTGAGAATTGTTACCTATCTTGCATTGGCAATGTTATAGGTTTCAAACATGGTGCTGTGGTGGTGAAGTGGGCTTCTGGTATTACAAGCAAGGTACCAAATCTTCGGATCATTACTTTTTCTTTTTTTATTTTTCATTATGTGTTGGGATTGGCAATATGATAGATCCAATATTATTCATTTGTCATTCTAACAGGTCGCACCTTATGAAATTTATCGGATTGATAAACATGACCATACAGCTGCAGTATCTTTGGATGAACATATGGACGACTTGAATGAAGGGATGGCTGAACATGACAAACAAACTTCAATGGTTCAAAAGGTAAAACTAGCTCTATTGCTCTTTGGCTTCCCACTGATGCTAGTACATAATGGTGCCAACAAACTTTTATTGTGGAATATGGTGCTCTGAAACTGATAATGTATCTAAATTATGTGAAGCTGGAAGAAGTGATATATTGAAATTGAGCATGCGTGTATGTTAGCAGCCTCAAATGGAAGAGACAAGGCATATAAATTAATTTATAAAATCTTGTATGACATAATGTGTTGTTTGGTTCACAGTTTGAGCCATAGTTCAAAACTTCTTGCCATAATATTTTCTCTCACAAAAATTCAAAGTTCTGTTCAAAATTTGCATTCAAACCTATGAACCAAACGGGCCATTTCTCTTTCCAACATCAATTAATGGTAGTTTCATGTTCAGGGTGTGCTGAACTCAGATGGTGATGGTGATGGTTGCAAGAAACACCTATGGGAGTTCAATTCCTTTTTCCTTCCACAAGCCGCCATTGGATTTTTCACAACCATCGCTTCAAGTCTACTTGGCGCCTCTTGTTCCACATCCCTCTCAAGTTCAACACCATTGGTCCACATTCCCGGGGTCGCAAGCGAATCTGGGATCCCTGAAGAAAAAAAAGTTGCGGAAGGGAGTGATCTGTGCAATGAGCCACAAATAATTGATCACTTGGATACATCTGTCAAGAAAATGTTAAATCAGGAAGCTAAAGAGCTTCCAGAGAATAAATACCTGCGTCATTCAACCGGGAATGAAAATCAAGATAAGTTCAGGCAGTTTGATATGGCTGTAGATTGCTCAGATCACAATTTTATAAGCACCGGTAAAGGATTCGCGTTGTCCCAGGTGAGAGAACTTGCTACAAATTCGTCTAGGAATAAATTGTCACATTATAGTACTCAAGATGACCTCTTAATTCCTTTCCATTGCATTTTGTTTCCTTATAGATAAAAAGAAGCTGGGTAAAGAAGGTTCAGCAGGAGTGGAGCATACTCGAGAAAGATCTCCCTGGTCAGTACTTTAATCCTTTTCGTTCCTTTAAGCATTTCGGTTAGCAAATTGCATTTGATCTCATCTGTTTCTTTTTTTTTTTTTTTTGTCAAATGATAGCATCAGGGGGGTCATAATTCTGGAATTTTGTAAAAAAAAAAATGTGGTTTTTGCGTTGTTGTAAATCCACAGAAAATTAAAATGGAATACAATTATATTTAATTTAAAATTTCTTAGTTGAAAACTTTTATAGCATGGTGGCATTTGACTTGCAAAAGCTTTTTTCTGATCTGAACAGAAACAATATATGTCCGCATTTTCGAGGAGAGGATGGATCTTATACGGGCAGCCATTGTCGGTGCCCCTGGAACTCCATACCATGACGGACTTTTCTTCTTTGACATATATCTCCCTCCCGAATATCCTCAAGAACCACCAGTAAGTTTCTTATAAGAACTTTATTTGGATGATTCTTCTCAATTAAATTCTTACACAAAATCTTGGATATGCAAATTTTCTGTAGATGGTGCATTATATTTCTGGTGGGCTTCGTGTTAACCCAAACCTGTATGAGTCTGGCAAAGTCTGTCTCAGTCTCCTCAATACATGGACGGGGAAAGACACTGAAGTGTGGAATCCAGGGAGCTCAAGTATTCTTCAAGTCCTTCTCTCTCTTCAAGCCCTTGTGCTTAATGAGAAGCCTTACTTCAACGAAGCTGGATATGATCAGCAGATGGGAAAAGCTGAAGGAGAGAAAAACTCAGTTAGCTACAATGAGAATGCATTCCTTATGACCTGCAAGTCCATGTTGTACCTGCTCAGAAAGCCACCGAAGGTACAATGTTGATGGCTTTTCTTGGATAGTAAAACATGCAACTTGTCGGATGGTCTATGAACGTACTAAATTTTACATATTGTAATTGAAATTGTCTCAAAAGAGCAGTAATATTGGGCATTAGTGGTGCCTAACACCATAACTCATTGTAGAGAGGGGCCCCACATGTGGGACCTGCTTGTGGACCTATTTTATTATGAGTTGTGGCATTGGGTACTACAAAAATGCTCTTTATTTTGCCTGTCCTGTTGTGAGTAATACACATTATTTGCAGCATTTTGAGGCACTTGTGGAGGAACACTTCAATCGACGCTCTCAGCACATTTTAATGGCTTGCAAGGCGTACATGGAAGGAGCTCCAGTTGGGTGTGCCGTTAGTTTTGGCGAAACCCAAAATGACCATCAAGGCGGAAGCTCCACAGGATTCAAAATTATGCTCTCTAAGCTCTTCCCCAAGCTTATAGAGGCCTTTTCCGATAAGGGCATTGATTGCAGCCAGATTGCAATGCCAGAAAAAGAACAGGCTGCTTGCTGCAAAAGTTCAAGTGGCAGAAAGATGACCCAAAGTCATTCCCTTCTTGTGTATAATATGTATAATTACAAGTGTGATGCTTGAAACACATTCAACAAAAACTGAAAAATTATAAAGAGAACATGTGGTGATTACAAGCGCAGTGGAAAAAAGTCCACATAAGTTGTAACATATGTATATTGGTGTTGTGAAGAAAAGTAAGAAGCAACAACAATAACAATAAGTTGGATTTGTGTGCTTGTAATTCTAAGCTCTCGTGTCTTTCAAGGTTGCCTCGAGTATAAATAAGTGGAGTCATTTGTATGTAATTCAATCTTGTTTTCATTTTCTTCTCTCTGGAGAAAGACAATCAATCAGAAAGAACAAAAGAAAACACAGAACCTGCAAGACAAGAGATGAGAATATTGGGGTATCGATGGATCTAAAGAATGTAAAAACGTCATTTCTTCTTTGGTCACAATGTCATTCTTTGGTTGCACCGTGCAAATAATTTTTAGGACAATAAATGGTTATCAAATTAATCTGAATGGTTGAACTTTGAGTTTTTTTTTAAAAAAACTTTAATATTGAGAAGAAATGAGACCATCAAAATTTAAATTTTAATGGATATACATACTCACGCCCTCAATCATTTGAGTTAGCTTCAACAGGCAAAATAAAATAATTTCTGCTGCTGAAAAATGGATTTAGATCAAATGACAAAATAGCTAGCCCTGAAAAAAAGAAAAAAAAAAAAAAAGAAGAGTTTTAATGGTCCAAATGGATTATACGATGCTTGAAAAAATGATTGCACCGCGAGAACACTTCTATTAGTCCATATGAAGTTTTTTTTAGTTGTTCTCGTTAAGTTTTAACTCCATTATGATGTGTTAAATTTTTAATAGGCTAAAATATTTTTCTTTAAAAAAAAAAAGAGGTATTTGGTTCTATTACCTCTTGAATTTGTCGCATACTTACAATTTATGCTGTCAACTTTTAGTTTTGGTAAGTTGTCTTCTGAACTTACAAATATATAGCAAATCACTCCATTGATAGCAATTTTAAGTTTTTGACTAAAATTGATATATGATTTTATATAGGTCATTACTTAAGAATATAAAAGGTTTTTTCATATAACTGTTAACCTAAATGTATACTGAAAACAAAGTTAATTTAAAATTTACTATTTTGATGAAAACTTAATTAAAGATATTAATGACAATAAATTTGAGCTCAAATGGATAAAAGTTATCATTCATGTCAACAATCTACTATACATGCATAACTACATGTAATTTCAGTCAAAAACTATAATCGTTATCGATGGAGTGATTTGCTACAAATTCGCAAGTTTAAAGGGCAAATTACCAAAATTTAAAGTTTATGGGTTAATTGTAAATATGTGATAAGTTCAAGAGGTAACAGTATCAAATACGTAAAAAAAAAATTAAAGAGAAGGTCTACGATGGAAAATGGTTTTCTTCACTTATAGAGAACAATCCAACGGTTATTATTAGATCTTAACAATGTTTTTCATGGTCTCTCCCACACTGTATCATAGTTTAAATATAATAAAATATTAAAAATATATATTTTATATTTAAAAAATCAAAATAATCACAAAATTAAACATATTTTTACATTTATATAAACGTATCAATTTTTAACAAGCATCAAACTAATTATCCAAACTACACAAATTAAATATCAAACTGATTACAAAAAAGTTCACAACTTTTTTTTAAAAAAAATAAATCAACTTTATTTAAAAAAAAAAAAGAAAAATACCTAATTTTACAAAATATAACACCATTGTTACACCCTAGCTTGACTCCTCCAACACGGCCAGCTACTGCCGCTGCTACGTTTAATCTCCAATGCAACTATTGCTACCTGACTTTTTGAGTCATTCTTTAATATTTTATTTACTTACTTAGCTGTAAAAATTTTAAAAAACTTTGTTTTCCTTTTCTTTTTCTTTTTCTACATATATATATATATATATATATATTTCATTTTTCATACATAATTATCATAACATGATTTTCTAAAAGAGTTTAGATTTTAAACTTAACTTATATTACATCTCACCTCATACTTAATATTTCTTTAAACTACATACTTCAAATTTATTATATATACACATATGGCGAAAAACCTTTCTGTGGCGGTATTCATACCTTTGTCCACATATTTGCCCATATATCATTGCTAGCTCAACAGTAACTATATTTTAGCCTCTTGACTAAATTTCCTACAGTATAAAATAATTAGGTGAGTTGTTGCTCAATAAGTCCAAACATAACCTGCAGATGTATCCTACTTATATGCATGATCCATTTATGGTTGTTTATGAGTATTGATTATTCTTTTCATATTTTTAACTTAACCAGGACCAAAGTGTTCGTACCATACGCACATGGGTGACACTGAAACTATAATATTACTTAAGACTCCCTTTAAATGGAGAGCTGGTACGACACTTCCTTTACTTGTATTTTGAATCATTTTACCAATCGTTAGTTTAGGTTGACATACCATACATGATGTTTTATTGACTTATAATAAGTGCATAACAAATGCATCTCTCTAAAAGTTTTAAATAACACATTTTCTTCCCAAAAAAACATTCTATTCCATATTGTAGGTGGGGTTTGAACTTACTTAGAATTGACACAACGTTAACCAATTTCCCTTCTTTTGCTATCCATGTAAGTGTCATTTTTGGACAATTTTATCGTTATTAGCCATCTTACTATTATCAAACTACATGTTGACACAAGATGTGAAAGTTAGTTATTGGATCGGGTTATTACTTAGTTTAAAAACCCAAGTGCTACAGAATTTTATTTCTCTTGTTTCATGATGCCTTACCATTAATTCACGTTAAGGGTCATTTTTCTACTTCGGATGTTTTAGGGTCCGTTCGGGTAATTTTGCAAAAAATGATATTTTACCCTCAATGGGCCTTTTAAGTTTTTCAGGCTTGTTTTTGCTAACTTGTCCACAAAATGTTACTTATTGATAGCAGGGTAAGAAATCGAGGTGTCGATTCTCTTTTTCCAATAAAATTCATTTAACAAAACTTTACAATTTTACCTTAAATATTGAAAATTTTGACGATTTTACCCCTGAAACTAAAAATGATCATTTTATATCATTGGCTTTGATTTTTTGCAAGGATTAAAATTCTCCAAAATTTCAAATCCAGATTCCTTTCATTTAAAAACATTTTTCTTTTTAATATTTAGTGAAATTTTTGTGATAAAAATTTGTAAAATTCATATATCATAAACCATAGGGAATTTTGACAGGTCATCCATTTTTCCTAACAATTTTGTTGAGATATACAACTTTCGTGTTTTAACTTTCTGAAATTCCTACTATATGGGGGAGTTTTCTACCATTTTTCAATTCTGCCAAGTTTTACAAATCTTTTCAATTTAGTCATTTTAAATTTTCACAAAACCTTGTTCATAAAAATTGTACATCTCACTATTTTTTATAGGTTTTTAAATCTTTCTCAGAAAATCAATCATGTTAAGACATGTCAAAGTTTTATTTATTGGAAAATCACCTAAACTTTACAATTTGTATGGTTTTTGTCCAACTTTGTTCTCAAGCACATCAACCCTAAATCATAGCCTTCCATCATCATAAACATACACATAATACACCACATAATCATGCCATAAAATCCCCTAAACATGTCATAGACTAATTTTTAGCAATTACATACCATATTGATAAAAAAAACAAAACAACAACAAACTTGAAAATGGAAGCTTAAGCTTTTTACCAAAAGATTTGTGAGCTTATGGATCTCCTCAAAGCTTGATTTTTGTCAATCTTCCTAGACAAAATCCATGGCAAGAGAACTCTTATCAAAATTCCCTCAAAAACCCAAAGTAAACCCTAGTACTCATGAGAAAAGTTTAAGATTTTTACCTTCTAGAATAGCCTGATCTTGAACTTAGTACTTGACCTTGATCTTCACTCTTGATTTGGAAGTGGATTTCTAGGTGATTTTTGAGCAAAGAAAATTGAAGGATGTAACTCTAGGGATTGCTGGTTTTGGAGAGTATAAATGGTGTGAAATCTTTTTTCTTTGTTGCATGGAGGATAAGTTTAAAACTTGATTTTTAACCACTTTTGATGACTCATCACAATTAGTCATCATTTGGACATTTTGTGGTAAAAATCTTGGCTTTCTTTTTATGGAGAAAATCAGTGCGCATATAGGGGTGTGGTTGCTATTTTTCTTCTTTTGAGTATCCAAAAGGTGGGTCAGTAGGCACAGCTGAGGTTGATAACGGTGATGTTTGGAAAGGATGGAGTACTATGAGAAAGCTCCTCAAACTTTGGGATCTTAGAGTTAAGGTTTAGGCATACTTTAAAATCATGAGTTGAGATCTAAAACTACATTAAATTGATAATTTAGATTGATTTAAGTAAAAATTTAATATAGAAATGAGTCTAATGAGTTGTGGTGGTTTTTATTTTAAGAGTTATAGTAACATAATTTTGAGCTATTGATCTATATCGTTTGGTATGCTGGATTGGATAAGATTATGGAGTTGGGATTGGATTGGACTGGACTACATAGGATTATGTTAAATCCTATCACATGTTTGGCACACACTGGATTGGACTAAATTAAATGTAATAAAAATTATTTTATTTAACTAATTATCAAATTATGAAAATAAAAGTAAATAAAAAAATACACTCAATTAAAATAATTAGAATATACATACATACATATATATATATATATAAATTGAAAAGAAAAAATTAAAAAACAATACACAAAATAAACTACATATATTACATATACACTGCCTCTGAAACACTCTCATTGGCCAGAGTACTATCCGACGAGCATTTTTCATTTGCTGGAGAGCCCAAGAGCTCCATTGGAGTTCCTTTCAAGGTCATGGAGTGCCTCAGCTCTCCACGTCTGCAAACAGCTTTTCGTCTTACACCACCACTTCCATAGCCGAAAACATCATCGGAGAATCCGAATAAATCATTCTTACAATTGCCGGAGACCTGTTCTCTTTTGCTTCCTCCGCCACTTCTCAGCTCGTGCTTGACGAGATCCAGTTTGAGGGGGGTCGCAAACTAGTTGGGTGGGTTGCTTTGGCGAACTCCGGCGATGGTGGGGGGCTTCCATGGGTGCTTAGTGGCAGACGAAGAGCTCCAATGGTGGCTGACAACTATCTCACACATGTGCTTGGGTGAGGTGGATTGTGAGATTATAGAAATATTACAATCCGGGTCAATGGGATTAGGAATCCCATGTGTTTTGGTGGGATTAATAATCCCATATTGTTGGGACTATTTTAAGATTATTAGATAAATTATCCAATCCAAGGTTGCCACCAAACATGGGACTAGGATAAACAATCCTAATCCTAGTCCTAATCTCATGTAACAAACAGGTTAAAGGTACAAAATTTACATTCCACTGGTGGAGTATATATACGCTCCCCAGACAACTTCTCTCAAAATTAAAATCTATAAACACATATCAACCCAAGAGAAGCAAAAGCCTAATAATGACTCATACCATAGATGAATCATATTCCTTTTTAAGGGAAAAAAAACTATTTTATAATATCATTTATTTTGAATAGCGCACCAATTACAACTAGAAAAATTCTTTTCATCATCATAAAGTTATAATCCTATAATTCATAAAACTGTAGTTTTAATTTAATATATAGTATATTTTTTAAACTAAATTTTATTATTTTATAAGTAATAAAATTATAAGCCATCAGCTTAAATAAAATTGCTCCCACAACTATGGATCTCATTAACACATCATATGCCATCTCACTTGATTTGATTTGTCTCCAAAATTCCATTTTTCCTCTATAAACCTGCAAAATTACCATCCCAAAGTTGATGCTGGCACTTCTTCATAAAAAAGAAGAAGCACCAGCCGCTTTCTAAGAGTTTTGTTTAACAAAACAAAGAAAACGGAGCAAAACTCAGAAAAGAAGAATATTTTCACCTTTGATCTGCTCCCTCTAGCACAAGCACAACAATGGCGGCAACTTCTTCTCCTTTACACAAATCCAGAGAGAGGTTTTTTCAAACAAACCTTTCGACAACCCAAAATCTTTCATTCACACGTCTCCTCCTCTTCATCATCCTCTGCGCCAGCTGCGTCCCCACGAGTTCCGCCGAAGAGCCGCCAATTTTAACCTCGGATTTCGAAAGCTCATACAGCCGACATTGCGATCACATCGTCGCCCAATCTCCCTCGCGTTCCCACGGGATCCTACCCTCCGGTTCCGGCGTGTGCGACTTCCAGATTGGTTATTTTAGAGGCGGAAACCCACTCTTCAACCAAACTCCGACCACCGGAGGTGCCTACAGACCTCAATTCGTGCTCTTCCGTCCCTACAGCACCGGGGCGACTTTCGCCGATGGCGTCTACAGATACCGAGCAGCGCTGAATCTTCGCGACTCTATGCCGCCGTACTCCGGCCGCCGGAATCTGCGTCTGGTTCGGTTTCGGGGACCAAGGTTTCCGTTGCAGGGCCGGCGCGTCAGCTTCGCGCTGAAGGGGTTTTGGTCGGAGACTTCTCGGAAGCTTTGCATGGTTGGATCAGGTCATGTTCCTTATGGCGGGACGGTGAACTCTTTTCCTGTTGTTCTTAAGCTTAATTATCCGCATAATTCTAATATAAACTCTAGTTTAATTAGTGGGAGTTTGGAGAGTTTGGATGATAATGGTAGTTCGAACTACTTTTCGCGGATTTCAATTTTGGCTTTGTCTCAGGATTCGAATTATGATTACACATTGATCGGGAAAGAAAACGGTAATGGATGCTCGAATGGAGAGAATAGAGAGAGCTTTTTGGCTCTGCCAAACAATGAGAGATGTTCTATTCTTGGAGGTATAGAGAGGTTTGAGTTGGTGTATGGTGGTGATTGTAAGAGTGTTAATTGCAATCCTCTTGGTGGGAGTTTTGGCTATGCGCCTAGTTATATGTTTTATCACAGGACTAGATGTGATGAAGGGAATAAATGGAAAATGCTGTTGGGTTTTTCCAACTCTTACTATAGTGGTAACAGGTTTCCTTTTGAACCAAGCACTACTTTCATTGCTGAGGGAGATTGGAATGAGAAGGAGAATCGATTCTGTGCCGTTGCGTGCCGGATTTTGAACTATACGGAGTCTTTTGATAATGCTTATGTTGGAAATTGCTCCACTGGGTTCAGCTTGAGATTTCTGGCGAGTTTGTCTCTACGGAACGTGAGTAATGTTGTCGGAGAAATTTGGAGCAAAAGTGCAACAAATAGTTCGGGTCACTTTGATAAAATTGGGTTCCAGAGTTTCAATGAGGAGTTATTGGATTTGTTAGGTGTTAAGTATGAATATACTGTGATTGACACCCTTAGAGAAACTTGTGTGAAAAAGAATGTTGCTAGTGGCAAAGGAAAGACATACCCAAACGAGCATTCATTGGACATGAGATTTGACATGTCAGTGAGAAACAGCAATGGACAAGTTGCAAGCGGCTATTCGGCACCATTTTATGTGGGCAGTCAGCTTTATAGATACCAGTTCTTCCGGACTTCCTCTCCACATTTAATGCAGGCAGATTTTTCAGCTGCACCAAACAGCAGCCTAGTGAACATTAGCTACAAGATTAGCTTCACACCTCCACCTGATTTCAAGTTCAGTCGTGATAGTTCTTTGTCCAATGCAGTGGAAATTTCTGCTGAAGGAACGTATGACAGAGATACTGGTGTGTTATGCATGACTGGATGCCGTCATCTTGGATCAAACCCTCAAAACCTGGTTACAAATGATACATTAGATTGTGAGGTTAAGATTAGCATCCAGTTTTCTCCATTGAATGCAAATACTGGAAAAAGCATCAAGGGCGCTTTTGAAAGCACAAGGAAAAAATCGGACCCTCTTTACTTTGGGCGTCTTGAGTTGTATTCTAGTTCAATCTACACCGGCCAAGCTGCAGCATCCATTTGGAGAATGGACCTGGAGATAACGATGGTTCTCATATCCAATACCCTTACATGTGTGTTTGTGGGCTTGCAGCTCTTCTATATAAAATCTCACCCGGATGTACTTCCATTCATTTCCATTGTGATGCTTATTGTTCTTACCATGGGCCACATGATTCCTCTGCTGTTGAACTTTGAGGCCTTGTTTGTCCCAAATCGTAGCCAGCAGAATCTTTTTCTTGGAAGTGGTGGATGGCTCGAAGTAAACGAAGTAATTGTAAGAGTAGTGACGATGGTGGCCTTCCTTTTGCAGTTACGCCTTCTCCAGCTGACCTGGTCATCAAGACATGGTATTGGAAATGAAAAGAATTTATGGAATTCTGAAAGGAAGGTTCTTCATCTTACTTTACCTCTCTATGTTAGCGGGGCATTGATTGCTTGGTTTGTAAACCACATGAAGAACGCTTCCGGGATCTCGCATAGGGTGTTTCCGAACCCACATCGCAAGGCTTACGTAGTGGCTCCATTTCAGCGGCGTTCTTTCCAGCAGCATTCTCTTTGGAACGACCTGAAATCTTATGCTGGTTTGGTCATGGATGGTTTTCTGCTCCCACAGATACTCTTCAACTTGTTCTCCAATTCACGAGAAAAGGCTTTGGCTCCTCTGTTCTACGCAGGAACTACCGCGGCCCGTCTTCTGCCACACGCATACGATCTTTATAGGGCTCACGCTTATGCTTCATTCCTGGATCTATCTTACATTTATGCAAGCCATAGAATGGACTTCTATTCCACTGCCTGGGATATTGTCATCCCTTGTTGTGGCCTGGTGTTTGCCGTCCTAATTTTCTTCCAACAGAGATTTGGTGGCCACTGCATTTTGCCTAGAAGGTTTAGACATAATTCTGTGTATGAGAAAGTCCCTGTGATCAGCAATGATGATTTATGACAGAAGAAGTTTCTTAGTTTTTTAGAGGCATCTGTGTCGGTACCAAATTTATGATGTCAGAGCAGCATTGGTTGGATATCTTGAACAGGAATCATAACAATCGAAAGAAAATGCCATCAAATTTAAGGATGGATATGGAAGCTTTTGTTTTGTGGGGACAGACACAGAGAAGGTTTTTAAGAAAAAAAAATAATATAAAAAAATTGTTAGTTTTTTCCCCCTCGAATTATTCCATTGCAAGTAATTCATAACTGGTATAGTAAAATGAATCGCCGTTGTTTCTATGACTTTTGCATTTTAGTAGTTGCTAGCAAGTGCATTTTTAAGCGTATAATGACCACTCAAAATGGTTTGCAACCATGCCCTCTTAATGTAATTCCATTTTCCCCTAATGTTTTTTTTTTTTTTCTTTGAAATCTTTCCTGATGTTTCTAATTGTGATATAAAAGCTTTTTAATTGAATTTAAGGTTTTTTTTTTATAACAATTACTTCTTTTTTATTCAAAACTCTATGAAATGGTGTCAAAATTCATTGATTTATGTATTATATGCGGAGGAAGAACTTTCCAACGAAGGAATAATTGCTTTACGATTTTCACTTCAAGATCGATCAGCAGGAAATTTCACTTCAAGATCGATCAGCAGGAAATGTCTTGTATCGAAAGTCATTTAAATAAAATGTACAATGGTACGCTATGGCATGCTTTATAAATGTATTATTATGGTTTTTATCGAACAATTTCGACTTAGAACAAGAAAAATGAATTTCATTTCTAGCGTGTGCGTTTAGCCTTTTAGGCAAAGAGTAATTAAAAGCTTCCATCATCTCAAGCAAAAATGCAAAATGATATATGAATCTTTAACAACATTATTATGATCTCCACTACGATATTCTCTTTTCAAAAAATTACTTCAAATGGTTGTGGAAAATAAGAATTTTGAAGCACAAACTTAAATTGGAATAGGGAAGAACAAAATTCTCTCTTCATTAATTGCTTGGAGTAAGAAATCTGATAGCCTTGCATCTGGGTATTAGATTGTGTATCAGTAGAAACCAGATAACAGCTTACAACGAATGAAGAGAAGAAGAAGAAATCCCAGTTATCAACAAATGCTTTTGAGAAGCCTAGAAGCCACCTTAGATATGGACAATATTTACACAACCAGAAGATAGCTATCAAAAACAACAACATGCTCTACACTCCTACCCACGATCTCATGTCAATACCCCAGTTGTAGAACGATACCTCTATGGGGGACTGAAAATATGAACAGCTAAATAAGTACAACAGAAGTAGCAGGGTTATGAAGTTGATGTGAAAACTAAAGATCAAACTTCAGGAGCAAGAGCAATTACATACAAAATGCTTCTTCGGTCATCGGAATTAAAGGCTGGTCTATTCATACCCTGAAAAACAATATAATGTCAGATTGTAAATTCCCAAAAACACACTACAACACAGTAACCAGTGAACAACGAAAGCAAGATAATTAGTTAAAAAAACCTAAAAGAATTGTATTAGGTCACATACCAAACATCTAAATCCAAGAAAACCTAAAGGATTTATTCAAGCAACTGAGAAATCATTAACGCAACTAGTGACTATTATTTTTCAGGTCTCACCAGCTCATGTTGAAGTATTTAGGATCAAGAATGCGTTGTAGCACGGTATATAGGAGGAAATCCAGAAATTTAAGACTTTCATGGGTTAGAATTTACCTCTACTTGCATTTCAGTTGGTCTTTTTGCCAGTAAGAATACGAGATATCTGAAGTCCCCTGCTAAATGCTTCATTAAATAAGATCCTAGTCTGCATTGACTGAAATCCGGGTAACCATGAAAGCAATGCGACGGGAGCCATGACAATAATTCCAAACAGCATGTCATACAACCGAGCCACCGAAACCACTGTCTCCCACACCATGGTTGACTGCAAAAATGGTCTAAGAACCTGTGCTATTAATATGATACCCCACCCTGTGGGGATGAATGCCAAGAGACTCGAGACAATATCAAGAAATTTAAAGCCAGTGAACTCTAGCAACAGAACCACTACAAGTACTAAAACCATAATGACAAGAAGCTGAACAAGCCGGTACTTGATATGCTCCTTCATACCATATTTGTCACGGGCGTACGAGATGACCATATAAATGCCAACGGCCACAACCATGTATATCCAAGACAGCAAATAAACAGCTATACTGGTGTTTCCACCAGCAATGCCCAGCTGATACACAATACCGTACTGGAAGAAGAAGAAACGAAGGTCTAAAATTATCTCCAAAAGCTTTCCCCAAAGACCAGTCGTTCTCAGGTGATCTTGCTCTTCGTACCACCATCTTTCCCAGCTCTGATCAGCGGTTGTAAACACCCCACCAGTATACCATAACCAATTCATGAAATTTTCAAAGTCATCCACAGTTTTGAGCCAATCAAATCCAGAAGGGTTGAACACGAAAGGAGCCATTATCCAAGACACTACAAGGAACCAGTTGGAGATATTCAGGATAATGTAAACAAAAGTATTGCCAGCATTGGGGCTATATGAGGCATACACTGTCAAAATAATGCCAAGCTCGACGGCCTTAATAAAATGGCTTCGAGCATAAAGTCGATAGTTCTCTGCGAAACTCCTGTGCTGCACCACGAAACCACGTCCAGTTGCCCGGTATTTTGCACCTCCATGAAGAATGGTCCGACCAAAGAAATGGGTGCGAGTTCCCATGGAAAATGTGTAGAAAAGCGATGCAAGCTGTGCATGCATTGTCAGAAAATCCCAAATTGCTGGAAGGAAGCCATGTTCTAGGGAGTTCTCAACAATCATTGGGAGGGCAGTGAATAAACCGAGCTGTATAATAAACTGCTGGTTCAAGACTGAGCCAAGGGCTTTATTGTTGCTGGTGCTATCATTAGCTGCATCCTCGACCCCGCTAAGAGCAAGATAAAGGCGGCCCCACAAAAGAGTATACGCAGCCAGTACCACCATCATTGTGTCGAAATAGAACCCTACAGTAGTGTAGAAAAAGGAGAGCATTCGAAAGAAATCCAGTCTATGACCCAACCGGTACACATCTCTGCTCAAGACCTGCTCACCGTTGCCACTGGCAATCTTAGCTTCAAACATTGAGATCTGATTCAGCCCAACATCTCTCCCCTTGCCCACTTGTATATATTCATGATGTGTCACATTCCCCCCTCGAAGGGTGCAATTGAAGCCAGCAAATATGTCCTCGCTGATATTGATTACTCTTGAAGCTTTGCTAATACCACCCCGACCCAAGAACCATAATCTATCAAACACATCGGGATGACCATAGTGCATTCTCACCTTTAAAGGATTTGCTAGAACACGCTGGCCCAAGGTCACAAAACTAGTTTCTTGGGCAGACATGAACCAAGCAAGTGAGGACACAGAACCTGTGAAGATATTCTCACGGACACCCAAAATGGTTGGCTTTCTGAGACCATAATTGGCCTTAAATTCTTCTAACAAGTTCCGCATCTTGAGCGCCTCCTCGAAATAGTTGTCTTGGTTCATGTCAATTGTTTGGAGGGCATCACCCCGAGTGAAGATTATAGCATGGTTCTGGTTTTCTGGTTTGCCTTCACCAAGCTTCAAGGGACCAGGCAACCTGATCCTATAAATCTCCACCTCCCTTCCCAGCTGCTGATCAAACTTGGCGAGAACAGAATAATACTCAACGTCATCCCTACCCAAGTCAACCTGATCAACATAAGCAATTCGAAGAGCCTCATTGGTTTTCATCAAGTATAAGATCTCTTCAGCCCGTTTATCTCCTTTTGCCTTGTGTTGGCCATACTGTTGGCATGTAACCACATATGTGAATTTCATTAGAGCGCACCCGAACTCATGCCCTTTAAACAAAAGAGTTACACCAGTAACAGCTCTGCTGAGTTTCCGTGAAGGTGGCTTGCCTGGCTGAAGACCATGCAAACCTCTGTTTCGCTTTGACGAACCATGAGAGGCAATTTGATGAGACCCATCTCTTATGTCCATCTCCGATGCATAATCAAGAAAGGCAAGCATCTTAAGGGCCCTATAATAGTACATCATTCCTCTGACAGTGCGAGATAGCGTCTGGCCTCTGTACGATGCCCAAAGTCGGAGCTCTCTTGGCTTTTTATCCCATATATCATTTTCATCCTGCAAGCCCTCTCTGCGCATTCGCTCCATGAAGTTCTTCCACTCGTCTTCATAAATCTTCTGTAGGTAAAACAGCGTGGAAATGCCATCTTCATTTTCTTTCCGAAGCGCTTCTAGTTTGAACATCACTTCCTCATCATAGTAAGGTGTCAGAACGCTGAAAGCCATCATTTTCTCAACAACCGGAGCGCGAGGCATATTCATGAAAAGAGAATTACTGAAGAAAGCAATGCGCCTTCTTGCTTCAATGTTCCTTGGAACATTGTGCATGGAGTCTCTGGCCGTGAGGATTGTATGAACACGCCGCAGCTGCCTGTAGAAGTCTGCATCCTCAACGGCAGGGAACTCGACAGCATTTTCAAATAGCAAGCCTGCATCACTTTCCAGAGTGACACTCGCCAAGCCTTCCCGCCTCAACTGCTCAATGGACTTCTTCACCTTTGGAAATTCTCGAACTGAAAGTTCATACAAGGCTTGCAAGAAATTCACCGCTCTGTTTATATCTTGCTTTGGTTGCAGCAACAGTTCAATTAGTGAAATCAACTTGGCATGAATTTTTTGAAGCAAAGACATCTTGTACTCTGCCGTAATTTTTCCTCTCTGAATGCAGTCATCTATGTCCTTGAAAAAATTCGTAACAATCAAGTACTCTTCACTGCCATACTTGACAACCTTGAATAGCAAAGCCTTGACGCTATCATAAGCTTCAATGACGGCGCAGCGCCGATATTCATTCTTGCATATCTTAAACCAAAGCGACCAGTCAGGCTCATCTGCCAGCTCTGTTGCCTGAGTAAGAGCAAGCAATAGCTCATTGCATAGCAGGCAACTAGGCCAACGAATAACTCTAATACCCCAGTCATTCGGCGGCAATTCTAACAGCTCTTGTTCCTCATCACTAATTAAATCTTCTTCCCTAAAAGTTATCACAATCTCGTTCCATATCAAGGCAAACCGGGTAGTTTCAACTTGGCTCGATTCTATCTTCTTGTAGGCCTGACCAAGTCCATATCTCAGCTTCAATCTATGGATTGCGTCCCGGAACTTCTTCACCATTGACATGTCAGAACCCGGTAACCGCTCTTCGGGCATGAGATTGAATTGCATAGCACTAGCAAAGAACTGAAACCTAAGCCTAAGCTGTCCGATGTTCCGAATCTCACCCAGATGGGAAAAAAGCCCAATTACCGCGCCAGCCATGGAGGAGAATATGGAATACCATATTTGCAAATCCATCAGATACATCAACACAACAGGAACCCACAGCAACACGACCGCTATCTCGTTCGTGCTATTAAAGAACTCGTGCCATTTGTATCGGTGGCCTTTAAGATTCAAAAGAGACTTTGTTGGGGCAACAAGAGGCTTGATTTGCATGAAATAACTAAATGAGAACTTGGAAGCCAACACCAAAATCCAGAAAACCGTGTACTTAATGTTATCAACAAGCCCTTCCCTCAAGCCACGCCCGACGAAAATCCGGGTATAGAACCACCATGTCAACCACGAAACTATCCTCCAATCCAACTCCTCAATTAAGTTTCTAATCCAAGGAACCACAAAGAGAACCAATGCAAGCAATTCCGGAATAACAAAAATAGAGGCAGCCTCAAGAAAAGTGATTATTCTCCTATTGGCTTCATCAGTCCACCTCGAATCGGAATTCTTCTGAATCCAAATCCTCCCATAGAACACCGAAAACACAATAGTCCACGTCAAGGCAACCAAGCTTTTCAACACCATCCTCACACCAAGCCATATTGTCTCCCTCGAGACCAAGCTGTATTGAGTCCCGGCATCGAGCACAGACTGCAGAAGCCGGAGAGCGCTCCAGGTGATGAACACCGTGAGCAGCTTTACCTGCACGTCCCTGCTCTCCAACGCCTGCCATGGATACTTCTTACCCGGCCAAGCAACGATGATCGAGGCCTGCAAAAACAATATCAACAACGTCCAAAGCTTATCAAAACTCCTAAACACATTCCAAAATGACCTCTGCTCGACGAATCCGGTCTTCCCGACCCGCTTGTTCTTTGGCGTGGTGGCGAAGAAGTTGCACGTGAAGTCTAACGGCCATTTCAGCCTGGAGAAGCACCTTCGGCTCCAGAAATACTCGTTGATGTCGTCGTAGTTCCGCCACGCCGAGTGCGGGGCCTTCCCGTTCCTGCTGCTCTCGATTTCGGCGCTTATCGTCTGGTAAATCGGCATCACCACGCATTTCAGGAACGCGCACTCGCCGGAAATCGAAGGCAGGAACGGCCTTCCGGTGTCCCGGTCGAAGTATTGCTCGTCGAGGACGTGGTTGAGCTCCATGGCCATGTGGTGGTAGATGTAGCAAATGCATTCGGGAGCGAACCTCAGATTCCCTGCCTCCCCCCAAATTAGAAGGTAGAGCGCGACGTAGAGAAGCTCGCGACGGAGATCGCCGCCATCGCGGCGGCTGGAGGAGAGGTGGACGTTGGACTTCCGGCCGAGGTAGGAACACCAGTTGGTGTAGTTCTGGAGGAGTTTGCGGCGGAATCGGCGGAGGACGGAGGGCTGGAGGGCGTCAGCGGTGGTCGGAGTAGGCTGGAGGCGCATTTGGGAGTTGGCGAGGTGGAGGACGATGTGCTCCCTCTGGTTCCTAACGTTGTCGTTTTGGAAGCCGAAGAACAGGCCGAGCCAGTCCATCAGGTCGTAGCCGTGGTTCCAAGCCACGAACGGCGGCTTCCGGAGGTCGCCGACGGACCTCAGCGCCGCCGCCGCGGCGCGTACCTCCGGGTACCGTAGCGACGGGTGGTCCGTCAGGAGGTCGTGAATCGGGATTATGTTGTACACTTCTCCCATTGGCGGCTGCGGCGGCGCATAAGTCCCAACACTTCCCCCGCGCGTGGCCTGAGTATGCTGCCTACCGTCGTTGTTGCCGCCGTGGTTGTTCATCATCGTCTTTTCTCCTATCTTCTTCAGATTTGTATTTTACGGCGCCGTTTTAAGTTGTTTCTCCATTTTCGGTCCGTTGCGCGTTGCTTTGCTTGCTGGGTGCTGCTATTACTGCTGAGAAGAAACTGAAAGGTCGACGACTTGATGGACGTGGGAAGTAAAATGTGGGCCGTGGCCTTAGAGAGAGAGAGAGAGACGGGCACGCAAATTAATATCCTTTTTTCTTTTTATTTTCGTTTTAAGCACATTACTTGTCCAGCCGGATCTGAATTATGATGCTTTTTTTCCTTTCAGATAAAAAACTGACGTGGTTGTTACGCGCCGTAGTACTGATTTAAGAATGTTGGCGATGTTTGGTTACGCGCGTGTGGGATTCATGTTGGAAGGGTGGAGGGGCCTAGAAAGTAATACCCGACAATTATTATTCTATGGATTTCACTACACGACAGCGTCTTCAGCCTGCGGGGTTTCAAAGATGCTGAGGGCCACCAATCTTAAGGTATGTTGAACTTAATCACTCATATTTAAATTTAAGTATTAAATTTTTTTTAAATATATATTTAATTTTTAAAAAATTTAAATTATTTAAGTATCAACGATTTAAGTTTTTAAAATTCTTATTTTTTAAAATTTTAATACTTAGATATTTTTGATACAGTAAAAATTAAAATTCTCTCTCTTATATTTGTGAAAAAAATCATAACTTCTTCATTTGATATCAATTGAGATGATTCTTTTTTCACTGTGTTTCTAATGAAGAGATGAATAAATCAATATTCATATTGCATATTTTTTAAGATCATTAACATTAAGATTTTATTAGATTTATTAATAAATCAAAAACTATCTTCACTACCTCTCGAAACACAAATTTTAATTTTATTTCATACTCAGATTGAAACTTAAATACACATACAAACGTCAATTCGAATAACAATTCAAATCACTAACTCAAATCCTAATTCAAATTACATTAACTCAAATTAAATCATTCAAATTAAATCACTAATTCGAATCTATTTACCAAACAAACCCTTAAAACACAGTGACGGATAAAAAGTGAGCTTTATTTATGGTCTATTTGGTAAATAAATTTAAATTGTGTTGATTTATATTATTTTGATTTGAATTACGTGATTTGAATTAATAATATATGTTGTTATTTAAATTGACATTTTGATGTACATTTAAAGTATTGATCTAAATAGCGAATAAAATTGAAATATGTGTTTGAATAGATAATGGAAAAAATTTCAATTTATTCATAAATCTAACAAAATCTTAATGTTTATAATCTTAATAAATATACAATATAGAACTTGATTTATTCATCTTTTTATTAAGAATGCAACAAAAAAAGAATCATCCCAAATGGATATCAAAAGAAGAAAACTTGAATTTAAATGATTCCTTTTATCTGAATTTGAGATAAACAAACACATAAAATTCTAAAGATTTAAATCAAAAAAATTGACCAACTATACAAAATAAACAGCTCCCTACGAGTTGTATACTATAGAACTCTTCTATTGAACGGTGCTTCACTCGCATAGTTAATAAGGAAAAAAGTTAAAAAATAAAAAAAGTAAATAGACTTTAAGCGACAAATGAATATTGACGGTAAAAATTCAATGAATTTGAGCAATAAAAGATTCTCTAAAGGTTTTTTTGGCTTATCGTATGTATGGATAAGCTTATAAAGTGAAAGGTTTCTTGGGGAGTGAAAAATTATGTCACCATGGAGATTTACATGTATTTTCCTTTTACATTATGCATATGAGTAATAATTGAGACATTAACTCTAATTTTTTTTTTTTATCAATTCTTGAGTTGTTATTTTTGACTAACAAATGTTTATTACTTATTAATGGTATAATATTTTTAAAAATCGATTAATAAAAAAGTAACATGAGCTGATATAAAAGCTACTATTAAAGTTAGTGTCTTAATATTTATAAAGCAGACATGAACAGACATTTTACGTTTTGTTTGAATGTTATTTTTATTGCTTCACGAATTCAAATGCCTTCAATATTATACTATTTAAAGAGAATATTGAAAGCTTATTTAATTGTCCACTATGTAATGCTTAAGCTTATTTAATATACTATTCAAATATTGTCTTATTTAAAGACAATATTTACTAATATAAGGAAGTAATATGCTATTCAAAGCACTTTTATATTTAAAGTGTTTTTATTTTTTATTTTTTTTATATTTTGATGATGATGATGATGATTCGGACCCGTAGACAATTTGCACATGCAAAAGTTCTTCAAAAAGACGCCGAGGCATGGCTACAGGACAAATTTAGACCGACTCTTTCACGAGCCCAAAAAGTGGGCTTTTTGATAAATTAGTTATAATTTCAGTAAGCAGGGCCAAGGGAAAAGCGTTTTTGCTACCTTTTGGAGTGTTTATCTTTGGCAGCTATTCGGGAGGTTGTTTGTCCGTTAAAAAACTTAAATTACATAAGACATAGGACCTGTGTTATTGCATGTCTGCATGTGCTTTTGGATTATTTATATTAGTCAGCCGCACGTGTTTGTAACGTGGGCTGGGCCCTAGCACCTGGTCGGAAGGCCCAAATGCATATTGTTTCTAAGTTAAAGCTATGAGCTGGTATAAAAAAAAAAAAAAGCAAATAAATACAAAAAAGTGTCCGTTATATTTTAGTTAAAAACAACATTTGTCTTTGGATTTTAAAAATTTTAAAAGTATTCTTTATATTTTTCAAACCATCTAAAAACCATCCTTTCTTTTTAACTCTTGTCATTTAATTTGTTAATATGACCAAGCCATCCTTGAAGAACAAACACAATCCAAAATATGTGTTGGGTTATACTAGTTTCGTAATCCCCTCTCTTAGATTCACCATCAATGTAAATGAATTTTTAAATATCTATGTGAATTTTTTTTGAAAGATATATGTTTTTTTTTTCATTTGAAGAAGAAAGTGAAATCTTTTCCTTTTAAAAGAACCAAGACTTAGTATTATTTGGTCATTTGCTATTAACAACTTGTCTTTTTGAGCCATTACTTACCTTGTTTAAATATCATTTCTTAAACTTAATCTTAGTTACTAGCAAGAAAAATACTAGGTAAATTTTTTCTTTCTTTAAAACGTAACTGTTGCAACATAAACTGGTACATAGTTCAAAACATAACTTTAAAATTATCCAAAACATTTCTTAAAATTTTTTGAGTAAATATTTACTTTCATAAATCAGGTTCTATATAGGAGGAGTGGTGTCAATTTTTCCACCTTATGGGAGATGTGCCCAATTCTCCATCTCATGGGTGTCATTTTGGTGGATTTCCATGTAAGAAGTAGGATAGATTGCTCCAATAGTTTGTAACCTTTCACAAAAGTGAATATTTGGTTTTCAACCTTCTATTTTTGATTTATTGGTCCTCAACTTTTGATTTTAGTTATTGAGGGACCAATTTAACAATCAAACAGTTAATTTTAGATGGAAAAAAGTCACAAACTAGTATCCAAAGTTATCAAAAAGATGACAAATTAGACCCTAAAGTAATCATGACAAAATGGTCCACAAAATTAACTATTTAACGGCTAAATTGGTCTCTTAGCAACCAAAATGAAAGGTTGGAAACAGATAAATCAAAAATAAAAGGTTAGGGACTAAAATCACACTTTCGTAAAATATTGGGGATTAACGTGGTAATTTACTTTAAGAATTATTTTGATATAAAAATTGTTTCCAATTGCTTAGCCACAACCAGTTTGTGAGGTGGCAAGTTTTCCACCTTATGGGTGTCTCTTAGTGGGCCTCACTTTTCCTTTTTAAACTGTCTAAATTTACCCTGTTAATATTTTTCTTATACACCTGGTATGTTTTCTATACTGCCATTATATTTTTTATACAGTTTATGGGGTTCTCAACCTTTCATACTAATCGGCATTCTCCAAATAGTATAATTTTCTATACTGCTTAACTCTATAAGTCTAATTTCTATACTACTTAACTTTATAAAGTATAATCCTTATACTACAGAAAGTATCCCTCCGAGTTATTTTTCTTCTTTTTTTCTCTATCCTTTCTCTCCCTCTCTTTCCTTGCCAGCACCAATGGCAAAAAAAAAAAAAAACAGAGAAAAAAAACTAACAAATAATCACAACAACAACCCCAATAACAACTACAAAACTACAATCTCATGTGCACTCCGACGACAATCGAACAAGGGATAATGTGTTCCTCTTTCTCCTCCATGCAATGGTCCTCTCTTCTCCACGATGCCAACCCGCTATAGTTTTGATTTTCCTGTTCATCATCAGCGTGTGAGTCAAAGAAGACAGGGGAAGAAAGAACTAGCTTCAATGATTGGAAGTTGCAACTGCAACGACAAACCGACAAAGACAGGGATCCATCGTTGTCTTTCTCATCTGTCGTGCATGAGCTCGAAGGTCACATTTTCCCTCTTCTTCGTCGCTACTTCGTGTGTCACTCAAAATCCATAGGGAGATCACTTGAATTTGTCGTCTCCATCGTGATCAGTTTCATCTCTGTTGTCAAGTTTCGTTGCTTATGTGATGCTCAAGATCCACAACTGAGATGGCAAAAATCCATGGTGCTTGAGATTATGGCTGAGATAGCTTGAATCCGTCATCTCCATTGTGATCGGCTTCATCCCCGCAATCAATTGTCGTCGCTCGTGTAACACTTAGATTCATGGCCAACTAGGTCTTGATTTTGATGGTAAAAGAGAGAGAAAGGAAGGGGAAAGAAAGAAAGAAAAAAAGGAGAGAGAAAGAATGGGGGAGGGGAAAGAAAGAAAAAAAAAAGGGAGAGGTAAAGAATGGGGGACAAAAAGTGAGAAAAAGAAGAGAGAGTCAAAATTTATGGCATATAATTTCTTAACTTTTACAATTTGTGGCCTAAAAATTACATGGGTTCAAAATGTGTATATAATGTAATTTTTTCTACAATAAAAGAATTAATTTCACTTTTGACTCTTGAATTGTGGATTTGTTTGGGATATCTTGTGCTTTTATTTTTACAAAAATTGTAGTAAATGTCATTGTTTTTTCAAAACTTATTGAAGTACAGAGGAGGCTTTGAAAATATTTGTAATGAATAGCAATAAATAAAAAATTTATATGGGAAAAATATTTTATACTTATCTATTTATACTGAGTCAAATTTTTATTGGTCATTTTCTTTTTATTGCTATTTACTATAAATATTTTAAAAATCTGATATTTACTTTAAAGAAGTTTCAAAAATCTGATATTTCTTTCATTTCCCTTATTTTTAAGTAGTAGAAGAAAAAAATCATAAGCTAGGCTTTTTAATTAATGTTTAGATAGTGTATGAATAATTTTTTTTTTTTGTTTGAAAAAGTTTTTGAACTTGTTTGATTAAATAAATTAAAAGCTCTTTTTTTTAGGGGTGTCAAAAGTTCTTATAGGTATAAAAAAATAGTATAATTCAATGATATGGCTGAAATTCTCAATTTGTTATTCTTAAATATCAGATCAATGATGTAAATAAAAAAACTTTTCATATGCACTTTTTTCATGAGCACAAAATGGTTGACTTCTTTTAAAAGTATTTATTAAAACCAAAAACATTTTTTCAGGGTCCATACAACATATGTTAAAAATAAGTTTTTTCAGCAAATAACCCAAAAATAGCTTTTTTAAAGCCATTTTAATCACGCTCTATGCAATTTGTATCATTTTGGCATCCAAACTTTAAAATGTAATAAATTACACCCATAAACTATTCAATTTGTCTTGTTTTGTACTTTTTTGTTACAAAATCAATTAAATATTTACAAAATTGAGCCAATAATTTACTTTTGGCCCCTAAACATTAAATTATGACAAATTTTGCCCTTCAACTATAAAACTTGTCCCATTTTGACTCTTTTAATTATTAAATGTATTAGATATTGAGATAAATGACCATTCTCACTTTTTGTTCTATATCTTGAAGGCAAAATCCCTAAATTTTTTTATTTCTATTATATAAGATTTATTATTTTCATCTTTTTTTTTACAATTTTTTAATAAAAATTTTATTCTTTTTTTTTTGTTTAGAAAGTTTTACCTAATTTACTTCATTACATGACTTATCTTGGGTTTATACCATTGTGAATTAAAATAAAAAATGTATATATTAACAAATAAGAAAAAACACTTGCATATATGGATACATCAAAGTAATGACCATGACATGTAGAGACTATTACATAACCTATTTGTTATTTTATGACTAAATTTTAAGATTGAAAATTTATGCAAGTGACATAATAATGAATACTACATTTAGTTGTACTCAATAATCACTAGAAAAATATCAAAATTCTTATTAATTTTAAGTCAACAAAATTATACATTTATCTACGGAACTCTCTATTTATAAGTGTAAGATGCGTAAAATTCAATTACAAAAGAATTAATCTTGAACATCAATTTATAATTTATCGATTTGGTGCATATATATGAGACTTACTCCATCAATATTAAAGAATTTAATAACAAAATAGCCAAAATAGGATAAGTTTTATAGTTTATAAGTGTAACTTGTTATAGTTTAAAGTTCATGGGCTAAAATATAACAAGCATAATTTAGAGGTCAAAAGTGAAATTATTGACTCAATTTTGTCAATATTTAACAAATTTAACAATAAAAATGCTAAAATAAGACAAGTTGAATAATTTAGATGTGTAATTTGTTACATTCTAAATTTTAAGGGACAAAACGAGACAAGTTACAAAGTTAAGCGGAGTAAAATTAACTCAAAATAAAATGAAACACAGTCACCTGCATTGACAAAATGAATGTCAAGACATCCATTGCAGGACAAGACCGGGGTTCAACTATTTGGGTTCTTATTTTATTTTATTTTATTAGGGTTTGGGGTTTTGGGTGTCTTATCTTGCCACTCACTTTTTTTTTCTACTCACATTTTGAATGGCAAGTGATGTATAATTTACTCACATCACATGTGACTTTTTGCTAATGACTTCTTGATGCTACCTGTTACATACGCAATGAATTATGTGACAAAGAAAAGGCTCTCATTAGCAAAATTAATTACTGAATAGACCGACATAAGATTTGAGGTCCTTCCACAAAAAGTGCTGTTGAGATTCAGCTAAGGTTCCACCAAGAGGACTTGAAAAGGGGTTAGAAATGGGAACCGAATCGATTAAATTGACTAACTCGATTAAACCAAATCAAACCAACATAAAAACTAAACAAAACCAAATAAGAATTGGTTTGGTTTGGTTTAAAATTTTGAGAAACCAATTAAGTTGGTTTGGTTTATGGTTTTATCTCTTAAAAAGCTAAACCAAACCAATTTTTGTTTATATGTATTTAAAATAATATATATCGTATATATTTGTAAAATATAATGATTATTTTATTATATATATATATATATATTTAAAATGAACATACTCTAACATTTCTTATTTTAAAAATAAATAAATGAACATAAGAGATTGTTTATCATACCAAATTATTTTGCAATGATGATTACGAAAAAAATTTATACATGATAGTTCAAACCAATTAGAAAAACCAAACCTAATTGATTGCAATTGAGATTGGTTTGGATCAGATTTGATCCCTTAATTGGTTTGGTTGGTTTTCAAAAACTCTAAACCAATTTATAATTGGTTTGATTTGACGTTTACTTAAAATAAACAGTTTGGTTTGGTTGCCATCCTTAAAAAGGGTTATATTCCATGTCATATTTCAACAAGTAACTTGCTAGACTACCATGGCCTTAACAAGCAAAGAAAGTCCAATCATTGGTAATCCAGACATGAGCAAATGCCACCTTTGAAGTGATGGAAACGAAGCCTGTCCCAAACAATGATCTCCCTATTAACGACAATCGATAAGTACTTCATCGCTAAGGAGAAGTCCTCGCATATTCGAAGATTCTTCACGATCCTGATGGTTGTTCCATGGTTGGTATTCAGTATCCCAAATGCAACTGCAAGCATCTCGCTATGGCACCCAAGAGCATACTCCTCTTCTTCCAATTTGCGCAACACCGAATCAAGCGCCAATACATAACCCGCTACTAATAAATTTGATCTGTTTTAGGGTGAGATTTATCACCCATGCTAAACAAATGTGTTTCTTAATTAACTTATAGCCTATTTGGCATTAGTTGGTTCTAACCAATGTTTCAGTTATGAACAATGTAAAGCTTTCATATGTTACAATAAAAACAAAAAGTTGCTACAGTGTAAAGTTCTCATATGCTGCAGTGTTTACAGTTCTAAACAATGGTTCTAACCGTCATGCCAAACACCCTATTCAATTGTGCTGTAACCAACTTGTTTCTTCAACTGTCTCCGAATCTTCTTGTTCCTAACCATTTCTACTCTATGCATCCGGCCTGGAAGAGCATATATGTTACAGAGCATCCTGTACAGGCTAGGATTGTCCGGCTCAGCTGCTAAAAGACTTTTGGCTACTTCAACTCCGAGATTGAAGTTCTTATGCATTTTGCAAGCCCCAAGCATGGCATTCCAAATTGCTGGAGTTTACTCGTCGAGATTCAGTTCTTTGATGAATTCATAAGCCTCGTCGAGAACCCCTGCTCTTCCCAACATATCAACCAAGCAGACGTGGTGCTCCACTCTTGGAACTAACCCATGCTCTAGCTCATACTTGCACATTCCCTATGCCCCTCATGCACTAGCCCCGAGTGAGTGCAGGCAGACAGAACCGCAACAAACGTCACATTGTTAGGGAGCAAAATGCAAGCTTTCATTCGACAAAAGAGCTCCGTGGCTTGCAAGCCGTAACCATGCATTCCGTAAGCGAAAATTATAGCCGTCTAGGTAACAACATCCCATTCGTTTATCCAATCGAAAACTTCCTGCGCTTTGCTCACGTTCCCGCATCTAGCATACATATTGATCAATGAAGTACCTAAAACTACATTCACATCCAATCCATTCTCAACAATATAATCATGCACCCAACGACCTAATTCCAAAGCACCCAACTGCGAACACGCCCATAAAACACTCACATTTGAATCCGGCCGATCACCCCGTTGCTGCATCCGATAAAACACGCCAACCGTTTTCTTCGCACAACCATTCTGCTCGTACGCCGATATCATTGAATTCCAAGCCACGACATTTCTCTCAGACATATCGTCGAACACTTTCCACGCAACACCCAAATCACCGGACTTGGCGTAAAGCGTAACCAGAGCAGCTTGGACAAACCGGTTGGAGCCGAATCCAGAAACAAATGTAGGGGAATGAACAAATTTTTCGAGCCTCAAAGAAGAGAGATCGGCGCAGGACTTGATGACGGAAGTGAAGGTGTAGCTCGACGGCGAGACAAGACTCTGAAGCATCCGGTGGTAGAAGAAGACCGTGTCAATGGCGAAGCCGAAGGAGGAGGAGGCTTTGAGGCGGGAAAAGAAGAGGAAGGCGTCGGGGTCAGGGATGGAGTACAGGAGGAGCCGGCAAGCGTAGCCGATCGAGCTGGCCTTGCAAGCCAGCGTGAGGAGCTTGGTGAGGAGAGCTCGGCTGCGGTGCGAGCCGGAGACGACGATGTGGAAGTGGGCTTATTGGAGCGGTCGAGTGCGAGAGCCGGCTAGGAGGAGAGCTTGGTGAGCCGGAGAGGAAGCCAAGGGCTAGGTAAGTTGTCGTTTGGCTTCCATGAAAATTGAGGGGCTTAGAAGGAGAATCGAGTTTGAGTTTTTCCTTTAAAAACGTCGATAAGACGACGTTTTGGGACTCGTTGAAAAAAAGAGCCAAAAGCTTTGCGATTTCCCGCCGTCATATACAAAAGAAAAACCATGAATCAGAAGTAGATATCTTCGTCTTCTAGCTCTGAAAGTGGCTCGCTCCGGGAGTTGTCGCCGGAGCCTCGGCGGCAGCGGCGGCAGCGTTGGTTTATTCGGTGATTCGACGCGCCGATCATCGCGGTTTCGGAGCCAGGTGGTGGGAATCATACCAGCTCGTCTTGCTTCGTCTAGATTTCCGGGAAAACCTCTTGTCCCAATCCTTGGCAAGCCCATTATTCAGGTTATTCATTAATTAAACTTTATATATATATATATATATGATTAGATCGATGATTGATAGAAATGTGTTGGAAAGGGACCCCTTTCGGTTGGAGATCCGATTGCTCGTGGCTAAACGACATGGATCTTTGTCTCTTGCATGTAAACGACATGTATTTAACATACTACCTTCGTTTTGTCTTTCCTATCACATGAAGCGACATGCATTTGTTTTTATGGACTTGCTAGACGTGGGTCCTTTTTGTCTGGCATGAACAATGGACGTGTACCATAACATATCACGGTGTTTAAGGGAACCATGTCGTTTTACCTCATCTAATATCGTAAAACGACATGCATTTGTTTTTCTTAGGGGGACATGGGGTCTTATCCTGTAGCATTTTTTTAAAAAATTTTCTTGGCCAATTTCTTTTCACTACTTAAGGAAGACGCCTTACGCTTTTAGTTATATTTTTTCTGTCGTTTAAAGGGAAAACGACAAATGGTTCGTCATCACTCATTTAAGTGCATGAACACTTTCATGCAGAAGTTTGCGTTGTTCAAGATTGTCCTTTCGCTGAAAGGACTCGTTTATGTTCACGACATTTGATGTCGTATATTGTTTTATATTTGATTGCATTTTGCTTATTTCGACGAACGACATGTGGTTTATGCTCAACCTGTTACTATTGTTTAAGGGAGATATGTCGTTTTATGTTGTCTTTCAGCAACGGACATGCCTTTTCTTGTGTGTAGTTTATACATATTACTGTCGTTTCAATTAACATTATTTTTAAGGTGCATGTTTCGTTAAAACGACATGCATGAAAGTTATTTCAGCACAACAGATTTTATTATGGTTTCATAAGTTCACTTGGCTATCTGCTTGTAATTTTCAGAGAACATGGGAAAGAGCAAAACTTGCAACCAAACTAAACAAACTTGGTATGTCGACTAAGTCAGCTTTATGCGCTTGAGATTCTAAATTGCAATCTTAGCTAATTTCCTCTTAGGCTGTGTCAAATTTCAAAGAGAAAGCAAATTATCGAACTAATGAAGCATACATGAGAATGTGATTTTGCAGGTGATAATGATTGCAAACTAACTACGACGGGCAAGAAAGCCACCTAAGATGTGATCTAACTCATTTTAGCCACTTGGCCAAATTTCTGTGAATATTCTAACTTGTAGGCATGGAAGAGTATGATTCAATACTTCTTTTTTTTTTTTTTTAGTGTAAGACCCTCTGGTTTCCGGAGCTACATTGAGCCCAACTAATCTAGAGTCAAGCCAGGTCGAACCCATACGGGGAAAGCTCTCCCAACACTTGTTTTTACATTCACAACACTCGAACCCGACGCCTTACTTAGGACTCATGTAACGTCCCGAAATTTATTTAATATTAATGTAATGTAAATGATGAATTAGTGTGCCATAATTAAAGTTTTAACTTTAATTAGATTATTTGGTTGGATTTTTAGTTTTTGGTTGTTTTGTTAAATTGATGTGTTCAAAAGATTTCTTATTGATTTAAAATGATGTTTTGAGTTTTAAAACACAACAATTTGTAAAATGTTAAAAATACTCCGTTTTGTAAAACCGTGGGCGGCACATGGTTTTCGCACAGTAAAACCGCCCACCGATTTTCTCTATTTATTTCTCTCTTCTCTCTCTCTCTTCACTCTCACGGGCTCTCTCTCTCTCTCTTTCCTCTCTCTCTCGGCAGCCTCTCTCTCTCTCTCAATCTCTTTCAAAATTTTTGATTTCCATTCGAATCCAAGCTTCGGAACAGCAAGGAGGAAGCTCGGGGACGTGATTCGGCGACCGAGAACGCGGATTGAAGCTTCGATTCGAGGTTAGATTCGAAATTTCTAAACTTTTTACAAAATTTCTAATTTTGTGTGTTTTTGAAATCTAAGTTTGTTTTAGCTTAGAAAACTGTGGATTTGTGTTAAATGAGCTTAGAACAACTAGAATCTAAACCTAGATTGAAGAAAAACGGATTGGATTCAAGATTTTCATTTTTCTCCTCTTTTTCTCATTTTCGGATTTTTGAAGATTTCGAGTTCAAATGTTGTTTAAATGATTCAAAACATGTTTTAGAATGTTTTTCTATCAACTATAGTTGTTTTTCATGCCTGGGATTTGAGAAAAACAGGTTAGAAACAAGATTTGGATTTTGGGGATAGAGAAACCCGTGGCTGGGATTTCTGGATTTTCCCATTTCGTCAGGCCGAAGTTCATGTTCGGCAGGCCGAAGTGATGATCGGCAGGCCGGTGTTCTTCCGATCGGCAGGCCGAATCTGGGGAAATGTTCGGCAGGCCGAACTTTGCTTCCGGCAGGCCGAACTGTACAGTTCGGCAGGCCGAAGCAGGGCGTCCGGCAGGCCGACCGAGGCATGAAAAATTTTGTGATTTTTTTACCCGATTTCACTGTTTTGAACCCTGATTTAAATCCCAACCTTATAGGATGATTTTAATGATACAAATGGCACACTAGGACATCATGAAATGATTTAGTAACATAGGATGTTTCGAACTAGATATTGATCGACTTAGTTTGTATCTAGGATTGTTCGTGGTTCCGTGGAGCTAACGTATAGCGGACCGGGATTACGGTGTGGGGTACCGGCACGAGTACTGAGGTAGGACTTCTATCCTATTTCTTTGGTAGCCTGGTTTTGAAATGATTTGGCTTTGAAAAGGATTTCTATCAAAATGTTTTCAACGGTTGTTTGAAAATGGTTTTATCGGTCATATTTTTATATACCGTGACATGAAATGAATTTCATAATGAATGTAATTGACAACACTTGGTAATTGGGTTTTGAATGATAATGATAATAACCACATGGGCATGATGCCATATCAGAGATCGGGTCATGATCGACCTTGGGGGCAGGTCCCGAAACCCAGCTGGGCCACTACGGTGGTGATATCATGGTTTGCCTAGGTAAAAGTAAACTGGTGTTTTGATTTGACGAGTAGACTGTTCTGTGTCAGAACGGTTCTACTCAATTTATTTATTTATTTATTCAAGTTTCTTTCTGTATAACTCCTGATAATGTTATGTTTCTTTGCATTAAATTATTTTATAAAACTTAGTCCTACTGAGCCTTTCGCTCACGTTTTATCTGTTTTAAATTTCCTCCCCCTTCTAGATGGTTTCCCATTTAGGTTTGGAGAAGATTCTTCGGACCGAACTCAGGAGCAATAGGAGAATTTATTTACATTCTGTACTTATTAATCAAGGCATGTAAGACTTAACTTTATTTGTACTTGGACTGTAATTGTATTTGTGATATTGTCAGAACCATGTGTGTGCACAAGTTGTGGGTTGTGGAACCCATATTCGCGGTTTTTATTCAATTATTGTTATTTGTTTAATGACTTTAAATTCTTTATCAAATGTGGTGGAAAAATCTCTTTAATTCTTACTTAATTGGATTTTTAAACCCTTAATTTCAATTAAATTCTCTTTTAATTAATCTAAATATTCCGCCACGTCACCTCCCGTACTCCGGGGCGTGACAGAATGGTATCAGAGCTCAAGGTTATGAACCTTGGAAATTGTGCACACATAGGTTTGACAATGAAATACCTCTGACAGTCCAAATTTTGTTTTCAGAAGTGAGAGAATGGCACCTAGACGTCGTTCGACAGCTGACGCCGAGTTCAGAAATGATGAGGGCCTGATGAGGTCTATGATCGCGGCTTTCCGGCAGATGGCAGCCAGGACTAGACCGGAAGACTCCAGTGTTGGTAGTCGGCATGCTTTCTTTAAGGAATTTCGGCGGGCGTCTATTCCGACTTTTGATGGCAATGGGGATCCGCAGTTAGCAGAGTATTGGTTGGATTCGATCTTGAAGCATCTTGATACCCTTGGTGTGCCTGAGGAGTATCGTGTGGAATTCGCGGCGTATAAGCTCGAGGGTGGCGCTAACACCTGGTGGAAACAAACTAAGCGTCTGGAGCGCGGTGGAGATATCGGTTGGGACAAGTTCGAGGATCTGTTCTATGATCGGTATTTTTCGCAGGGTTATAGAGACCAGAAAGCAGCTGAGTTTTATAGATTGCAGCAGGGTGATCTATCAGTTCGGGAGTATGAGGCGAAGTTTAGCGAGTTGGCTAGGTTTGCTCCATCAGCTGTGGCATCGGAGCGCGAGAAATGCATCAAGTTTCAGGAAGGACTCAAGGCTCCTATTCGGCGGCAGTTGGTTGCTCTACGGCTTAGGAGTTTCGGAGAGCTTGTGTCGTCGGCGATCTCCGTGGAGAATGATTACGTGCAATATTGTGAGAACCGAGCCAAGGCTTTAGGAGGACCGCAGAGGAGTGGCAGGAAGAGCACCGGTAGTCGTCCAGCTCCGGGGAAAGGCAAGCAAGGCGGTGCGACCAGTGGCAGTAGCAGTTCATCTGGCAGCGGGCGCAGCAATCCCTACAGCTTTCATTGTCATTTCTGTCAGCAGCCCGGACACATCAAGAGGAATTGCCCGATCAGGAGTGCTCGTCTTGGATCGCAGACCGGGGAGGATGCCAGTCGTTCGTCTCAGCCTCAGCCTCAGACCCTACCTCCGCCTCCGCAGTACCCGCAGTTGCAGTATCCGCAGTTTTCTCCTCAACAATTCTCATATCCGGCACGGGGACAGCAGCCGCAGTATTTTCAGCGCAGTGTTCCTCAGTATAGAGCTCCGAGTACAGGTAGTGTGCAGTCATCTCCATCTCAGCAGTATCGGTCGAGTAATGCAGGACCCAGCAATGTCGGTAGAGGAAAAGGAAAAGCGCCAGTGCAGGTTCATGCAATGGCATCTGGAGGGTCAGATTCTCAGATTGGTAACGCGGTTGTCGATGGTATGGTTTTGGTTTCTAGATCTCTAGCTCGCGTTTTATTTGATACCGGTGCCTCTCATTCTCTCATTTCGAGTTCCTTTGTACATGCCTTGGGATTAGAAGTAGAAGAGTTTAAGGAACCCCTAGTTATAACTTCTCCCTTGGGGCGGGTGTGTGTGAATTGTATGTGTAAATCTTGTAAAATAAAGATTGGGGATGAGATTTTGAAAAGTGATTTGATTATACTCCCCATGAGTTCCTATGATGTGATTTTAGGGATGGACTGGTTGTCCAGGTATAGTGCAGTTGTGGACTGCCAACTTAGAAAAGTGACCCTAGTGTTTGATAGGGGGACGGTAATCACTTACCAGGGTGGTGGTGATTGGCTAATGAGTGAGCGTCTCATGAAGTCATGTCTAGGAGGGCGAAGGAATCTAGATTGTTTTGCTTTTCTTGCCAATCTAGATTGCGAGCCCTATGTTTCGAGTAGTAGTGTAGCGATTCCGGTGGTTGGTGAGTTCGAGGATGTCTTCCCCGACGAGTTATCAGGGTTACCACCGCATCGGGAGATTGAGTTTGGTATCGAGTTGTTTCCAGGGACATCACCGATTTCTATGGCACCTTATCGGATGGCGCCAGCAGAAATGAAGGAATTGAGGAAGCAACTTCAGGAGCTTGCTGATAACGGATATATTCGGAATAGCACATCTCCGTGGGGAGCACCAGTTTTGTTCGCTAAGAAGCACGATGGGACTCTCAGGTTATGTGTGGATTATCGGCAGCTGAATCGTGTTACGGTGAAGAACAAGTATCCCTTGCCTAGGATTGATGAGCTATTTGATCAGTTGGGAGGTTCGCGATACTTCTCGAAGATTGATTTGCGTTCAGGTTATCATCAGCTCAGAATCAAGGAAGAGGATATTTCCAAGACAGCTTTTAGGACTTGGTATGGGCACTTCGAGTTTCTGGTTATGTCTTTCGGGTTGACGAATGCTCCAGCAGCTTTTATGGATTTGATGAACAGGATTTTTAGGCCGTATCTGGATCAGTTTGTGATAGTGTTCATCGATGATATTCTTGTGTATTCTAAGACTTGGGAGGAGCATGAGCAGCATCTTCAGATCGTGCTTCAGACTCTGCGGGAGCACCAGTTGTATGCTAAGAGGGAAAAATGTGAGTTCTGGTTCACTGAGGTCAAATTTCTGGGTCATGTCATTTCGGAGCATGGTATTTCAGTGGATCCGTCCAAGATTGAAGCTATATTAGAGTGGGAACGACCAAGGAATGTAGCGGAGATTCGCAGCTTCTTAGGTCTTGCTGGATATTACAGGAAATTTGTAAAGGACTTTTCGAAGATTGCAGCTCCATTGACGAGATTGATCAGGAAAAACGTCAGGTTTGAGTGGGATGAAGACTGTGAGTCTGCTTTTTCAGGAATTGAAGAACCGGTTGACTTCAGCTCCAGTGTTGATTATCCCTAGCAGTGATGAGCCGTATGAGGTTTATGCAGATGCTTCAGGGCGCGGACTTGGATGCATGTTGATGCAGCATGGACGTGTAGTTGCATACTAATCGAGACAGCTACGACCTCACGAGCGAAATTATCCTACTCACGATTTAGAGCTTGCAGCGGTGATCTACGCGCTGAAGATTTGGAGATGTTACTTGTATGGGGCATCGTTTCAGGTCTTCTCCGATCACAAGAGTTTGAGGCATTTGTTCACTCAGAGGGATCTCAACTTGAGGCAGCGCAGATGGGTGGAGTACATGGAGGATTATGATTTCGCGTTGCAGTATCATCCCGGAAAAGCTAATGTGGTAGCGGACGCGCTTAGCAGGAAGTCTTCAGGGATTCTCGCTTGTTTGATTTTTGAGGACTGGAGCAGGGATGCGACAGTGAGTGAGTATCGGCTACAGTATCATGACGACGGTGATCGAGTTTTGTTGTATCATGTGGAAGCGACTCCAGCTCTTGTTCGGATGGTGAAGCAAGGTCAGTGGCAGGATCGACATTTGCAGGGGATTTGGTCGCGGATTCAGAACGGGGAGCAGTTCGAGGAATGGAGCGTGCATGCAGATGGATCGTTGTACTTCCGGGAGTGTCTTGCAGTTCCAGTTATCGCCGAGGTGACGAAAACCGTTCTAGATGAAGCTCATAGGTCTCAGTTTGCTATTCATCCGGGGAGCACCAAGATGTATCGTGATTTGAAGAGGCACTATTGGTGGAGAGGCATGAAGAAAGATGTTCGCGAGTACGTGGCCAAGTGTTCGACGTGTCTTCAGGTGAAAGCTGAGCATCAGAAGCCTGCAGGTCAGCTTCAACCGCTTCCTATTCCAGGGTGGAAATGGGAGCATGTGACGATGGATTTCCTCACAGGTTTGCCGAGGACGGAGCAGCGGCATGATGCAGTTTGGGTTGTAGTCGACAGGTTGACGAAATCGGCGCATTTCATTCCGTTTAAGTCGACGTGTTCTAGGAAGATTCTCGGGGAGTTGTATATGCAGAACATTGTGAGGTTGCATGGAGTTCCTTTGTCCATCACCTCTGATCGAGACACCAGGTTTAATGCTAAGTACTGGAGGAGTTTTCAGGAGGCTTTGGGTACAGATTTGAACTTCAGTACGGCGTTTCATCCTCAGACTGATGGGCAGTCTGAGCGGGTTATTCAGGTTCTCGAGGATATGTTGCGTGCTTGTGCGTTGGACTTCGGCGGGAATTGGAAGCAATATTTGCATTTGGCGGAGTTCGCGTACAACAACAGTTATCAGGCGAGTATCGGTATGGCACCATTTGAGGCATTGTATGGGCGACCGTGTCGGTCACCTGTGTGTTGGGCCGAGCCGGAAGATAGAGTTATTCTTGGGCCAGATGAGATTCGTGACAGCAACGAGAAAGTCGTGGTGATTCGGGATCGATTGAGGGCAGCTCAGAGTCGGCAGAAGAGTTACGCGGATAGAAGACGTAGACCCTTGGAGTTCGCGGTTGGAGATTTTGTTCTCTTGAGGGTGTCACCTCGTAAGGGAACTATGCGGTTCGGAGTGAGTGGGAAACTCGCGCCGAGGTATATTGGGCCGTTCGAGATCACTCAGCGTGTTGGTGTGGTCGCTTATCGGCTTGATCTTCCGCCCAAACTTTCTCATGTGCACGATGTGTTTCATGTGTCTATGCTTAGGAAGTGTCCACCTGAGCAGGGTAAGATAGTATCGTTTCGCGATGTGCAGGTTCAGGAGGATACGACGTACGAAGAAGTGCCGATTCAGATCATCGACCGGAAAGTGATTAGCTTGCGTCGTCGTGAGATACCGTTGGTAAAGGTCGTGTGGCAGCATCACGGGGTTGATGAAGCCACTTGGGAATTAGAGTCGGGTATGCGGGAGTCATATCCGCATTTGTTTTGTTTTTGAGATGAGTTGTAAATTTCGAGGACGAAATTTCTTTTAGGGGTGGAGAGCTGTAACGTCCCGAAATTTATTTAATATTAATGTAATGTAAATGATGAATTAGTGTGCCATAATTAAAGTTTTAACTTTAATTAGATTATTTGGTTGGATTTTTAGTTTTTGGTTGTTTTGTTAAATTGATGTGTTCAAAAGATTTCTTATTGATTTAAAATGATGTTTTGAGTTTTAAAACACAACAATTTGTAAAATGTTAAAAATACTCCGTTTTGCAAAACCGTGGGCGGCACATGGTTTTCGCACAGTAAAACCGCCCACCGATTTTCTCTATTTATTTCTCTCTTCTCTCTCTCTCTTCACTCTCACGGGCTCTCTCTCTCTCTCTTTCCTCTCTCTCTCGGCAGCCTCTCTCTCTCTCTCAATCTCTTTCAAAATTTTTGATTTCCATTCGAATCCAAGCTTCGGAACAGCAAGGAGGAAGCTCGGGGACGTGATTCGGCGACCGAGAACGCGGATTGAAGCTTCGATTCGAGGTTAGATTCGAAATTTCTAAACTTTTTACAAAATTTCTAATTTTGTGTGTTTTTGAAATCTAAGTTTGTTTTAGCTTAGAAAACTGTGGATTTGTGTTAAATGAGCTTAGAACAACTAGAATCTAAACCTAGATTGAAGAAAAACGGATTGGATTCAAGATTTTCATTTTTCTCCTCTTTTTCTCATTTTCGGATTTTTGAGGATTTCGAGTTCAAATGTTGTTTAAATGATTCCAAACATGTTTTAGAATGTTTTTCTATCAACTATAGTTGTTTTTCATGCCTGGGATTTGAGAAAAACAGGTTAGAAACAAGATTTGGATTTTGGGGATCGAGAAACCCGTGGCTGGGATTTCTGGATTTTCCCAGTTCGGCAGGCCGAAGTTCATGTTCGGCAGGCCGGAGTGATGATCGGCAGGCCGGTGTTCTTCCGACCGGCAGGCCGAATCTGGGGAAATGTTCGGCAGGCCGAACTTTGCTTCCGGCAGGCCGAACTGTACAGTTCGGCAGGCCGAAGCAGGGCGTCCGGCAGGCCGACCGAGGCATGAAAAATTTTGTGATTTTTTTACCCGATTTCACTGTTTTGAACCCTGATTTAAATCCCAACCTTATAGGATGATTTTAATGATACAAATGGCACACTAGGACATCATGAAATGATTTAGTAACATAGGATGTTTCGAACTAGATATTGATCGACTTAGTTTGTATCTAGGATTGTTCGTGGTTCCGTGGAGCTAACGTATAGCGGACCGGGATTACGGTGTGGGGTACCGGCACGAGTACTGAGGTAGGACTTCTATCCTATTTCTTTGGTAGCCTGGTTTTGAAATGATTTGGCTTTGAAAAGGATTTCTATCAAAATGTTTTCAACGGTTGTTTGAAAATGGTTTTATCGGTTATATTTTTATATACCGTGACATGAAATGAATTTCATAATGAATGTAATTGACAACACTCGGTAATTGGGTTTTGAATGATAATGATAATAACCACATGGGCATGATGCCATATCAGAGATCGGGTCATGATCGACCTTGGGGGCAGGTCCCGAAACCCAGCTGGGCCACTACGGTGGTGATATCATGGTTTGCCTAGGTAAAAGTAAACTGGTGTTTTGATTTGACGAGTAGACTGTTCTGTGTCAGAACGGTTCTACTCAATTTATTTATTTATTTATTCAAGTTTCTTTCTGTATAACTCCTGATAATGTTATGTTTCTTTGCATTAAATTATTTTATAAAACTTAGTCCTACTGAGCCTTTCGCTCACGTTTTATCTGTTTTAAATTTCCCCCCCCTTCTAGGTGGTTTCCCATTTAGGTTTGGAGAAGATTCTTCGGACCGAACTCAGGAGCAATAGGAGAATTTATTTACATTCTGTATTTATTAATCAAGGCATGTAAGACTTAACTTTATTTGTACTTGGACTGTAATTGTATTTGTGATATTGTCAGATTCATGTGTGTACACAAGTTGTGGGTTGTGGAACCCATATTCGCGGTTTTTTTTTATTTAATTAATATTATTTGTTTAATGATTTTAAATTCTTTATCAAATGTGGTGAAAAAATCTCTTTATTTCTTACTTAATTGGATTCTAAAACCCTTAATTTCAATTAAACTCTCTTTTAATTAATCTAAATATTCCGCCACGTCACCTCCCGTACTCCGGGGCGTGACAACTCAATACTCTTTTACTAGATGAAATAATGAGCATTTTATGCATGCATCACTCACTCTCTCTCTCTCGTTTGTATCTTTACAATTGTGATTTTCCTCCTGCACTAGTTGTAGCTACAGATGATCAGAAAATAGCCGAATGCTGTTCAGCATTTGGAGCTGATGTGTTAATGACATCTGAATCTTGCCAAAACGGTAATTAAAATCCTTGGTTGGACCTTGTAGTCTAACTTTCTACAAGAACGTGAACACTCTAAACATTAACTGGTTTGTTTTTTTATTTTCTTCGAAGGAACTGACCGCTGCAACGAAGCACTCCAAAAGCTTCAGAGGAAATTTGACATTGTTGTTAATATCCAAGGTGATGAGCCTCTTATAGAGCCTGAGATAATAGATGGGGTTGTCAAAGCTCTACGTGTAAGTAGTACTCTATCGAATTCTGTTTCTTCATCCAGATATAAAGCCTTACCATCTTTTCCTACTCGTTTTGTTTCGGTTCTGATCACTAGAAAAGCATGTAACAGATTTTAGCTTACCAGCATTAATTCTACTTTCTTTCGAGAAAACTTCATTTTCACTTCCTGCGATGTAAGCTTTTTCTTTTTTTCTTTTTTTTAATGGCATTTCAGGCAGCCCCTGACGCTGTATATAGCACTGCAGTTACTTCCTTGAAACCCGAAGATGCACTTGACCCAAATCGAGTTAAAAGCGTGGTTGACACTTGCGGCTATGCAATCTATTTTTCCAGGGGTTTGATCACTTCTCACCATAAATTGCAATATAACATTAAAAACTTTCATTTCGGCAGCCAATAACAGTAAACTTAGTTCTTTCAGGTCAGGCAAGGTCAATCCAAACTTTTCATATTTACTTCATCTTGGTATCCAGGCACTAACTCATGATAAACTATCCTTATCTATGATGTTTTTTCTTTTCGCTGCTGCATCAGCTATTGCCGCTGACTTTCTGATTTGCTAGAGCTATGATGCCAAATTCTTGAGGAAATACCTGGTGCTTTCACCCGCTCCTTTACAAAAAGAAGAAGATTTGGAGCAGCTTAAAATCCTTGAGCATGGGTACAAGATGAAGGTACTATACTACCACATAGACTTGTTTTATACGTGGGTTGACCCAGCTTTAGATCAATTGATCAAAAACTCTTTTTCCTCCATTGTCATCCCAGTAAACATGACAGAAGAGCATTTCTGTGTCAATGTCAAAATGTGGCATTTGGACTAAAAAATAATTCTTCAATGTAATGTTATATACTTGTGCTAAATTTAGCCTATGCTATATTAGGTGCTAAGTCTGTCACCAAATGTAGCATGTGGAAAAATTTAACATTTGTTGCTTATTGGTTGATGTGTTAAAGATCGTCATCTTACAATATTGTCATTTTTCAATTATTTCAATATTCAAAATTTTCCCTTTGTAACAGTTCTAAGCTTAATATTTTGACAAAATTTAGATATAACAATTAATAGCATTCCATAGAATAGAATAACTTACCAATTTATATATATATTGTTTGCCAATATAACATCGGCATTAGTACCTTGCATTGGAGATGGTTCAGGAGTCTAGAAATAGTGATTCCATCAAAGACATTTTGACACCGGAAGGGGTTCATGATAAATTTTTGTTTGTACTCGTGTCTTAAAACTATCAGCACAGCATACTTGCTTGCTTTGCCTCCGTTTATCCATAATATCAATAAAAATAGGACCTTTCTTTGCATTATCCCACATGATTATTCTGCTTTCTCTAAACCCTTCTCTTTCCTGAGCAAATCTTAATCAGATAGTTTAAAATTTATACTTTCACGGTGATCAAGGTCGATCATGAAGCTCATGGAGTTGACACGCCAGAAGATGTGGACAAGCTAGAATCTTTGATGCGGCAAAAGAATTTGTCTTAGTCACAACACTCTGCTGATCAATTTTACCAAAGCGATGCACAAAGTATATTCTTTATCATGGTGTTTTTCTTTTTCTTTTTTTTTTTTTTTCTTTTGGCCCTTCCTGTGACTAAATTTAGAATCATCCTAATTTTGTTTTTCTTACTGAAACTTCACTTTTGCTGTATGTTGGATCACTAGTATTGTTTTCCAATTGTCGTATGAATAATGAGATAATAAAAAGGATGTCATGATACAGTTTTAGCTTCCTGCAGTACAGGGAATCACATAGTTCACTTCAGAAAGAAGAAAAAAAAATCTCAACCTAAAAGGTTGGAAATTATCAGTTGAACCTTGTAATGCTCAATGATCAAGTCCATTTAGTTTCCGGCATGGTTGGCCTTTCTCCGTCGTCGCCACACAGTACATCCACGTATCGTTGTTTCAGACTCAGTATATATAGATGTGATCACTGTACATGTGGGAAGTCATGTTCAAAGATTGAAGCATTGCTTCTCCTCTTTTGTTGAAGTTAAACACAGTTATTCCGCCGTTATTCACATCCGTTGCACGAAACCTGAACCACGAAGAACATTGTCATGATGGTTTCTTAATCAAACAGGCAGAGGATAATCAAAAAATCGCCAAATCTTTTGACTCAAAAAATTTTAGGAATTTCATGTGTACATGACTATGCAGTAAGCAAATCCACCACAAAGTTACGTGAAGAGATTGAAAATACCATGCATAGAAATACTGAGAGTTCAAGCTGAGTTAGACAAGTTGTTGTAAGTTTGTTACTAGTCAGATCGATAGCAACCAATCAGATGTGATTATTCTACAAGTACGATACTCCTCTCAAATTGTAACAAACTGAGAGATTCACAACAAACTCGCTCTTAGCAATTTTCTCTTTCTCTGAAATTTTCCTGCTAGCGAAACACTCTAATTTTCCTATCATAAGCTAAAAGAAAATTTAACTGAAAATCACAGTTAGATATATTGCAGCAATCAAGGACTATATCAGCACCTCTCTGGGCCAAGACCTAAAGCTGTGCAGATCAATGCCCTCAAAATTGATTTATGAGTGACAACTAAGAAATGCTCCCCCTGACATAAGAGAACAATAATTTGAATGTCATTCAAGATAGAGATATGATATAGAAAAGGAATTAATTGTTTTCTAGTACAGATATTATTTTCCTACAAAATATGATGGAAAGTAAGAGAAGCAGAAAGATCTTACGGGTGAGAGCAAGATTTCCTTCCAAGCCTCTCTTGCGGTGCCCCACACTTTTCGTAGCGGGTAAACTCCATTCACCTCGAAACTAGCCGGATCCTCTCTCCAAGTCGTGTACTCTTTTGGATAAATCTGCTTGGCATCCACTGCCTCCAAATTCTGAGTGTGATTTAGTAGGATACAATAACAATATGGCTAAAAAAATGTAAATTCTTGATTCATCCAAAACTTGGCAAGTAAACCCACGATGCCAAATGATTTCAAAGAAAAAGGGCAACCAAATCCCAATGGGATAGGGGTACTTGTAAAAGTATGACTCTATGAGTAACTAGTTAAAACACAAAAGAGACAGACCATTTATCATGCCTTCAAGATGAAACAAATGCGCCTCCTTCAGCGAATCGATAAAAGCCAGCGGCTCTTCTCTCCCTTGCCATACGATTTCGGCAGTGGACTGCATCAAAACAATTCAGAAACCTCAAAAAGCATTTAGTAATGGCATGGTTGAGTATCCTTTTTTCTAACTTTCAGCAAAAAGGGAAGGAAAAAAAAAAAAAAAAAGGTATCCTCTTCCTACCTTGGCACGAGATATCGGGCTTGAGAAACACTTGTCGAAACGTATATTTGCCAAGGCCCTTTTGCATCTCTCGGCTTGCCTAATCCCAGTCTCCGTTAAGACAGACAGGTTTGAGCTTCCCTGTGAATGCATAACCGATTAGTATTGATTTAAGGTCCATGTTTGTAAACATAATACGTTTTAACCTATAATTTTGTTTTGATAATGTGATGAAGTTAACAAGCTAAACAAATGAAAATTGAGATCCACTTTGGGAAGAAATGATCAATCATGTCCCGCCAAAAATGATATTTGATTAAAGCAGAAGGCAACAATACCTGAATTCTACTTTCCTCATTCCAAGTGCTGAGTCCATGCCGTAGAAGTGTCACCTTCTTTGATGAACAGATCAGTTCATCAGTAAGAGATACTGTGGCTTTTTTGAAATCAAATGCACCGCCCGTCATGGGTGCACTGTTCTCAAGTTTCCCTGTTTCAAAAGCATTTCAAAAGTTAAAACTTGCTTCAAAAAGGAACTATATATATACAAGTACTTATTACAGATAAATTAGACAAACTTACGTTTTCAAATTAACATTTTTAAATTTAACCACTCTTCCAAATACGCTATAAAAAATGGTGGACGTGCATTATACACACGTAGAATGGCAAATCCCATCATGGAAAAGTTCTTGACAAATAGGTTATAGCTCCCACACACTAAAATACAATAATAGTAATTAAAAACTGAAAAAATTATAAAAATCCCTCCTGAATTTTGTCACTAGTATCAGCACGCTCTAACTTTGTGTTAACAACACTCTCTTCTTATTTTAAAAAAATAATGCACCCTGTCTATCTTAGTAAAAAATAAATAAATAAACAAACAAACAAGAGGACGATCATTGCTACTATTTATAAATTCAAATATTTGAAAAGTTAGGACAAATTAACACTAGTAACAAAATAAGAGTTTTTTTTTTTTTTGGTTAACATTGCACTATTTATATATTCAGACATTTAAAAAGTCCAGACAAATTAAAGTACAAATTAAAACTTTAATTTGTCTGGACTTTCTAAATGTCTGAATTTATAAATAGTGGCAAAAAAACTTGCACAAACAAATACATGATAAAGACAAAGAAATTATCCTCTAATGGGAAAGATTGCAACCTAGATATAAACTCATCACTTTTCTTAATAATCTAATTCCAGTTCAAGCACCTTTCTCTGTTACTTCATGGTTTTATCTAATAATCGTAGGTGGTGAGAGAACGTCAAGAATGAAGAAATGTAAACTTACCAGAGGCTAGAGGCATATCTGAGCTGGAATTTGAGCACAGAATTCGAGGTGTACCAAATGAAAGAGCCTGGCCCTGGAGCTTTGGAGGCCTCCTACAGCCGATTGTGGAAGTTGAACAACATAAATGGGAGGTTTGGGCAACAGTTGAAATTCCACAAACCATCTTCTTTGGAGCTTCTTTTTTTTTTTTTTTTTTGCCTTCCTGTTGTTTCTAACTCAGCTGCTACTTTTGGCCGTGGAGGTCTCAATGCCCATTGCTGAGATTTTTGCTCAGCTGTTCCATGGTTTATACTTTATGGTTTATTGTGGTGTGTGTATATGATGAATGGAGGTTGGTTCTTTTGGGTGGTGATCCTTGGCCCTCAACATATCCAATCCTGGACATGCCTTATAAAAAGTTAAAAAAAGGGAATTTCTCACACAGAAGATTCGGCTCTTAAAGGTTACAAATAGGAATAATTAGAAAACAAATACACACACACATATATATATATATAATTAATTAATAATACCAATAGTACTTATATTTTAAGTTCTTTTTTACTTTATTTATTGAAGTTTAGAAATAATTTTTTTGCCTCTCAAACTTTTAATTTTTTTTTATTTGTTCCGTAAATTTTAAAAATCATCACTTTGTCCCGTGAAGTTTCAAAGTTTCTCACTTACTTTAAAAATCACGTGGGTTCAATTTTATTTATTTGAACAAAAAATCAGAAGTTCAAAAGATAAGTGAAAATCTTTGAAAGTTCAGAGCGTAAAGTGGTAATTTTTAAAGTTTAGAAGGTAAAATGAGGAGCTTTGAAAATTTAAAGAGGATAAAATGATAATTTTAAAGTTCATACGATAAAATAGAGAAAGATAAATTATTAATATTAGTAAAAAAAACCATAAATAATAACAAGAACAACAATGAAAATATAATAATAATAATAATAATAATAATAATAACTTGTATTTTTTAATAGATAATCAAAAAAATCTTTCACTTAGGTTATAATTTTTGACTATAAAATATTTATCAAATTTTGTTAACTGATTTTAATGTCATACTGCAGTTAAAAACTATATCATATTCATGGGGCATTTTTTATACTTTATCACCTAATTTTTGAATAGTATATTAATAATATGTTTTTGTTTGTTTATGTTATCTTTAACATGTACACAAAAAAAGAATTAGTTTTGCATGGTATTCCCACGTTGTTTAAAAGCGTTTTAACATCTTTTTTCAAAAATTTTTTCTTCTTTTTCCTTCCAAAATATTTTTTTTTCAATTTTTTTCTTTCTTCAAAAACTTTTTTTTCTTTTTTTAGTTTTTTAACTTTTTTAAAATTTTTTACTTCTTTTTTTATTAACATACTTAATACACATGCGTAAAACGTGTATTTTTTTGACTAAATTATCTAAACACATATAAGATAAAATGGGACTATGCAGTTGTTTTTTGGGTCAATATTATATTCAAAGTTAGTCCATAAAATATTACCATTTAAAAATAGTCTGACTTTTTGAAAATTTTAATTTATAATGTGAAGGGCATAAAATTTCCTCCATTAAATTTTAGAGAAAAAGTACCTAAAATATTCTCTGTGTTTTGCATAAATATTACTTTTGCTGCTCTTATTATTAGAATGTCTAAAACACCCCCATATGCTTTACCTAAATACTACTTTTGCTTTTTTTATTATTAAAATACAAAAAACACCCCATGTGTTTTCAAAAGTATACTTAAAATATCCCTGAAACAATTAATTTTTAAAAAAATTCAATATTTTTATATACAAATTGACTTAAAAATTGAAAAGGTAATTTAAAATATTCAAATAAATAATTTATTAAGCAAATAAAAGAAAACGTAATTAAAATGTTCAAATAAATATTTTAATTAAGCAAATAAATTGAAAAGGTAATTAAAATATTCAAATAAATATTTTAATCAAGCCAATACTTCAATTATATTGACAGTTTCTAACTTTTTAATTTTTATTTTTTTAGTATTTTGGTTTAATAATATTTTAAATTGTATTTAGCAAAAAAAATGAAGGATAATTTTAATTTTTTAAAAAAAGATTAATCAAAAATGAAAACCTTGTCAGAAACAAAAACACACATAGAAAAAATAGTCTTTCAATTAAATATATATTAGGAAGAATAATCATGGAATTTAAAAAAATTGATTGCTTCAGGGGTATTTTGAGTATGATTTTAAAAACACAGAGAATGTTTTAAGTATTTTAATAATAAAAAGGACAGAAGTAGTATTTAGGTAAAACACATAAGGTGTTTTGGGTATTTTTAATTTTAAAATACCATCTTTTTTTACTAAAATAGAAACCAAAGTTATCAAAATAACAAGAAAAAAGGGGAATTATTTAATTGTCAAGGTAAAATTTTTGATAGGAAAGCTTTTTGAACTTGTGCAAGTATTTTATTGGATTATTAGGCTGTATGCCACACAAATCAATTGGGGATCGACTTTTGTCACTGAAAAAACTATCATTTTTTTTGGCCATGTGTTACTAAAAACTTTAAAGCAAAAAAACGCTAGTGCCTTCTACGTTAGTGTTTCTGCTAATTACGTTTTTTTCTTTCATTTCACCTTCTCTCTCTTTTGCTTCTTCCTCTGTCTACATCTCCCTCAGCTTTCATCCCTCTCACACGCTCTCTCTCGTATGCTTCTCTCTGAGTCCTTGCACTACTCAGCCATCAAAATGTCTCATCGACACCGCTATAGATGACACCGCCGAGGCCGCTCTTATTGTCGGCTGTCGAAATCTCCGACGCGAGGAACTCCACTTGGCTTAGTCATGCACATCATGTAGATGATCAGATGATGACTGTCGGATCTAAGTTGTTCTCTATCGGGCGATCTGCTTTCCCATGGCGGTGTTGACACCATTCCTCGCCAATGCCATATACCACTAAAGGAGGTCATCGTCGCCGTGGAACTCTACGCCAGGGGAGATTTCAGAGCTGTGATCTCCTTGTGCAGTCTAGCTTAGGAGACCATCAGCGAACTTCACGCGAGGGTGGCCGTGTTTGCTTTCCCATGGCGGTGTTGACACTTAGTGGCTGTTGGGCTGAGTGATAAGAACTACGGTTCCTACTACAAACTCAGTTATAAACAGTATAAAGCTCTTACATGCTACCGTGACAATAAAAAAAATTGCTATAATATAAAGCTCTCACATGCTATAATAAAAGTGGTTCTAACCAACTGTTCTCACCACTCTTCCAATTACCCTCTTAGATATGTGTTTGTTTTGTTTTGTTTTGTTTTTTTAATTGAATGAGATATGTGTTTTATAATAATAATAATAATCTTGTGCTTTTTTGTGATTTTTCTTTTTTGAATTTTTAAAGTATTTTGATGACGGTGGTGTCACTGTTATAGCGGTTACTAGCCAATATCAAAGCAAATACTGGCTGAATATCGGTATCATAGTTGAATACTGGCTAAATACCACCAGTGATATTGTCACACCCTGAAATACGGGAGATGATGTGACGGATTAATTAAGATAATTAATAAAAAATTTTAAATAAAGCATGAGTTTAAGTTTTAAATTAATTATGAAATTGTAAAAATTTTTAAATTTTTTACGAGAAAAAAATACATAATCATTAAACAGATAGGAACTTTTCGGCAAACATTAAGTAAGAAACAAAACAATAAAAAGATGCGAGTATGGGTCCCACTGACCCACAACTTGTGTATACACACAGTACTGATAATATAATAATACAACTACAGTCCAAGTAGAAAGGGAAAATTAAAACGATACATGCCTTGATTTAATAGTAGAAATAACCTACTAAGTTCTTCTACTACTCTTGAGTTCTGTTTGTTGAATCCTCTCTGAATCTAAACGGAAGTCCACCTAGAGGGGGAAATATTTGAAAACAAATAAAATATGAGCGAAATGCTCAGTATGACTATTTTGTAAGAAATTTATTAAACTCAGAAGGAAATATCATTATTCTAGAAATTACTTAAGAGAAAACTTGAATAAATACGTTTAAACAAAATCATTCTTACCCAAACAGTTCATTGGTCGACCAGAAAGATCATCAATTTCTTTTCCTAGGCAAACCATATGAATAACACCACTGTTGTAGCCCAGCTGGGTTTCAAGACCTACCCCCAAGGTCGCGCTACACGACCTGATCTCTGTTATGACATCATGCCCTTATATTCGTTTCTATTATCATTTAAACCCAATTACCAAGTATTTTCATTTACATTTATTATAGGGTTCATTATGAAGTCTACTTCAATTCACGATTTATAAAAATAACCGCTAAAATCTCATTTTTCAATCAACCGTTGAAAACCTTTTGATAAAACCCCTTTTGAGACCAAAAATCATTTGAAAACTTGGTTACCAAAGAAAGGGTAAAAGTCCTACCTCGATACTCATGCCGGTGCCCCACACCGTAATCTCTGTCTGCTATAAGTTAGCTCCACGAAACTACGAACGACCCTAAATAAAACTAAGTCTATCAGTATCTAATTTAAGATATTCTATGTTGCTAAACTATTTCATGGTGTCCTAATGTGCCATTTGTACCTTCAAAATCATTTTATAAAGTTGAGATTTCAATCGGGGTTCGAAACAATAAAAACGGATGAAAAATCACAAATTTCTCCTAGTTCGATAGGCCTGTCGGTTCCCTGGTTTGGTCGGCTAAACTGTGTAGTTCAACCTGTCGGAGAACAAGTCCGGTCGACCAAACATTTTTCAGGTTTGGCCTGCTAGACGGATGAATCCGACTTGTCGATCCCTTGAATCTGGCTTGCCGAACAAGAAGTTCGGCCTACCAAACTGGAAAATCCTAGAATTTTTCAGCCATGGGTTTTAGGTCTCCCAAACCTCAAATCTTGATTTCAACTTGTTTTTCTCAATTCTCAGGCATGGAAAACAATTATAGATGATAAAAAACATAATAGGACACTTTTAAACTCACTTAAACAAGATTTGTATACAAAATCTAAGAAAATTTGAAAATGGTGAAAAATAAAAAAATCTTGATTCGAATCCGTTTTTCTTCAAACAAAGTTTAGACTCTAGTTGTTCTAAGTTCCTTTAACTGAAATCAAGGGTTTTCTAAGCTCAATCAAGCTTAAATTTCGAAATGCATGAAAAATTGAAAAAGTTTTGAAATTTGAAAACTAACCTCGAATCGAAGCTTTAAATCACGTTTTCGGTTGCTCAAACACGTTCCCAAGCTCCCAATCCACTAAACCAAAGCTTGGGACTTGATTAAATCTCAAAATTTTTGAGAGGAAATGAGAGAGAAAGAGAGAGGCAGAGTAGAGAGAGAGAGACGAGCGTGAGAGGGAGAGAGAGAGTGAGAGCTAAGAGTGAAGAGAGAGAGGAAGAGGAGAGAGAATAAATAGGAGAAAAAGTGGGTGGTTTTACTGTGCAAAAATTGTGTGCCGCCTATGGTTTTGTAAAACAAAACATATTTGACATTTGACAAATTGTTGTGTCCTAAATATTCAAAATGGCAATTAAAATGATTAAAAACAACTAGAAATCATTAAAATAATAAAAAAAACTTTAAACTCAAAAATCTCATCAAATGATCAAATTAAGTTTAAAATATTCATTATGGCACACTAATCCACTATTTTACATTCTAATATCATTTAATTAATTTCAGGGCGTTATAACTCTCCACCCCTAAAAGAAATTTCACCCTAAAAATTTACATATTAATTCAAAAACAAAACAGATGTAGATACAACTCCCGCATGCTTGACTCTAACTCTCAAGTGGCTTCATTAACCCCGTGATGCTGCCACACGCCTTTACTAATGGTATATCTCGATGACGCAAACTGATCACTTTTCGATCGATAATTTGAACTAGCACTTCCTCGTACGTTGTGTTTTTTCGAACCTACACATCATGAAATGAAACTATCTTACTCTGCTCAGGCGAACACTTCCTAAGCATCAACACATGAAACACGTCATAAACATGAGAAAGTTCAGGCGGAAGGTTGAGCCGATAAGCAACTACACCAACACGCTGAGTGATCTCGAACGGTCCAACATATCTCGATGCAAGCTTTTCCACTCACTCTGAACAGCATAATACCTTTACGAGGCGATACTTTCAAGAGAACAAAATCTCCTACTGTAAATTCCAAGGGTCGACGTCTCCTATCCGCATAACTCTTCTGTCGAATTTGAGCTGCCCTCAATCGATCTCGAATTACAGCGACTTTCTCGTTGCTATCATGAATCTTATCTGGCCTAAGAATAATCTTGTCTTCCGGTTCTGCCCAACACACTGGTGACCTACACGGTCGCCTGTACAACGCCTCAAACAGTACTATACCAATACTTACTTGATAGCTGTTGTTGTACGTGAATTCTGCCAGATGCAAATATTTCTTCCAATTCCCACCGAAGTCTAACACACAAGCATGCAACATGTTCTCAAGAATCTGAATAACCCGCTTAGACGGCGCATTGATCTGAGGATGAAACGCCGTACTAAAGTTTAAATCCGTGCCTAAAGCCTCCTGAAAGCTCCTCCAGTACTTAGCATTAAACATGGTGTCTCGATCAGATGTAATGGACAAAGGAACTCCATGCAATCTCACTATGTTCTGCAGATACAAGTCCCCGAGAATCCTTCTCGAACACATCGACCTGAACAGAATGAAATGAGCTGATTTCATCAACCTGTCGACCACGACCCAAACTGCATCATGCCACTGCTCCATCCTCGGCAAAACTGTAAGAAAACCCATCGTCATATGCTCCCATTTTCACCCTAGAATAAGAAGCAGCTGAAGTTGATCTGCTGGCTTCTGATGCTCGTTTTTCACCTGAAGACACGTCATACACTTGGCCACGTACTCCCGAACATCTTTCTTCATACCTCTCCACCAATATTGCCTCTTCAAATCACGATATATCTTCGTGCTTCCCAGATGAATGGTGAACTGAGACTTATGAGCTTCGTCCATAACGACTTTTGTCACCTTTGCGATTGCTGGGACTGCTAGACGCTCCCAAAAATACAACGATCCATCTACATGTACTCTTTATTCTTCAAATTGCTCTCCATTCTGAATCCGCTTCTAAATCCCCTGCAAATGTTGGTCCTGTCACTGATTTTGTTTCACCATCTGAACAAGAGCTAAGGTCGCTTCCATATGGTACACCAAAACTCGATCATAGTCTTCATAATACTGTAGTCCATACTTGCTCACTGTTCCATCCCTGTTTCAGTCTTCAAGAGCCAAACAAGCTAGAATCCCTAAAGACTTCTTGCTAAGTGCATCCGCGACCACATTGGCTTTCCCATGATGATACTACAACGCGAAATCATAATCCTCCATATACTCCATCCATCTCTGCTGCCTCAAATTAAGATCCCTTTGAGTGAACAGAGACCTCAAACTTTTATGATCGGAGAAAACCTGAAATGTCACCCCATACAAATAACATCTCTAAATCTTCAGCGCATGAATCACCGCCGTAAGCTCCAAGTCGTGAGTAGGATAATTCCGCTAGTGAGGTCGTAGCTGTCTCGATCCATACGCCACCACGCGTCTATGTTGCATCAACATGCATCCAAGTCCGCGTCCTGAAGCATCTGTGTAAACCTCATACAGCTCGTCACTGCTAGGAATAACCAACACTGGGGCTGAGGTCAACTGATTCTTCAATTCCTGAAAAGCGAGCTCACATTTTTCATCCCATTCAAACATAACATTTTTCCTAATCAATCTTGTCAACGGCGCTACGATCTTTGAAAAATTCTTTACAAATTTCTTGTAATATCCTGCAAGACCCAAGAAGCTACGGATTTCTGCTACATTTCTTGGTCGTTCCCATTCCACTATGGCTTTAATCTTGGACGGATCCACAAAAATACCATGCTCGGAGATGACTTGACCCAAAAACTTGACTTCCATTAACCAAGACTCACACTTTTCTTTCTTAGCATACAACTGGTGCTCCTACAGAGCCCGAAGCACGATCTTAAGATGCTGCTCATGCTCCTCCCAAGTCTTAGAATACACTAGAATATCATCAATGAACACAATCATGAACTGATCTAGATAAGGCCTGAATATCCTGTTCATCAAATCTATGAAAGCTGCTGGAGCATTTGTCAATCCAAACGGCATCACCAGAAACTCAAAATGTCCATACCGGGTCCTGAAAGCTGTCTTAGGAATATCTTCCTCATTGACCCTGAGTTGATGGTACCCCGAGCGCAAATCTATCTTTGAGAAGTACCGTGAACCTCTCAACTGATCAAACAACTCATTGATCCTGGGCAAAGGATATTTATTCTTTATCGTGACACGATTCAACTACCGATAATCTATACATAACCTGAGAGTCCCATCATGTTTCTTAGTAAACAAAACTGATGCTCCCTACTGTGATGTACTATTTTAAATATACCCCTTATCAGCAAGCTCCTTAAGTTGCTTTCTCAATTCTTTTATTTCTACCGGTGCCATCCGATAAGGTGCTACTAAAATCGATGCTGTACCTGGAAAATACCAAATTCAATTTCCCGACGTGGTGGTAGTCCTGGCAACTTGTCGAGGAAGACATCCTCATACTCATCAACCACCGGTATCGCTATGTTTCTTTTTGAAGCATAGGGCTTACCTTTCAAACTTGCAAGAAAATCATGACAAACCTGATTCTTTCGCCCTCCATGACATGTCTTCATGAGACGCTCACTCATTAACTGATCACCACCACCCTGGTAAGTGATCATCATCCCTTATCAGACACTAGAGTCACTTTTTAAGCTAGCAGTCTATAATTGCATTATACTTGGACAACCAGTCCATCCCTAGGATTACATCTTATGAGCTCATGGGGAGTACAATCAAATCACTTTTTAAAATTTCATCCCCAATCTTGATTCTACAAGCTTACATATACAATTCACACACACCCGTCCCAAGGGAAAAGCTATAACTAGGGGTTCATTGAACTCTTCTATCTCTAGTATCAAGGCATGTACAAAAGAGCTCGAAATGAGAGAATGAGTGGCACCTGTATCAAATAAAACTTGAGCTAAGGATTGGGAAACTAAGATCGTACCATCGACAACCGCATTGCTGGTCTGGGCATCTGAACCTCCTGTTGCCGTTGCATGAACCTGAACTGGTGCCTGTCCCTTTCCTCTACCAACATTGCTAGGCCCTCGATTATTCGACTGATACTGTTGTGACAGAGACTACTACACACTAGCTGTACTCGGTGCTTGGTACTGAGGGATGTTACGCTGGAAGTTCTGCGGCTGCTGCCCTTGTGCTGAATATGATAGTTGCTGAGGAGAGAACTGAAGGAACTGCAACTGCAGAAATTGCTGAGGTGGAGGTAGGGTCTGAGGCTGAGGCTGACGACTGGCACCTTCTCCGGTCTGAGATCCTAGATGAGCACTCCTGATCGGGCAATTCCTCTTGATGTGTCCTAGCTGCTAGCACTAATGGCAATGAAAGCTGTAGGGATTACTGCGCCCACTGCTAGATCAACTACTGCTACCACTGTTCACGCTACCCTGCTTGTTCTTTCCTGGAGTGGGACGACTACTGGTGCTCTTCCTACCACACCTCTGTGGCCCTTTTGATGCTTTTGCTCAATTCTCACAATACAACGCATAATCATTTTCCACCGATATTGCAGATGACACAAGCTCTCCAAAACTCCTAAGTCGTAGAGCAACCACCTATCGTCGAATAGGAGCCATGAGTCCTTCCTGAAACTTTATACATTTTTCATGTTTCGATGCCACTACTGATGGAGCAAACCTGACCAACTCATTAAAACCTTACCTCATACTCTCAAACTGACAAGTCACCCTGCTGCAACCTGTAGAACTCAACCGCCTTTCGGTCCCTATACCCTTGCGAAAAATACCGATCATAGAACAGCTCCTCGAACTTGTCCCAATTGATGTTAACATTGCGTTCCAAACGCTTAGCTTGCTTCCACCAAGTATTAGCGCCACCCTCGAACTTACATGCAACAATTCTACACGATACTCATCTGGCACACCAAGGGTATCCAAATGCTTCACGATCGAGGCTAGCCAATATTCTGCCAATTACAGGTCCCCATTTCCATCAAAAGTCGATACAAACGTACGTCGAAATTCCTTAAAATACGTACGCCGACAGCTAACATCAGAATCCTCTAGTCTGGCTCTAGCTGTCATTTGTCGGAATGCCATAAACATGGCCCTCATCATACCCTCATCATTTCTGAACTAAGCGTCAGCTGTCGAACGACATCTAGGTGCCATTCTCTCACTTTTGAAAACAAAATTTGTACTGTCAGTAGTATTTCATTGTCATACTTATGTGTGCACAATTCTCAAGGTTCATAACCTTGAGCTCTGATACCATTCTGTCACACCCCGAAGTACGGGAGATGACCTGGCAGATTAATTAAGATAATTAATGAAAATTTTTAAATAAAGCATGAGTTTAAGTTTTAAATCAATTATGAAATTGTGGAAATTTTTAAATTCTTTACAAGAAAAACATACATAATCATTAAACATATAGGAACTTTTCGGCAAACATTAAGTAAGAAACAAAACAATAAAAAGATGTGAGTATAGGTCCCACTGACCCACAACTTGTGCATATACACAGTACTGACAATATAATAATACAACCACAATCCAAGTAGAAAGGAAAAATTAAAACGTTACATGCCTTGATTTAATAGTAGAAATAGCCTACTAAGTTCTTCTACTGCTGTTGAGTCTTGTCCGTTGAATCCTCTCTGAATCTAAACGGAAGTCCACCTAGAGGGGAAAATATTTGAAAACAAATAAAATATGAGCGAAAGGCTCAGTAGGACTATTTTATAAGAAATTTATTAAACTCAGAAGGGAATATCATTATTCTAGAAATTACTTAAGAGAAAACTTGAATAAATAAGTTTAAACAAAACCATTCTTACCCAAACAGTTTATTGATCGACCAGAAAGATCATCAATTTCTTTTCCTGGGCAAACCATATGAATAACACCACCGTAGTGGCCCAGCTGAGTTTCGGGACCTACCCCAAGGTCGCGCGCTACATGACCCGATCTCTGTTATGGCATCATGCCCTTATATTCATGTCTATTATCATTTAAACCCAATTACCATGTATTTTTATTTACATTTATTATAGGGTTCATTATGAAGTCTACTTCAATTCACGGTTTATAAAAATAACCAATAAAATCTCATTTTTCAATCAACCGTTGAAATTTTTTTGATAAAACCCCTTTTTAGATTTTTTGACCAAAAATCATTTGAAAACTTGGCTACCAAGGAAATGGTAGAAGTCTTACCTTGATACTCGTGCCGGTGTCCCACACCGTAATCCCGGTCCGCTATACGTTAACTCTACGGAACCACAAACGACCCTAAATAAAACTAAGTCTATCAGTATCTAATTTAAGATATTCTACATTGCTAAACTATTTCATGGTGTCCTAATGTGCCATTTGTACCTTCAAAATCATTTTATAAAGTTGAGATTTCAATCGGGGTTTGAAACAGTGAAAACGAATGAAAAATCACGAATTTCTCCTTGTTCGGTCGGCCTGTCGGTCCCCTAGTTCGGTCGGCCAAACTGTGTAGTTTGGACTGCTAGAGAATAGGTCTGGTCGGCCGAACATTTTCCAAGTTTGGCCTACCGGACGGATGAATATGGCCTGCCGATCCCTTGAATCTGGCCTGCCGAACACGAAGTTTGGCCTGTCGAACTGAAAAATCCCAAAATTTTTCAGCCATAGGTTTTTGGTCTCCCAAACTCCAAATCTTAATTTCAGCATATTTTTCTCAATTCTCAGGTATGGAAAACAATTATAGATGATAGAAAAACATAATATGATACTTTTAAACTCATTTAAATAAGATTTGCACACAAAATCCAAGAAAATCCGAAAATGGTGAAAAATGGAGAAAAATGAAAATCTTGATTCGAATCCATTTTTCTTCAAGCAAAGTTTAGATTCTAGTTGTTCTAAGTTCCTTTAACTGAAATCAAGGGTTTCCTAAGCTCAATCAAGCTTCAATTTCGAAATGCATGAAAAATTGAAAAAGTTTTGAAATTTGAAAACTAACTTCGAATCGAAGCTTTAAATCACGTTTTTGGTTGCTTAAACATGTTCTCGAGCTCCCAATCCACTAAACCAAAGCTTGGGACTCGATTAAATCTCAAAATTTTTGAGAGGAAATGAGAGAGAAAGAGAGAGGTAGGGTGGAGAGAGAGAGAGAGAGAGACGAGCGTGAGAGGGGGAGAGAGTGTGAGAGTTGAGAGTGAAGAGAGAGAGGAAGAGGAGCGAGACTAAATAGGGAAAAAAATAGGCGGTTTTACTGTGTGAAAACCGTGTGCTGCCCATGGTTTTGTAAAACAAAACATATTTGACATTTGACAAATTTTTGTGTCCCAAATATTCAAAATGGCAATTAAAATTATTAAAACAACTATAAATCATTAAAATAATCAAAATAACTTTAAACTCAAAAATCTCATCAAATAATCAAATTAAGTTTAAAATATTCATTATGGCACACTAATATACCATTTTACATTCTAATATCATTTAATTAATTTCGGGGCGCTACAGATATTCTCTGTAATTATTTTTTAGTAGTATAAATCAATGAGAGGTTATAGCTAATAACAGATTTTTCTAACCACTTAGTAAATTATGTCATAAGTTTTGAAAATGAGTAGAAAATAGCATAATGATAATAAATCAATATTTTTTAACATATCAAAAACCCAAAATACCGCTAACAATAAAATTTAATATATTTTCCTGTGTTTTCTTTTTTTCCTCTCTCTTTCTATCTCTCTCTCCTCTTATGCGTTTTTTTTTTTCCTGCTCTCTTTCTCTCTATTTCCCTGAACATGTCTCTCTCTCTTTCTTTCCCATTGTATCCCCTTTATCTTTCCTCTAGTGTTTAAGGCCAACCTCCTCATCGCTGTCGTCCAAGTTGAGAGCTCGAAACTGTACGTTCCGATTAGTAAGCTCGAGCTCAATCACCAACAATATGACCATGATGATGCCGAAAAAGGATGAGGACAGAGATCTAATGGTGACTATTTGATTTTACAAGGCTTGGTCTTTCTAATCATCCTCCTTTGGTTTTTCAAATGCTCCTCTTCTAATCGTGGCTAGCTAGGGCTCGTCATGAGCTAATGGTGGTGAAGATTCGACAATTAAGAAGTTTCGACGAAGCCATGGCTAGCTTTATGCCACATCCCAAACCAAGGTAGTGATGTGAGAGTTTATTTAGAATAATTAATTAAAATTTAAATATAATTTTCTTTAATTAATACTTTATTTCCTCGAATATTTTCGTAAAATTTTAATAAGAGTAAACCATTTTTCTTAATTTTCAAAAGGCCAAGTAAGAAAAAATAAATAAAGTAAATTAAATTTAAAATAAGCAGAGGCAAACAGGACTTTATGAAATAACATCGCTAAATTCAATTATAATGAAACTCTGCCAAATACCGTTTGGGTCCAATGGACCACACAGCAGTAGATACATAATTTAGACAAAAGATAAAATAATATCCAAACTACAATCCAACATAAAATAATCAAAGTGCTTGCAAATAATTAAATTATCATATGCCTTGGAAACAAACACACAACAAATATTTCAACTCAAGTACTCCGCGAGCAAACTTAGCAATGCTTACTCTACAACATACTTCGAACCTCATGGGAGGCAAAATAAGATAAAACATGTATAAAATTGTAAATGAAAAGCTTAGTAGAATTATCAATTAAAACAATATTTAACAAAATATAAAGAAACAGTAATAAAATCGATTCAATGTAATTTTAAAAGGCAGTATATAGTATGATGAATAAATTAGAACTCACCACTTACTTCATATGACTTATCATAAAATTATAATTAATTACTCATTCATTGCAAGGCCTGAAAATTGCCACCGAAGTGGTCTGTCAAGGTTTTGGGAACTGCTCCTCATGTCACCTCCTACACACCCTAAATTCTATGGCACCATGCGTTTGAAACTCAACCAACTGGAAAAACTCACACCAGTTGCTGTTTGAAAACTTTTTAAAAAGATCATCTCACTTAGGTGTACTTATCCTGAGATATTGATTATTTCTCAAAAATCATTTTTCTTTTAGAAACATATTTTCAAACGTTTGAAAATAAGTTTATAAACATAATTCAATACTCAAAACATTTTAGAATATATATTCAAGGCCAAAAAGTTTAATAATATAGCTACAAAGGAAGAGTGTAAAATCCTACCTCAAACTAAATCACAGATCGCTTCTGCATCTCAATCCGCACTAGTACACATTTGCTCCGCGAGAAAATGATTGACCTTAAGAATAAGCTTAATCATTAACATTGGGACTTAACTATTAACTCATTAGTGTGCCATTAACTACTTTAGATTCCATATTCACTTCACATATTTCATAAGAACTTTAAAAATGCATTACATGTCATTTCTGATCAAAATGAGGAACATAAGATAACTTAAAACATACAACTAGGTGGAATGGGATTGAGTGGCTAAAACAACCACCATTGGGCTCGGCAATTGACCAACGTGCGCTAGGTGCAAGTGACAGTGACATCATGGAATAGAGCACTAGCTTTGCTCTATTTTGATGCTCTTGAGTTCAATCTAAACTCCAATTGGTTCAAATTATTTTAGATGCATGTAAAATATATTCTAAGAGTCCAAAATCAATGTATGAGCTTAATAAAACTTCTTTATCATCTCTTCATCAAATTTAATTATCTGAAAATCAAAACTTATGATTTGTCTAAACATATAAAAATATAAAGCTTGAACAAGTCTAAAATCAAATTGCAGGTTTAATATAAATTTAGTCCAACATAAAAATCATGCGAAAACATTAATAATCTTAGCTCAACATTTTTTCATCATTCTCAGAAGTTTAGAATGAAAATCTATTGGGTTATGGACCCAAAAACATGAAAAAGGCAGTGGGATAAAGTTTTAAAAACTTTCTTAAACTTTCAGGGTCCTTTTCATGATACTACATACCAATAATTAAATCGATACAAACTTACAGGTTTGACAATAGCTGTGGATGATTAAGCATTCCAAAACCTTCAGATATTCGTTGTTATTCTCCTCCTTCTGGACCAACTGGTGTGTGGACACTAGTGAGATCTCTTAGATTATCTCTACAATATCTCCTTCCAACCTTTCTTCTCGATAGAGATTCTTTAAACTCTAAAGAGGAAAGCTAAAAAAAACTAGATGGAAGATAGAGAAAAGTCTGCAGAATATAGAACCTCCAAGGCTTATTTATAAATGCATCAATAGGAGTTAATTGGAGTAAAAGCTTTTAAAGATTTTGTAGAGAATCATGCCTAGGTGGTTGGGTGTGATCTTCATCCTTCCAAGAGGATAGTGACGCGTGTCACAACCACACCCAACTGTGTGATCATGTATCCATCTAAAATCTGTCTGATATCTAATTTTAGTTCAAATTGAGATATTATTTATTTTAGCTTTGAAAATAGATATCTTCTATGATTTTCTCAAGTATTTAAATTATCTCATAATTCAAATAATTATCGACAAAATCTATTTCAACTTTTGAAATGTATTTTTCTGCTATAAGATAATAAATAAGTTACATGAGGATCGCGTGATCTGTTTGAAACTTAAAACCATAGATGTGGCACCACTTGGACTCCTAGAGTTCTAATGTGTGGCGCCACTAGAGTTCTAGTGTGTGGCGCCACACACAGTCTTGGTAGATTGTTGTGTGAAATTAATTTACCCTTGTGAACAAAATTAATCAAAGAAAATTCCCATTGATCCATTTAAAAGAATGTTGTAGAGCTAGCAAGGGGACCCAACGAATATATATAATTTAAGCTCCAATAATTATTTATAATTTAATTATCTCACAACCTAATTAATCATAATTATTAACTTTGATTTGCTCCATTATCGGAAACCGAGGTTATACTCTAAAATTATAAACAGAATTATATGTAATCTAAATATAAAATGTCATTAACAAGGTTGTCCATTGATATAATCATTTGCCATGTGATAATACCTTCTATAATAATATTTATAATTAGAGCTAGGCTCATAGTTTTCTGTACAACCTCTCTAATTACTTTTTTGTCCATGAGTTTTGTTAATTCACTAGTAGATGACCTTTTATGAACAAATCATAAACAATGATTTTAGATAATATTTGATATCCCATATCAAATAACGGATTTCTATATCCAAGTTCTTAAATAATGTTCATGGGACTATTATCTTAACATCCTATCTTATAGGAGTTGTAGATTTCATATCTGCTAGTAATATTCCCAGCTACCTATATTAGTATATGTCCAATATACCAAGGTATAGATCATGAATGTTACATGTCCTACTCATTGGCAATCAAAAGATATAGTAAATAGATGTGAGTCCACTAATCACCTCAGGATTAAGGTAAGATCCATAAAATAATCAAAATAATAGAATTCTAATTTCTCGTTACAAAATTACACAAGAAATTAAATTATATCTTGTCCAGATTTAATGTGTGTTTAAACACACTGATGTCTCTATTCAATAATCACCATTACTATAATCTAAATAAGATTATTTCACTAAATTGGGAATAGATAATATCATAATCTTAAGCAAGATAAAGTATCTAGCTTTATCTACTGATTGTAAACTAATGTTTATATTAAGTACTTATAATCATATCTTCTGTATTATGAATACTTCATATACATGATTATAGATTTTTTTAGGCATTGGAACCTTTATGATATTTGCATAAAGATATATCAACCTATATATCACGTAGAACAATAAGGAATATTATCTACTAATAATGGAATACTTTATTTCTTATAATGTCTAATTAAGATAATACAGCATGCTTTAAAAGCACCAATCCCAACACAACTAACTCTTGTTAGTTTTCACATACAAGTACACTTTGAACACCAAAAACTTCAAAGAGAAATTTCCAGACCCAGAAATACAAATTTAAAATTATAAACAAAAATAAATTTTGAAAATTAAGAAATAAATTGATTCATACAATTTTTAATCTCAATTTGTTGAAGATTACGGTTTGGAATTGATGGTTTTGCTTTTGGTTTGGGAATGGTTGTTTTGTATCCATTTTTTGGGTGTGAGAGAGAGATAAACGTGTAAGAGAAGTGAGATAGAAAGCTAGAAAAGTTCTGAGTTCGGGTTAGGCTTTAATCAGAGTTGGGTATGTAGTTTCAAAGTAAAATTGTTTGGCATACTCAGTTTTCACTTGAAAACATGGCCCACCCCATCGCACCTCCACACCGTCGCACTCCCCCACCTTTGTTGTCCACCCTCCTTGTCCTTGTTGCCCACCCTGCCCGAGCTTATTAGCCAGCCTAACCCCTTTCACCCACCTTCCCTGTTCTTATCGGCCGCCCTCACCCGCCCTATCACCCTTCCCTCCCAATTGCATCCCCACCTTGTCACAACCCCTACCTCCGTTGCCCATCGTCCCCGTCCCCAGTAAAGAAAGGTTTTTTTTCTAAAAATTTTTTTAGATGTGTTTTGTTTTTATTGTAGATAGGTTGTTTGCTTTTTTATTCCTTTTTTTAGGTATCTTTTTTTTTAAAAAAAAAAATATGTTGTTTTGATTTTAACTTTTTTAAGATCTTATATTTATTTTTCTCATTTTTTTAATTTTTTTAAATATTTTTATACTTTTTAAATTTTTAATTTTAGACATAATTATTATCTTTGAAGAAAAAGAATTTTTTTTATCTCTATAGAGTGAAATTTATAATTACAGTGTGTAAAAATTATTTAAACTGAATTTTAATGCCAAAAAATAGTAAAATAACTAAAAATGTTTTCTAATGGAATGAGGTTATTTTTGACATTTTAAACAAAATTCACGGTCAACTCTCATGGTCAATTAACTGATGGGGTCTCTCTGAAATTTTTTTGAACAATCAAAGTGTGTCAATGTAATTAGTTTTGGTCTAAGAGTGTCTCTATAATTTATATAAAACACAAAAGATGTTAATGTAATTTACTATTTTTACTAAAATGAATAGTTGGACTTTGGATCTCAAGGTTGGCCCTTAAACAAGGTCGGGCCTATGAGAAAATTTTCCACAAGCCCATTAAATTGTTGAACAACATAACCTTTTTTTTTTAATTATGACCAAATCATTATAATGAAATTGAAATTCAACACAATATTTACAGCCTATTTGTTTTGTGTATTTTTTGGACTGAATGGACTTAAAATTCGATTCGATTATCAAGAATCCTTTAGATACGTATTTGTTTTCTTTAAAATCTGAATCCTTTGAGTATCAATAATCCAAGTTTTTAAAGTTCTGATCCCTTAAACTTTTGATACTTAGATATCTTTATGTAACACCCCTATGTGGGGGTTAACAGTTTTAAATAAATAAAAATAATTTTAAATTTTATATTATTTAAATCAATTAAACAATGCCCATGGGTTTTTAAACAACAAGAAAAATAAAAATAAACGTTTTAAATACAAACCACAGTTTTTAGTGTAGCACCAAATATATATAATTACAGTCATCATCACCATAGTACAATTCCCAAATAACTTAACACAGCCATAAAAAAAAAATAATACAACTCTTACATGTTGTAGATAAGTTGTAATTAAACAGGGTCTTCTAACACGAAAACAGCAAGATTGTTTTCGCTTATTCCTCTTCAAATATGTTGCACTGAGTTCCACCTGAGATATGAAGATATGATAGGGATGAGCATCGACATGCCCAGTAGGGAAATCATGACTCACCTTATGGTTTATCCATTACCACATTAAAAACTGCATGGTTAGTAGGTTACATCATATTCCAGATTATGAGGTTTATTATGATCACATCTTATGGATACCGTAGTTAATCATTACCAAGTGTCATAATTACACATTTATACAAATATTACCAATCATCATTGTTCCTAGGTATCCATGTTAAATTGAGTATCACTCAACTCATCGAAACCCAAATGGGCGTACTTGATCACCCTATAAACATTTCAAGGGTGTTCCGGTGAGGGGACATCAAGCCCCGAGTCCTCACCAAATCGATTCCTGTACAGTGTGTTCTGGGACTTTCAACCCAAGGAAGCGTCATCACCTTCCCCCTATTTTTCCTTTTAGGGTATTCGTGCCCAAGGACGTAACCGTCGCCCTTTTTACATCTCACTATTCCTTTGTATTCAATTTATATTTATAGAGTCAATTTCCTAACCATGCTTCTCAATTTATAACATATGTCAAATCATTATATTTATCGCTATACAATATACATATTTTACAATATAAAATAATCAAATTTAATTTACCAAAACCTCACAAAAGATGAGTAATAGAATCCCTACCTTCAAAGCTTAACAACAAACTTTTATTCTCGGAATTAATCAACGTTAGCTCCACACATCCTTGGCCCTAAGGCATGCATAAGGACAATTAAAACTAAAGCACAACGTATAATCACATTCATAAGTGAATTATGTGTAAACCCGTCTACTAGTGCCATTAAAGTATTTTTATGCAATTGTTCTTTAAATACCAAGTAAACAATTTTTATCTTAAACGCAATATAAAATACATACAAGCAATTTTTATGTTTTAGTCTCTAATAAGAATTCATAAATCATTTAGGGTAGTATTGGAAAGGTTGTAAGACATTAAGAGACTAGAAGGTGAGCAAAATTGGGTTTTTGGTTCAAGTTAACAGCTAGTATACCATGGCAACTTGGTGGTATACTTTTGTAAAAAGGCGGGTTCACTATCTACAATTAACACACGGGTTAACAGGTGGTTTACTTAAGATAGACGGGTGGTTTATTACCACTGGCAGGTTTACTAGTTTCTAATCCGAAAATTGAAAAATCCATAGAAATTAAAATACAACTCCGATTTAGGGTCATGATAGCTCATTGGAAAGCTTAGGATGTCTACTTTTTAAATATGCAAACCAATTTACAAAATTCATTTTCATTTAACTCCAGAATTTTAAGAAATAGCCACTGCCCATAGAGGTATTATAAAGTTTATGGGATGTCAAATTTTTCTTTAACTTAAAGCATATTATCATTGTTTAAAATCTCAAAACCATTCCAAAATATGCAACATGCATTATATAATCAGAATAAACATATTCTCATGAGTTTTATACCAAAATCATTATCAAATTATATCTCTAGCCTTTCTTGTAAATAATGATGAAAACATGCTTAAATTTGCTCTTTAAGCTCAAAACATTAGAACATCAATCTTAAAGTTATGGAAACCGGTTTTAAACATTCCTAACATGTTTCTAACATTGTCATCAAACCAAAATAAAAGTTGGTTGTGGGTTGTAACTCAAGACTCAAGTTTTTGTTCATAAATGTTTAAGGATGCATGTTAACATAACTAGAAATTTGCATGAATTTTGAACACGAAAATTATGCATTAAACATGGAGAAAATACATACTAAAACTAAGTTTAGATTAAAGAAAACCTACCTCAAAACTTCTTTGAAAAGCACCAAAGTTCGGGTTAACAATCAAGCTTGAATTAACTCTAAAACCGCCTCGATCATGGTTGGGAATTATAATTGTCTTGGCCACAAAGAGAGCTTTGTGCTCTATGTCTTTAGTTAGAAATTTGAAGTGAGAAAGGGAGAGAATGAGAACTAGAGAAGAAGGTGGTGATAGTTAAATAAAAAGATATCAAAATGCTTAAGGGGAATGGGATGTTTACGGGGGAAAGTTGTAAGAAGAAACAAAAGAGTCTTAAAGGAAAATATCATCTTGTCTCCCATGAAGATTTTTAGCAAATCATGCTAACATAATTGAGGGGACAATTGGAGTGAATTATAGAAGAAGATAAGGAAATAATTAAAGAGGTGGTTGAGAAAATATCTCCATGTCTTTTATGAATTGAGGGAAAATAATTCAATGTCCCCTTCGGATACCTTTAGCAAAATAAGAAGAAGGCTATATAATTGAGCAATAATTTAGGGAGACAAGATTGGTAGAAGTGTTGGTAAATTTTGAATGTTTCTTAGGAAGACTTGGTAAGAAAATACTAAAGTGGTTTTTTTTTTTTAATGATCGTAAACAACTTAGTAATTTTAAATAGTCACATTTTATTCATTAAATTTTACAAAATCATGCCCGTTAAAAATACGGGTGTTACAGCTCTCCCCTCCTATAAAAAAATTTCGTCCTCGAAATTTCTTACACTGATTACAATGTTAAAACAAATGTGGATACTTTTCTCTCATTTCAGATTCAAGTTCCCATGTGGCTTCCTCCACATCATGGTGTTGCCACATCACTTTCACCAGAGGAATTTCACGACGACGTAATATTTTTATTTCATGATCCAGTATTTGAACTGGAATTTCTTCATAATTCGTATCTCCTTGAATCGGCACATCTGTCCACATGATCACATGTGAAGGGTCGGGTTCATACTTTCTCAACATCGATACATGAAACACATTATGTACATGAGACAATTGTGGTGGTAGGTCTAAACGGTATGCCAACGTTCCAATGCGTTCCACAATCTCAAACGGTCCTGTATACCTTGGTGCTAACTTTCCTTTAACACCAAATCGAGATACACCTCGTTTTGGTTTCACTTTTAAGAACACAAAGTCTCCAATCATGAACTCTAAAGGTCGCCTCCTCTTATCTGCATAACTCTTTTGTCGACTTTGAGCTGTCTGAAGACGTTCGCGAATAATCTGGATCTTGTCCGTTGTTTCTCTGATAAACTGAGGCCCAAGTTCAAGACGCTCTTCCTTTTCAGCCCAACACAATGGAGATCTACAAAGTCTACCATATAAGGCCTCATATGGAGCCATTCTAATACTTGCTTGGTAACTGTTGTTATATGCGAATTCAACATATGGCAGCTGTGCAGCCCAATTTGTTCCAAAGTCCAGCACACAAGCCCGAAGCATATCCTCGAGAATCTGAATGACACGTTCAGATTGTCCATCTGTTTGAGGATGAAAAGCTGTACTAAAATTCAATTGAGTTCCCAAGGCCCTCTGCAATCCTCTCCAAAATTTCGACGTGAAACGTGTATCTCTATCGGAAACTATTGACATTGGCACTCCATGCAATGTCACTACCTTTTCCACGTATAATTGACATAATTTTGAGACACTATAACTAGTTCTGATTGGGATGAAGTGGGCTGTCTTAGTTAAACTATCTACAATTACCCAAACGGCGTCATGCCCTATTTGAGTCTTAGGAAATCCAGTAACAAAGTCCATTGTCACATGATCCCACTTCCATTCTAGAATAGGTAAGCTCCTCAACTCGCCTCCAGGCTTTTGATGTTCCGCTTTAACCTGTTGGCACGTCATGCACTTAGAGACAAAGGTTGCTACATCTCGTTTCATTCCTCGCCACCAGTATTGTCGTTTTAGATCCATATACATTTTTGTGCTTCCAGGATGAATAGCAAACTTTGAACGGTGAGCCTCATCTAGCACCGCATGCCTGAGATATGGATCCTCTGGAATAACTAATCTTCCTTTGTAAAGTAAAAATCCTTCTGGCTCAATCTGCCATCCATCCAGTTGTTCTCCATTTTGTATTTGCTTCCAAACCCTACGTAATCCTTCATTGTGCCATTGTCCTTGTTTTACTTTCTGAATTAACGTAGGAGTTGCTATCACATTGAATAGGAAAGCTCTCTCGTCATCTTCATAATATTGCAAGTTGAAGTCGGCGATGGTGACTCGTCTCCAATCTTCCAATGCTAAACTGGCTATACGTCCGTTGTTCTTACGACTTAGAGCATCTGCCACGGCATTTGCTTTTCCAGGATGATATTGGATACTAAAGTCATAGTCCACCATGTACTCAGTCCATCTTCGTTGCCTTAGATTGAGATCCTTTTGAGTAAACAAATATTTCAGACTTTGATGATCTGAATATAGCTCGAACTTTGCGCCATATAGATAACATCTCCAAATTTTGAGTGCGAAAACCACAGCAGCTAACTCAAGATCATGTGTGGGGTAGTTCCTCTCATGGGGTTTCAATTGGCGTGAGGCGTAGGCAACTACTCGTCCATGCTGCATTAACACACAACCCAAACCGTTTCCTGAGGCATCAGTGTATACTGTGTAAGGCTCCTCGTTGTTAGGTATGATTAGCACAGGTGCACTAGTGAGTCTTTGCTTCAGTTCCTCAAATGCTTCTTCACATTTATCATCCCACACGAACTTGACATTCTTCCTTGTGAGTTTTGTTAATGGAGAAGCAATCTTTGAAAAATTCTCTACGAAGCGTCGATAGTATCCAGCTAGTCCGAGGAAACTTCGAATCTCCGACACGTTCTTTGGTCGTTCCCAATTTAGCACTGCTTCAATTTTGGAGGGGTCCACTGAGATGCCTTCTTCAGAGACAACGTGTCCAAGGAACTTGACCTTCGTCATCCAGAAATCACATTTTTCTCTTTTTGCATAAAGACCATGTTCTCTCAACGTTTGTAGAGCGATCCTCAAATGCTCAGCATGTTCTTCTTCGTTTTTAGAATAGATCAAGATATCATCTATGAAGACAATGATAAATTGATCTAAGTACGGTCGAAAGACACGGTTCATCAAGTCCATGAAAGCCGCTGGTGCATTAGTCAACCCGAAAGGCATGACAAGAAACTCAAAATGACCGTAGCGAGTCCGAAAAGCTGTCTTTGGAATGTCCTCTTCTCTTATCTTCAGTTGGTGATATCCGGATCGTAAGTCAATCTTTGAAAAATAGCAAGATCCTCCTAACTGATCGAACAACTCATCAATTCGGGGTAGAGGGTACTTGTTCTTGATAGTCAATCGATTAAGCTGGCGATAATCGACACAGAGCCTCAACGATCCGTCATGTTTCTTCACAAAAAGTACTGGAGCTCCCCAAGGTGATGTACTTGGTCGAATAAATCCTTTTTCCAGTAATTCGTCCAACTGCTTCCTCAATTCCACTTTCTCAGCAGGTGCCATTCGATACGGAGCGATAGAAACAGGCGTTGCTCCTTGAGTTAGGTCGATGACAAACTCAATTTCTCTATTAGGCGGAAGTCCGGGCAATTCATCTGGAAAAACATCTGAAAATTCGTCCACCACAGGAGTGTGAGAGGATAGGTCACTCTTCTTTAGTTCTCCATTTGAAGCAAAGATCGTCCCAAGATTGGTGAAATTCCTTCGTCCTCCAATACAAGCCTTTAGCACCGGGGCTAGTGTCACTGTTCCTGTTTTTGCCTGAAATTCGACGACTTGTCCATTCTTGGTGAATAAAGAGACACGTTTCCTATGACAATCTACTATTGCCTGGTATTTAGTTAGCCAATCCATTCCTAAGATTACATCAAACTCTGTCATAGTTATTACATATAGGTCAGCCGATAGTTTATGTTCTCCTATAACAATACACACTGATTTACAAATTATGGATACTTCAGCTATCCCGCCCATTGGTGTACTAAGGGTTAATGATGAACTACATGTCTCAGTTTCTAATTGTAGTACGGAAGCAAATAACATAGATATAAATGAATGAGTGGCACCAGTGTCAAATAATACATGAGCCCAAGAATGAGACACGTGAATCATACCGTCTACAACTGAGTGATCAGCCTGTTTTGCTTGTCCAGTTGTAGCCGTAATTGCATAAGCTTGTGCTGGTGCTTTTCCTTTATCACTTTTTCCTCGGTTTCCTTGGGTACTACTAGCCTTATTATTATTTCTCCCAGAAAAATATGGCCTTTGATTCATTGAGCCTTGTGGAGTCGGTTGGAAGTTCTGATTAGCATAAAAATTGGAACCCTGTGGCCGTTGTTGATAGTTGTACTGAGGCTGGAACCCTCGAGGTTGAGTTACTGAGACTTGGGAAGCTGGAGTGTTTTGCTGAGGCGCTCCACGATTTTGACTCCCTCCCCAAACAGTGGAGCCAAAATGACTTCCTTGTGGCCTTGGTGCAAAGGATGATTGTGTAGGGTGGTTAGGGCAATTTCTCCTTAGATGTCCCACTTGTCCACAGTTATGACAAGCATACGGTTGGAAACGACCACTACCAGAAGATCCACCACCAATAGTCACTCCACTATGCTGAATGACTTGCCCTTGTGACTTCTCTTTCTTACTTATTTTCCTTTGACGCCCACCAGAACCCTTATACTCTCCATAGGAGTTATTTAGTTCTGTCTCTGCCCGCTGTGCCGCAGCTACAAGATCAAGAAAATCTGTTGATGGAACAGCAGCTATCATTTGTCTGATTTTCAGCCTCAGGTTATTTCTAAATTTTTCGCATCTCGCCATTGGATCCGATACAGCCCCGGGATTGTAGCGAGACAATTCTATAAATCGAGCATGGTATTCAGCAACTGTTGTATCTCCCTGCACCAGGTTTTCAAATTCTCGCATCATTGCTTGCCTATGGCTCTGAGGAATATAGGTGTTGCGAAAAATGGTTTCGAACTGCTCCCATGTAAGATTCGGCACGTCATAGTCGTCTTTCTGAAGATCCCACCATTCTTCGGCTTTACCCTCAAATATATATGTTGAAAAGCTAACCCAATACTCCCGTGGAATCCTCAAGGTGTCCAACTTCTTTTTGACTGCCTTTAGCCATTGTTCTGCTATGACCGGGTTAGGTTCTCCACTAAATGTGGGTGGTTTCTGCTTCATAAACTCCTTCAACAGAGTTAGATGTCGTTGTTCGGGATCACGAACCTCCACAGGTCTTTGCACATTTTGTAATGCTTGAAGAATTTGTCCTAAATTATTTACTTCTGGTGCAGCTGGCGGGGATTGTGTTGCATGTTGTAGTTGCTCATCTTCTTGAGCTTGTTCCATCGGTTCCGGTTGCTCAACTTCTTGAGCATGTTCAACCGGTTGTGACAGCTCAGACGATTGCATTTGACGTCTTGGTGGCATAGTTTCTACTGGCTGCGAAAATTTAACTAGGATCAGTACCAAATGATGATGACATTAACACCTAACTTTAAAACCATTCCCAAAGATTAATTTTTAAGGTGGTGCTATACCCCCTAGGTTAATCAAACCTAGGCTCTGATACCAAAAATTCTGTAACACCCCTATGTGGGGGTTAACAGTTTTAAATAAATAAAAATAATTTTAAATTTTATATTATTTAAATCAATTAAACAATGCCCATGGGTCTTTAAACAACAAGAAAAATAAAAATAAACGTTTTAAATACAAACCACAGTTTTTAGTGTAGCACCAAATATATATAATTACAGTCATCATCACCATAGTACAATTCCCAAATAACTTAACACAACCATAAAAAAAAATAATACAACTCTTACATGTTGTAGATAAGTTGTAATTAAACAAGGTCTTCTAACACGAAAACAGCAAGATTGTTTTCGCTTATTCCTCTTCAAATATGTTGCACTGAGTTCCACCTGAGATATGAAGATATGATAGGGATGAGCATCGACATGCCCAGTAGGGAAATCATGACTCACCTTATGGTTTATCCATTACCACATTAAAAACTGCATGGTTAGTAGGTTACATCATATTCCAGATTATGAGGTTTATTATGATCACATCTTATGGATACCGTAGTTAATCATTACCAAGTGTCATAATTACACATTTATACAAATATTACCAATCATCATTGTTCCTAGGTATCCATGTTAAATTGAGTATCACTCAACTCATTGAAACCCAAATGGGCGTACTTGATCACCCTATAAACATTTCAAGGGTGTTCCGGTGAGGGGACATCAAGCCCCGAGTCCTCACCAAATCGATTCCTGTACAGTGTGTTCTGGGACTTTCAACCCAAGGAAGCGTCATCACCTTCCCCCTATTTTTCCTTTTAGGGTATTCGTGCCCAAGGACATAACCGTCGCCCTTTTTACATCTCACTATTCCTTTGTATTCAATTTATATTTATAGAGTCAATTTCCTAACCATGCTTCTCAATTTATAACATATGTCAAATCATTATATTTATCGCTATACAATATACATATTTTACAATATAAAATAATCAAATTTAATTTACCAAAACCTCACAAAAGATGAGTAATAGAATCCCTACCTTCAAAGCTTAACAACAAACTTTTATTCTCGGAATTAATCAACGTTAGCTCCACACATCCTTGGCCCTAAGGCATGCATAAGGACAATTAAAACTAAAGCACAACGTATAATCACATTCATAAGTGAATTATGTGTAAACCCGTCTACTAGTGCCATTAAAGTATTTTTATGCAATTGTTCTTTAAATACCAAGTAAACAATTTTTATCTTAAACGCAATATAAAATACATACAAGCAATTTTTATGTTTTAGTCTCTAATAAGAATTCATAAATCATTTAGGGTAGTATTGGAAAGGTTGTAAGACATTAAGAGACTAGAAGGTGAGCAAAATTGGGTTTTTGGTTCAAGTTAACAGCTAGTATACCATGGCAACTTGGTGGTATACTTTTGTAAAAAGGCGGGTTCACTATCTACAATTAACACACGGGTTAACAGGTGGTTTACTTAAGATAGACGGGTGGTTTATTACCACTGGCAGGTTTACTAGTTTCTAATCCGAAAATTGAAAAATCCATAGAAATTAAAATACAACTCCGATTTAGGGTCATGATAGCTCATTGGAAAGCTTAGGATGTCTACTTTTTAAATATGCAAACCAATTTACAAAATTCATTTTCATTTAACTCCAGAATTTTAAGAAATAGCCACTGCCCATAGAGGTATTATAAAGTTTATGGGATGTCAAATTTTTCTTTAACTTAAAGCATATTATCATTGTTTAAAATCTCAAAACCATTCCAAAATATGCAACATGCATTATATAATCAGAATAAACATATTCTCATGAGTTTTATACCAAAATCATTATCAAATTATATCTCTAGCCTTTCTTGTAAATAATGATGAAAACATGCTTAAATTTGCTCTTTAAGCTCAAAACATTAGAACATCAATCTTAAAGTTATGGAAACCGGTTTTAAACATTCCTAACATGTTTCTAACATTGTCATCAAACCAAAATAAAAGTTGGTTGTGGGTTGTAACTCAAGACTCAAGTTTTTGTTCATAAATGTTTAAGGATGCATGTTAACATAACTAGAAATTTGCATGAATTTTGAACACGAAAATTATGCATTAAACATGGAGAAAATACATACTAAAACTAAGTTTAGATTAAAGAAAACCTACCTCAAAACTTCTTTGAAAAGCACCAAAGTTCGGGTTAACAATCAAGCTTGAATTAACTCTAAAACCGCCTCGATCATGGTTGGGAATTATAATTGTCTTGGCCACAAAGAGAGCTTTGTGCTCTATGTCTTTAGTTAGAAATTTGAAGTGAGAAAGGGAGAGAATGAGAACTAGAGAAGAAGGTGGTGATAGTTAAATAAAAAGATATCAAAATGCTTAAGGGGAATGGGATGTTTACGGGGGAAAGTTGTAAGAAGAAACAAAAGAGTCTTAAAGGAAAATATCATCTTGTCTCCCATGAAGATTTTTAGCAAATCATGCTAACATAATTGAGGGGACAATTGGAGTGAATTATAGAAGAAGATAAGGAAATAATTAAAGAGGTGGTTGAGAAAATATCTCCATGTCTTTTATGAATTGAGGGAAAATAATTCAATGTCCCCTTCGGATACCTTTAGCAAAATAAGAAGAAGGCTATATAATTGAGCAATAATTTAGGGAGACAAGATTGGTAGAAGTGTTGGTAAATTTTGAATGTTTCTTAGGAAGACTTGGTAAGAAAATACTAAAGTGGTATTTTTTTTTTAATGATCGTAAACAACTTAGTAATTTTAAATAGTCACATTTTATTCATTAAATTTTACAAAATCATGCCCGTTAAAAATACGGGTGTTACACTTTATCATAGTAAAAACTGAAATTTTCTCTTCTATATTTAAGGAAAAAAAATCATAACTTCTTCATTTGAGATCCAAATGAGATGATTCTTTTTTCATTGTGTTCCCAGTGAAGAGAAAAATAAATTAAGATCCATATTGTATTTTTTTAAGATCATTAATATTAAGATTTTATTAGATTTGTTAATAAATTAAAAACTATTTTCACTACATCTTCAAACACAAATTTTAATTTTATTCCATACTTAGAATAAAACTTAAATGTACATCCAAAAGTTAATTCGGATAACAACTCAAATTATCAACTCAAATCATAATTCAAATCACATAATTCAAATCAAATCACTAATTTGAATCTATTTACCAAACAGACTTTTAAAATATCTTTAAAATATCTTTAATATATGGTAATTACTTTAATGATATCATATTTTGTACTATATAATTACATAATAAATTGTTTTAATGATATGATTTTAGGAAATATATATCAGATATTTACGAACTGGAGTTATATTTTAATTCAACAAATATAATTGTGTCATTTGTCTCATTAACTCTTTTTTTTCATAAATTGTGATAAATGTTACTTTTTCAAAATTTAATGAAATAAATATCAAGTTTTAAAAATAAGTAAAAAATACTAAATAAATTTTCTATTTATTGCTATTTACTAAAAATATTTTCAAAACATGCTATTTATTTCAAAAAGATTTTTAAAATTTGATGTTTTCATTTTGCTCATATATATTTTTGATTAATTTCAAAAATTCCATTTAAACTATAGTCCTTGTAATATTATGCCATGTGAATTTCAAAACGAAATATTTGCTCTTTATGAAGTATGAACCGTTAACAAAAATGATTCTTTTGTTAGAATTTTAACAACAAATTAACAAGTAATTTTAAAATTAGAGGTATTTTAGTAATCATACTTATTAAAACAACAAAGAAATTAAAACTATAACGAAAATAGTCTTGATTAAAAAACAAGAAAGAAATCAATTAAAATCATTATACTATTTGAATCTATCTTTTTTTCAATATAGCGAAATTTTTTTCAAATTTTGATTAATTTTTTCATACTTAAAAAATATTTTAAAATTTTAAGAGGTATAAATACAAATAAAAATTTCAAAAATATGAAATAAATTTTGTTAATACTATTAGAGTTTTTTTTTTTTTTTGAAAAATTTGTGTTATATTGAATATGTTTATGTTATTCTTTATCATTTCACTACTATACAACTTTTAAATTTTCAAAACACTTTTTAGGTGTGAAAAAAATTTAATAAAAATTTTGAAAAAATTTTGGTGTATATATATAAAAAAATTCAAATGATATAATAGTTTTAATTGATTTCTTTCTTGTTTTTTTTTTATCATCAATGAAGACTATTTTATGGTTATTTTTATAAGCAAAATTATCAAAATATTTTTAATTTTAAAATTATTTATTAGTTTTTGTTAAAATTTTAATAAAATAATTATTTTTGTTAATAATTTATAGGTTATAGACAACATGTGTTATATATTAAAATTGGGATGATAAAGTGTTATAGGGGGGTTTTTTGTAATTTTCATTATCATTATTGATATTTATATATATGTATATATATATATATTTTTTTTCAGATAGCATTTGGGAAGAGAGAGAAACACACCGCGGCACCGCCTTACACATATCAACTAGAGAGAGCTTAGCGGCTTAATTCCCCTCAATAAAAGGCACTCTGACTCCTCTTTTCCCCGACATTGGAATCTCCTACACTCCGCGGACTCGCCTGAGAAAACAAAAAAAAAAACACACCTCTGCGTTTCGTCTCCGATTACCCAGAGAACTCATTTCTCACTCCTTCGCCGGACCTAGGGTTGCGAAATTCCCTGTCCCGCTGAGATGGAGGACGACCATGAGTACGATCAGCAGTATAATGATGACGACGAGGACGAGGAGATCACCCAGGAAGACGCCTGGGCCGTCATTTCCGCCTACTTCGAAGAGAAGGGCTTGGTCCGCCAACAGCTTGATTCCTTCGACGAGTTCATCCAGAACACCATGCAGGAGATCGTCGACGAGTCAGCCGACATCGAGATTCGTCCCGAGTCCCAACACAATCCCGGTCACCAGTCGGATTTCGCCGAGGTTTGTTTGTTTCCCTTGAAATTTGAAAATTGCCTGCGAATTTAGGGGTATGTTGATTTTTCTTTAGCCGTATTCAGAAATTGATTTTTTTTTTGGTTTGGCAGACAATCTATAAGATTAGCTTCGGTCAGATTTACCTAAGTAAGCCGATGATGACGGAGTCTGACGGAGAAACGGCGACGTTGTTCCCCAAGGCTGCGAGGTTGAGGAACCTTACGTACTCGGCCCCTTTGTACGTTGATGTCACGAAGAGAGTCATAAAGAAAGGGCATGATGGTGAAGAAGTGACCGAGACTCAGGACTTCACCAAGGTTTTTATTGGGAAGGTTCCTATAATGCTTCGCTCGAGTTATTGCACGCTGTACCAGAATTCGGAGAAGGATTTGACGGAGCTTGGGGAGTGCCCGTACGATCAAGGTGGGTATTTTATTATCAATGGAAGTGAGAAGGTTCTAATCGCTCAAGAGAAGATGAGTACCAACCATGTGTATGTGTTCAAGAAGAGGCAGCCTAACAAATACGCCTATGTGGCGGAAGTTCGGTCCATGGCTGAGTCCCAAAACAGGCCGCCGAGCACCATGTTTGTGCGGATGCTATCAAGGACTAGTTCTAAAGGGGTAATGGGATTATGGGTGCCATTTGGGGTTGATTTCCTGTGAGAATTTAGTTCATTTCATTGTTAACCATGTCTAGAGTTCTTCTTGTAAGTCTTGTTTTACCCTTTTGCAGGGTTCTTCTGGGCAGTATATCCGTGCCACTCTTCCGTACATTCGGGCTGAAATACCTATTATCATTGTCTTCCGTGCATTGGGGTTTGTTGCTGATAAAGATATACTGGAGCATATATGCTATGACTTCTCCGATACTCAAATGATGGAGTTGCTGCGACCTTCACTGGAAGAAGCGTTTGTGATTCAGAATCAGCAGGTATCTCTGAATTTTAGTCATAAGTCGGTGCCTATTGCGTTGCAACTTTTTCTTCCCCTTGCTGTTTTGTTTTGAAGTAGTTGGCCGCTAATTTTTGTGACATGGTTTGATTTAATCTCTTACACTGCAGGTTGCGCTAGATTACATTGGGAAAAGAGGAGCAACTGTTGGTGTAACTAAGGAAAAGAGGATTAAGTACGTATTCTCTTGGGGCTTCTTTCAAGTCTCAAGATTTTTGGCTGCACTTATGTGGTGGTGATAGAAATTATTTGTGCATCCTCATAACAGGTATGCTAAAGAGATACTTCAAAAGGAAATGCTTCCTCACGTCGGTACTGGAGAATTTTGCGAGACAAAAAAAGCTTATTATTTTGGGTAGGCTTTATTCCCCCGGCCTTCTTCCTTTGCTTGATATCCATTTTCTTGACCTTGACATGTTCAACATATTTTGTTGGTGCTTATGCTAGATATATCATTCATCGGCTTCTACTATGTGCACTTGGTCGGAGAGCTGAAGACGATAGAGATCATTATGGCAACAAGAGGCTTGACCTTGCTGGTCCTTTACTTGGGGGCTTGTTTAGAATGGTTTGTTTTTTGTTTTTTTATTTTGTTTTTTGTCATTTTTATGAAAATCTAAGGTAGCATAAAAACTTAAGTTGTAAATTGATGCGACTGTTTTTTACTTTTGTTTTAATTACAGCTTTTCAGGAAGTTAACAAGGGATGTCAGAGGTTATGTGCAGAAGGTTCCTAAATGAAAATCTTGATTTTTTTTCATTCTCCTGTTAAGTTGATATAGTGCTTTACCTACCTACATATTTTATGCATCATCCAGTGTGTTGATAATGGAAAGGATGTTAATCTTCAATTTGCCATTAAAGCAAAAACTATTACCAGTGGTCTCAAATATTCACTTGCCACTGGAAATTGGGGGCAAGCAAATGCAGCTGGTACAAGAGCTGGAGTGTCTCAGGTTTGTGCAGTCATAATTTCTTTTCTCTTTATAGTCTGAAGCCTTTCATTTCTCGATTCTGCAATTTTATATCCAAATGCCCTTCTGTTTTTGCTTAGGTGCCTTGTTTCTGGGTCTGCAGGCATTAATTTAGTTAAAAATCCTGTAGCTGAAACGTAAAGTTTGCCATGCTATGTAGATAGTGATACATTACTTGTATATTTATTATTCCTGTTGTCTATTCATTTATTTTTTCCGCAGGTGTTAAATCGTTTAACATATTCCTCTACCCTGTCACATTTGCGAAGGCTAAATTCTCCGATAGGACGTGAAGGTACTTCTACATGTTATATATGTGTGTTGTGAATTTAGTATTCTGAAAACATGTGATTAAATTTCTCTTGATCATCCTTAATTTCTTCTAACCTTCATGTTAGTTGATGCTACTTTTATGTGTCATCGTCGCTGCTCTTTATTTGACAATTGAAGTTGTCATTTTTAGGAAAGTTGGCCAAACCCCGACAGTTGCACAATTCCCAATGGGGAATGATGTGTCCAGCCGAAACACCTGAAGGGCAAGTGAGTAGATTGCGAACTGGGCTTGTATAATCCTGTAAACACAATGGAGTTAGCGGTGAAATTACCGCTGAATTACTGCTAGGATATGCTTGAAACCATGACCTTCTATAAATAAGTTGTCTTTGAGAAGCATCTCTTTTAGGCGGCAGTTCTTAATTTGATGTCATTGTTACAGGCATGTGGACTGGTGAAGAATCTTGCATTAATGGTATACATAACAGTTGGATCCGCTGCATATCCTATTCTGGAATTTTTGGAAGAATGGGGAACAGAAAATTTCGAGGTTCGTTTCTTAGTCATCAATGAAAGATATTGTCTCGAGTCTCTACTATCGTTTTTCTTCTTATTTTGATATTCTATTTTGCATGTTCATTGTAGGAAATTTCCCCTGCCGTTATTCCCCAGGCCACAAAAATTTTTGTTAATGGTTGTTGGGTTGGTATACATCGTGATCCTGATATGTTGGTGAAAACATTACGGCGGCTGAGACGACGGGTCAGTTTGGTTTATTTTATTAGTTTAAATAGACATTTTGCCAAAAGCAAATCATACAAAGTATTTTTGATAAGAATTATGACGACCTTTTTTTTTTTTGGGTGCTCTAATAACCATGACAAGTCATTAGATGGAGTAGTTGTATACTGGAGATTTATTGTACTGCTTCATGTCTGTTTCTTTCATCAATATTATATAAGGTAGTCCTTATGCTTCTCTTGAATTTTTGGCTTGACTTGTGTCGTCTAAGTAATTTGTTTCTGAATTTGAGCAGTGACTTGTGGAGTTGTTATAGTTTTCCCCCCTATGTGGTCTATTGTATCATTTCTTCTTTGGGGATCTCTGGTCATCCTGATTGGTGATTTTTTTTCCCTCTCTTTCTTCTAAAGTTGTCTGTTTTTATCGTCCAAAAAATCATTTGATTTGCTTATCTAAAAGAAAAATCATCTATCATATATTACCGTCATGTATATTAATATTATAGTATATAGTAGATACCATTAAAAAAAAAAAAAAAGCTTAGCTAGAAATAGTCCTTACTAGACACAATCCATTTTTCCTTAAATCTCCAATTCTAATTACCCAAGTATCGACTTAAGTAAAAGATTAGTAAATAAAAAAGCAGATGCATATATTTCTGGATAAATTTTCAACAGGAGGACCTTTGGCCACATTTGCTTTGGCCCTGTTTGAGGCTTGTTTGAGTTCTTACACATATTTCTGATAACTTATGAGTCTGTATACGCTGAATTAATTCCTGTTGTCATGATTGTTCATTGAAAACGCATTCCCACATGATTGGTAGTCTTAACTCATAAGCTTGTTCAATTTTCCTTTGCGTGGAATAATGTTATTATACACTTTTGATGGATGCTAATGGCTCTCTCCTTGCACAGGTTGATGTTAATACCGAGGTTGGGGTGGTTAGAGATATCCGTTTGAAAGAACTACGGATATATACTGACTATGGCCGTTGTAGTCGTCCTTTGTTTATTGTGGAGAAACAAAGGCTTCTCATAAAGAAAAGAGACATTCATGCACTGCAACAGAGGGTCAGCCAACTAAACTTTTTGCATATACCTGTTGCTGAAGTCTTAACCAGTTGTTATTGCTCTTTACTCTATTGTATTTTCTTCTGTATTGCAGGAGAGTCCAGAAGAGGGTGGTTGGCATGATCTTGTATCCAAAGGGTTCATAGAATATGTCGACACAGAAGAAGAGGAGACCACTATGATTTCTATGACCATTAACGTGAGTTTGACAGTTCTAGTTGGTCAAAATTCACAATGTTGTGAAATTAAGCAATTCACCCACTAAAATGCCCGGAGTTAATAAACTTTTGATTTCTAAACTCTTGAACCAGGATCTTGTACAAGCAAGGCTCAACCCAGAGGAAGCATATTCTGAAACGTACACTCACTGTGAAATCCACCCATCATTAATTCTGGGTGTGTGTGCTTCTATTATACCGTTCCCGGATCATAATCAAGTAAGTTGATGATACATATTAACCTCTCTTGTTCACACTGTTTTGACAATTATCAGTCTAATAAATTTGCTGTTGCTTTGATTAGTCCCCAAGAAATACTTATCAATCTGCTATGGGTAAGCAAGCCATGGGAATATATGTCACCAACTACCAGTTTAGAATGGTACGTTTATGCATTTCTTATTTCTAGCGATTGGATTTACCAAAATGTGATTTTCTTCCCACGTTAACTAATAACGGATGTGTCGCTTATTTGATTATTGTTTGCTTATCTCAGGATACGTTGGCCTATGTTCTCTATTACCCTCAAAAGCCCCTTGTTACTACACGTGCCATGGAACATCTCCACTTCAGGCAGCTTCCTGCAGGCATTGTAAGTACTTTGTTTTATCTTTTGTATTTCTTCTCTCTTGGATAATGATTTTTATTAAGTTTTGTGTCTTTTTTCTGCTGTAGAATGCCATTGTCGCAATTGCCTGCTATTCTGGGTATAACCAGGAAGATTCTGTCATCATGAACCAGTCCTCTATAGACCGTGGATTTTTCCGATCACTTTTCTTCCGCTCCTACAGGTAGGCTTCTGTTTCACATCTTTTCTGCATATTTTTCTCTTTGTTTGATGTTATGTTCACCTTACATCTGTGGATATAATATTAATTTCTGTTTTGTGACAGAGATGAGGAGAAAAAGATGGGGACACTAGTCAAGGAGGACTTTGGTCGACCAGATAGATCAAACACCATGGTGAGAACTGAGATTTTTATCTTAGTATACATTTTGTGGTTTACAAGAATGCTAGATGTCTTTATTCAAGTCTTATACCACAGGGCATGCGGCATGGTTCTTATGATAAATTGGATGACGATGGTCTTGCACCTCCTGTAAGTATTCTTGATCACTGTAATTTTAATTTTTTGTATTGCTTTCTCAGAAGAATTGTCAGTCTGACTTGATTTTTATTAAATTATATGGCAGGGAACTAGGGTTTCAGGGGAGGATGTTATTATTGGAAAGACCACTCCCATTGCTCAGGATGAAGCTCAAGGGCAAGCTGCTTCACATTACACCCGACGTGATCATAGCATAAGCTTACGTCACAGTGAAAATGGGATTGTGGATCAAGTAAGCTTTAATCAAAATGATGCTATGTTATTTGTTTTGATTGGTAATTCTGTTGCTGCAAGAGCTAAATGCTTTGTAGAGTCGTAGTCATTGCATTGTTAATTGGTTTTTCCTTGTAATTGCAATGTGATGTGTTGTTAATAACCTCTTTTAATGCTTTAACCTTAATTTTTGTGCACCTGTATATTGTTCTCCTGATCTTCTTGAATTCCTTTCAGGTTCTATTGACTACAAATGCTGATGGGTTGAGGTTTGTGAAAGTGCGAGTGAGATCTGTTAGAATACCTCAAATTGGGGATAAGTTCAGTAGTCGACATGGTCAGAAGGGAACAGTTGGGATGACTTATACACAAGAAGACATGCCATGGACTGTAGAAGGAATTACCCCTGATATTATTGTCAACCCACACGCTATTCCTTCTCGAATGACAATCGGTCAGCTTATTGAGTGTATCATGGGGAAAGTTGCTGCTCACATGGGAAAGGAAGGAGATGCTACTCCTTTTACGGATGTTACTGTGAGTTAACGATTTCTCTTTAAAACTTGTATGCTGGAGTATTGTTTACAAGGTTCTTTTGTGTTTTGAAAGGCTGTCTAAAAGCAAGGAAGGTCCTACTTCTTCGGCTAGACTTGTGTACATGTTGATCCTCTAGGAAAAGCAAAGAAGTTTGCTAGATACGCATGCCACCTGATTAAACTATTTTTCAACTGCCAAAACATGTGATAAAATTTGTGTATTATGTTTTGAAATGACAATCTGGTCTATTAGAGCAGCTTCTTTATGTGTTTTAAAGCATATAGGAAACGGTTAATCCAATGTGAATTGTACATCTTTTCCTAAGGCAAGCTATTGTTGTTTATCTTCCCAGTGGCATGCAGAGCCTAATAAGTTCTGCTTGCTGAATTGAACTTTTTTTTTTCCCTCCTATTTGCTTATCACTTTAGGAGTTTGATGACCGTCTTTCTCTTTTTCAGGTGGATAATATTAGCAAAGCACTTCATAAATGTGGGTATCAAATGCGTGGATTTGAGACCATGTACAATGGCCATACTGGCCGGCGGCTTTCTGCTATGATATTTCTTGGACCAACTTATTACCAAAGATTGAAGCACATGGTGGACGATAAGATCCATTCACGTGGGAGAGGTCCTGTCCAGATCCTGACGAGGCAGCCAGCGGAGGGACGGTCTCGTGATGGAGGTCTCCGCTTTGGAGAAATGGAACGTGATTGCATGATTGCTCACGGCGCTGCCCACTTTCTGAAAGAGAGATTGTTTGATCAGAGTGATGCATACAGAGTTCACGTCTGTGAACGTTGTGGGCTGATAGCAATTGCAAATCTTAAGAAGAATTCTTTCGAGTGCAGAGGTTGCAAGAACAAAACCGACATTGTACAGGTGAAACTTCTTGTTTCATTTTATTTTTCTTTCATTTGCCTTTTGCTGTGTTTCACATCGTATCAATCTTCTGTGAGCATGTTATGATGTACCAAATGCAGGTTCACATACCCTATGCGTGTAAGCTGCTATTCCAGGAGCTTATGGCCATGGCTATAGCACCAAGAATGCTTACCAAGGATGTCAAACCATTGAAAGACCAAAAGAAGAAAGGAGCCTAAGACGACGTGCTGGACTTTCGGGTTATTTTTCTTCTATCGTGTGAAAAGCTGCAGCTAATCTGAGAACAATACCTCCATTATCCACCGACAAAAATTAGGGATGTAAATTGGACTGGGCGGGGCGGGAATTGCTAGACGGAGCATCGGTCTAAGCTGCCGCCACCATCGTACTATTTAGCTCTTTTTTTTTTTTTCCTAAGCGAAAAAAAAAATAAAAAATACTGCCTTACTTTTTGGAATTGATTCTCTTATTTCTTTTATACAAGTATATTTTTCGTTTTTGGTAAAAAAAAAATAATAGTCAGAGATATCGATAAATGCTATTCCTTGTGTCCAAATGCCAGTAAATTGTATTTTTGTTCTTTTTTTTCTTTATTTTTCAGACTCTTTGGATAAAAAGGGGAAAAGGAGTACAAGGGAAATTTTATTTTTGAAAAAATATTGAAGGGGATGTATCATACAATATTTTTTTTAAAGCAATCTAAGTAAGTATCATAATTTAAAATAGTAAAAATAAATGACAGGTTCTATAAAAATCAATTGTAGTATTTCAAGTTTATGCTTGCATTTCTTTTATTCCTCTTTTTCCCCCAAAATTTGAAATCTATGCTTTCTCTCTCTTATCTCCTTCGTTCTTCCTTTCTCTCTCTCCTCGAGTCTCTTTTTTTTCTTGCCTTTCTTTCTCTACTTCTATCGTCGATGTCTCCCGTTGTTTGTCGCTCGTCACTTGTCAGTCGTTGCTCCCTGTCATCAAACGCTGTCGAGACCTGTCCAGGTTTGAGCTCCGTCGGCGTTGTTGAAGTCGTGATTTATCGAGCTTGGAAATCTGTGGCCACACACCACCAACGATGAACCTCTCAATCGATGTCCTGCCTCTCTCTTATTCGAACGTTTGCTGGCCGGACTCCCTTTCCAACGCAGTTGACAAAGATCATGAGTCAATTGAGTAGGTGATCGTGATCGGAAAAGACGAACGACGTTAGACGGAGAAGACGCACATTAGCAGATGGGGAAACAAACTTGAAGCTCATGAAGTTGGTGGTATTCGATATCTCCGATCATGGCTTGTTGCGATCGGTGACGATAGTAGTGATGGTGTTGGCGAAGGGAAGAGGGAGAGGAAGAGAAAACGCAGTTGCAGGTTTCTTTTTTCAGCTTTTTCTTTCTCACTTTTTTTTTCTTCTTTGTTTTGGGAAGTGGGAGAGGAAGAGAGAGTGGACGGTTGCTTTTGTTTTCTTGGAGTATTGTAAATTTGATTTTATTAATATTACGCGATTAATTTTGAGTCACTTTTCAAATGATGCTATTTCTCTCCATCACCTATATTTCTCTTTTTTTTCATAATTTTTTTTTTTATCTTTTTGAAAAAAGCTGAAGCATTTTTTATACAGAAAAGCATATTTTTTTGTGTAAAAAAAAAGAAGTCATTTGTTCAATTTAAATTTTTTTTTAAGCTCATTTTTCAAAAATGATATAATTTTTATTTTAAATATCACAAAAAATACATAATGCTTTAACAATTATTGGGTTTTTTTTTTCTTTACAAATTTAAATTTGGAAAAAAAAATTAATAGGTGTTCCTTACCCTTTTTAGTATATTGTCCTATTGACTATTCTCTCAATAATATTTTGTCTTCTCGTTTAAATTTAAGAATTTAATGACATAAAAAATTTTGAATATTAAAAACTACTTAAACATTTAAATAAGCTGTCAAAATAAGAGGGAGGACAACCAATAGGATAGCTAATTTGAATTCATATTTCTTCTTTAGTTCTGTAATTTCTAAAATATAAAACATGATTACTTGATTTGGTAGTTAGGTTTTTTGTGGCTATTTTTATAACTAGTGAGACATTTTCTGGATGCAATCAATATATATATATATATATATATATATATATATGTCTCTTATAAAATTTAGTTTTGTTTTATAAGAGATAGTTTGTTTTAATAAAAAAAAAGTTCAGAAGAGAATATATAAAAGGAAAAAAGTTGTTAATCAAAAAATTTAGGAAGAAAACAAAACAAAAACATAGAAATGAGAAAAATAAAGATCAAATCTGTAAATAGAAAAAAAAAAGAATACAAAAAACTAAAAAAGTATTGAAGCAAAAAGAAAAAATAAATAAATAAACAAAAGGCAAAAAATAAATAAATAAAATAAAGTAAAACCATGCCAAGTGTGAATCTTATGTGCACCATAGATTAATAATCGTTTTTACTCTTTATTAAAGGGGGTAAAAAGCTCTTTTTAAAAAAAAAACAAAAACAAAAACAAAGAATAACTGGTATGAAATAATTGTTAATAGAGTCATTTCTCTAAAAACGTTTTAGAAATGTCGGTGGCGTGGTAGATCCAACAACAACTATTGTTCAATTGCAAAGCTCACGTCAAGGACCGACATGAAGTGCAACTGCAGATGAAGCACAAGAATCGTTAGATACCAAAATGTCCAATGTGGAACAACTATAAGATAATTAGTGGGTTTTTAAGTCTTTGGGTTCCTTTTCCTTGCAAGCTGGTTTTTCAAGCGAGGGTTCTTTTTAATGGGTTTGTAATACTTGGTATCAAAGCTAGTCTACTATATCTTAGATTCAAGTCAAAGCGATTGCGTTATAGGCTGGATTAAGCTAGATTAAGATGCATTGATGAAGCTTCAAAATCTACAACCGGGTCAGTGTCGATAATGTGGGTCGTCGAATATTTGGGCCCAAGCGTGGTGGATTGCAAGAAACTGCCATGTCGAGTATGAGATCGGACAAAGTATGGGCCACGATTCTATGATTGTCGTTAATGATGGAGCTACCTAATACTGACAGTCGAGCAAAGCCGCGAAAAGAGGAAAGGGCTACCGTTGAGTCAGTGTTAATAATGCGGATCACCGAACATTTGGGCCTAAGCATGGTGGATTGCGACAAATTATCATGTCGAGTGTGGGATCGAACGTAGTATGAGCTACAGTTTGATGATTGTCGTTATGGATGAGGCGACCTATGGAGGGCTGCTACTTGAAAGAAGGCAGGATTTATGAAGTCACCTAGCTGGGAAGATGGCTATCGTGGACAGCGGTTGAGGAGCGTGGGAGAATATTAGATACCAAAAAGTCCCACATGAAACAATTATAAGATAACTAGTGGGTTTATAAGCTTTTGGGTTCCCCCTCTTTCAAACCACATTTTATAAGAGTGAGTTCTACTTAATGAGTTTGTAACAAAGCTCACTTTAGGGTTGTGGAAGGTGTAAGGGTTATAGTTCTCTTTTTAATTTATGAATTTAATTTGGAGGTTTCAGTGTTATGGTTATAAATTTGGAGCACCAATTAGAAAATTTTAGGGTTAAGATTTCAAATTATGTTTAAAAATTTGGGACTGATTACGTATTTATAAACACATTCTCTACCTATGTTATATAATTAGTACATGTATTATTACTTTTTTATTAATTAAATACATAATTTCTTGATATTTACTAATTTACCTAGTTTTCACTGAATAGGTGAATATTTATCCAGTTCTTACCACTTTGTTTACTTAATAAAATTATTCTTACCAACCTTTTTTAAGTAATTGTTGCCAAATTTCATGCCTAGTAAATACAATATTTACTTGACATTTACTTAATATATATAATTTACTTCGTATTTATTAATTTATTTACTCACGTACTATATAAAATATTTACCAATTTTATACCTCGTAAAGAGAGTATTTATCCTTTCACAATAAATAAATAAATATATATATATATGTACACCTATTATTTACCAATTTATAATACCTGTAGTAAATACATTATGTACTATTAATTTATTTACTTAGTAAATACATTATTTATCAATTTATTTACTTAATAAATATATTATTCACTGAATCCATGACCTGGTAAGCACATTATTTACCCAATATATACCGTTCTTTTTACGTAGTTGTGATATTATTTACCACTTTTTAACACTAAGCACTTAGCGCATGCATTGGTTACCCAATAATTTCCATTTTTACTTGGTAAAAAAAAATTTCTACTTAATAAAGGCACTATTTTCTTAACACTATATTATCTTCTATATTTTTATATAGAAAAAATACTAGGCAAATAAATACTTTTTAATAATAGAAATTTTTATTTGCTCAATATTAATTATATAATTATACCTTTTTGGTTTCATAATTTTTAATTTATCTTTATTTTTAGAAACTACAAAGGTATCCTTTGAATTTAAAAAATTTGTTTCAATTTTATCCCTTGCAAACTTTTTGGATTGAAAAAATATAGCAATAAGACAAAGATATTCTTAATTAGGCTGAATTTATTTCCGAAATACACTATAGTGACAGCGTGAGAGGTCTAAGGAGAGGAGTGTTGGTTATTTCAGGATTTTCTTTGAAAATTCAGCCATCAATTTCAATCTCTTAAAATATGGCTCTTTATATTTATTCCTCACAAATAAATATCTACAAGGTAAAAGCGTTCGACAGTAATTACAAGTAAACTTCTTACATACTACAATACTTAAACTCATTTTTGACATTAAAACCGGTTTGTTAACCAGCATATTAAAATTAAATCACCTGCTATTTGACTACTTACTCATTATTTAAAAAAACAAAAAAAGAAGAACGAGGGGAATAACTTATTTTTAAAATGTTTTGAAATAAATAGCAAGTTTTAAAAATATTATAGCAAATAGCGTATTTATAATGTTACCATGTAAATAATTCATGACTGAAAATAAGGGCGTAAATAAATTATTTATACCTTAGATTTATTCATTATGTAAACAAGAAATAAAAAATAAATAAATTATTTATCTTATAAATTTATTATCTATTATAAATACTTTCAAAACTTATTATTCAGCATAATTAGTTTTGAAAAAAATGATATTACTATAATTTCTGAAAAAAAAAAGGAAGAGAAGAAGAAGAGAACCGTTCTTACTTATTGGACCCATTTGAAACCCGTCCCGTTTCAATGGGCTGACACGGAACACTAGTACTGGACTCGTGTCTTCTGCAAGGGTCGATCTTCTTTGCAGTCCACGCAACGAAAATACGACATCGTTAATGTCCCATATTCATCTCTGCAACTGCAAAGCCTGGCTGTGAAGAGAGAGAGAGAGAGGGGAGAGAGAATGGAAAGCAAGGAGGAAGTACAAGTGGAAGTGGAAGAAGTAGAAGACGAAGGGCCACCGCCAGGCTATCAAACCATTCTTCCGCCGCCGCAACCACAACCACAGCCGCCACCACCACCACCACCACCACCACTACCGCCACCACCACCACCACAACCATCATCGTCTCCGCCGCTGAAAGAAACTGCAGAGAGAACAATAACGCCATCAACAGATTCAACACCAACACCAACACATACACCCACACTAACACAAACACCAAAATCAACTCTACCCGGTGAGTCTTTTTTTTTTTTAATTATTGTTATTTTAATTAAAAAAAGGGGGCGTGTTGAGTTAGTTACGTAATATGGTTTCTCCTAAATTTGCGAAATGATATTTGTTCTTTCTAATATGTGGTTTCTCTTTTTCCATGTCCTTTATTAATCAATGATAATGTGACTGAGAAAACATTATTGGGTTCTAAGAAAAGGGGGAAAAAAGCATTGAACATACTTTGATTTCACCCAGAACAGAAAAATGCAGGACTATAATTATGGCTAATCACATTATGTATAGCGAGAAAAAAAAAAGTGAGCTTTTTTGTAGTATAAGAGACATTTTGGCGCACACAGTAGGTTTTATTATACATATAAAGAATGCCATTTGATGGATTAGGGAACATGCCTTAATCAAGTGAGCTTTGTGATTATATTGCAGAAATAGCTCAAGTTGTCTGCGGTTCTTGCCGCCGTCTGCTCAAGTATCCGCCAGGGGCGAAGCAGGTTCAGTGTTCATGCTGTCAGACTGTCAACTTTGTGCTAGAAGGTTCTCCTCTCTTGCTTTCCTGGTAACTTATGGGTGGTTGTGTTGCTGATCGTTAGTTCTATCTACTTTTGTCAAAAACGGCTTTTTACTAGGGAGAAGGGCGTTTTTGCTTGATGCATTTAGCACTCTGAATTTTCTATTATGGTCCTACCCTATCTCATAGGCATTGCCAAAAGGTGATTATTCCTGTTTCCCGCACATTGCATAGTAATTGAGGAGGTTAAGCTACCTTTGTTCATGTTGTTATAGACGCATAAATGTTCTTACGGCCGGTAGTTGAGTCTTGTTGAAGCAAGCTTCAACTAGAATATGGTTATGGTTGATGAACTTGTCTTTGATATAATTGATTTGGCCTTGTGCTTGGATTGTGAACTCTACTTCTTTTCAGCTCATCAGGTTGGTCAAGTGAAATGTGGAAGTTGTACAGTGTTGCTGATGTACCCTTATGGAGCATCACAAGTTAGATGTTCTTGTTGTCAGTTTGTGACTGAAATTGGCGTAAGTGAAATTACAACTCCAAGCTCTAGACAAAATAGAAGTTAGCACTTGAATTTCACTCTGCTCATGAGCATCACATATGCCTAGGGTAATGCATTTAAGAGAACTTCTCGACTTCAGGGACTTTCTATATATATGTGTAACTTATAGTGACTTGAAGTTGCTTCCTTTTTGCTGAAATACCTTGAAGTAACTCGGTTATAATTCATAAGGAATTCTTAAAAGAAGTTATGTGCTTGCATGATATTGGGTAATTACTGGTGTAATGAAGTTATATAAAACATTAGTGCTACAGTTATGCAGATTAGCAAATAATCTTTCATATGTAGAACTGCCATTTGACTGTCTGTCTCTATAAAGGCACACAACCAGCGTCCTCCATGGTCTGCACAGCAGGGCCCGCCACTTCCTGGCCTCAACCCTTTTCCATCGGCTGCTTGATGTTTTGTAATCTGACAGAGGAATGGATGTTATCATAAAAGTCAACCTCCATGGTTTTTCCTTCTTCCATAAAGGTGCGAATTTTAACCTTCGTAAGCTGTAGTAATAATGCATACGCATTACTTCTCTGATTGTATATTAAAGTACAGGAACAGTTTGACACTTTCCAACTCTAATTTAAGTTTATGCTATTTCACATGTTTGCTCACAACTGGCTATTGTGCTATCGTCTGATGTTTTCACAATTGTTTTGTTTCACTTTCCTTAAGCTTAATCTAATTTTCATGAAACAAGCTTGAAACCTTGAACTACTATGTTGACTTGCTATGCCAAATTAGGTCTGCAACACATCGTAGCGTACATTATATATCTAATAAATAACTCATTGACAGCTCGGGAATTATTTCGACCATTATTTTGAAGAGGGTTTCCATTGTTGCTCAACTCAGATTACTGGTTGCTGATATTTGTCATCTATAATCTTCTTAAATCACCTGTTTGTACGAATGCATACACGATCTGGATTTAGAATAGCCCTTAGAAAAGAGAATCTGAAGACCAAAGACAGAAATCATAGTGACCTTTACTAAGGTTCATAGCAATTAGGCATTATATCTTTCGATTACAATATCCACAACAGACATAATATAAGCAGTAACCATAGCTAGTCTGCAGCTAGCTACTGAGAAATTGAGATTAAGAATCTCTCTTACTGATGATATTGCTATATGAAAGGTCATTTGCTCTATTAATTTGGGTAGAAGAAACTGTAAATGGGAATTTAACCTTGCCAACAATTATAGACAATTCTAGTTTGCCGTAATTTTCAGATGAAAATAAGAGGATGCTTATCCAGAGTGGGAAAAAAAGTTATAGTTTGCTGAACTGCCTGCTAAGGCAAACCTTCAATCGTCACGTGGGAAGTCCTCATCTGACGCATTGTCCAGAAATGCTCCCACAGTTTTCCTCAAAATGCTGAAAGTTTTTTCATCCTGAGAAATCTAGAGAGAAGTGTAAATCAGAATTCTACTTCTGGGAGAAAGAGAGCTGCTGAGATTCGGGAAGCCTGGCGATTAACTTGCAATAAACGTACCTGCGTCTTCTTCTTCAGGGACTCCTCCAATTTAGCAATTTTATCAGCGCAAGCTTTCTCATGTTCTGATGTCATACTCTTTTCTTTCCTCCCTGATATCAATCCATAACAAGAGTTTTATAATTCCCTTTTTACTACCGGAGAAGGAAAGAGTCTTGTTGCTTACTCATTCATGTTGCTTGAACAGCCTTCCTTTTCCTCTTCAAATTTGGAAATAGTATCTGCCAAACAGAATGACCAATTATGATGTAGTTTTGAATTAAACGTAGGCTGAAACTAAACCATGGACCGAAATAGGAAGGGAACTAAGTTGCAGGAACAAAATTAAACAAATAAATCAAAATCAGTACAAGTGAAAACCAAGTGGCATTGCATGAAAGAAAAAAAATCCATATTGCCATAGCTGTTGGAACTTGTGAGATTTTAAGAGAAGTAATTCAATCATCAAAAATTAGCACACTCAATAATTATAAATGAAACAAGGCAGAATACCCTTCAAAGCCTGCATATGGGTTGCTTTTTCCTTGGAGAAGTTCTGATAAATAGATTGGAACTTCTCAGTCTCATTCTTCAGAGAGTTTTCAAACTGCACTTATACAACCACAAAATCATATGGTCAAAATTCTCGATCATAGAATGTCACTCAAAAGCTACAAGTAGGAAAAAAAAAAAAGCTCAGATTTTCATGTCCAGTTATCTGTCTCAGTCCTCTTTTGTCCTCAGAACCGGACCTCCTTCGAGCTCTTTGAAAGCGCTTTAGCAAAAGTTTGTCTGGCGACAGAAGAAAACAGAAGCATCCGATTAGAATACATAGGATCAGCAGCATCTGAAGAGAGATTCAATTTTTTAAACATTTATAGTTTGATTAAAAACATGTGAATCTGTGGCTCTTGATTTAACTATCCTTTTCAAACTTGAAGTTTTAAGTCCCCTATCATAGACTTGATCTCAGAAGTCACTTGAAGGAAATTTGCCGTCAAAACCTGTCAGTAAACTAAGTAGTGGGCATGCAAATAAAACCTTTAAGGAAAGTATATTCAATACATCTCAAACCCGTTCTTGATTTATCCACAAATTTTTAGTTTCCATTTCTTGTTGTACCCACAAATTCTCCAACATGAATTGCTCAACAACATGGCAGCTTTGGCATTCGATTTCGAGGATGAGGGATGTGGTTCCAAACCAACTCCCCTCCCCTTTGTAAATTTTACATATGTATGTGTATATTAAAACACAAGACTTGTTGCAGTAGTGATGAAAAGAGGGAGGCTCAGTCTCGTCGTTAGAGAGACTGAGTCCCACCACACCATCAAAACAACTTGTGTTTCCTTCTCTTATAGATAGATATGTGATCAATCGGCTTTCTTTGTGTTAAATTAGTCTGCCGGTTAAATAGACAACCCTAAGTTGCTCACCTTCTTAGTCAGGGAAAAAGTATCAATAAATAATAGTTTAAGGTCCTTAGTGCCTAACAAAAAGTTCGAGCATAAAGCATTAATAAATGATAATACATGCTCTTTAGTGCTTAACAAAATAATTTGCAAAATAAGTGGCAGATGAGCAAAGATTGAAGGGAATCATGTTAATTTAAGGAAGTGTTATACACATCATCGTCAAGTCTCATAATTGATGTGGTTGATCTTTTCTACTGATTCTTCTTTGTTTAAATAAAATAAAGACTTTTCTTATAAACTAGTTGGGCACGCACTTTGCGTAAGTATATTAAACAAGTTGACAAATAATAAAAACAACAAAACGCTTTTTTGAAGGGGAAAAACATTCTGGACAGTTTAAAGAAAAAAATATTTCGAAAAAAAAGGAAAAAACATCTGGGCTGGAAAATTAAAAAAAAAAAAACATTTCACCAAAACAAATGACGGAACTTTTCAAGTTTCGAGCGTCTTGAGAGCACAACACGAAACTTATTCTTACTTTATAAATATATATATAAAGTAAGAATAAGTTTCGTGTTGTGCTCTCAAGACGCTCGAAACTTGAAATATATATATATATATATATATATATATATATATATATATATGTTAAAGACTAATGCGTTCTAAATTTTCAATAATTATTTGCAAACAATATTTCTTTCGATGAACGAGTTTTAAAGAATTATAAAGAATTTTGACAAAGAATGTTTTGATTGAGAAACTGAAGTTGTAGTACTTTATTTGGACTTCTCTATTAAGGATTGAGAAGTTGCGGCTACTGCAGGGAGGAGCTGTTAATGGTAAATTAATATCCAAGTGGAAGATTGTTAAGAAATATGGAGCCAAATGTAACACCCTGCGATTCATCACCCCACGCAGAGGATTAAGCATCATGTCTTTTTTGGCCAAGAGCTCACACTCTAGCGATGGCTGAGGGCACTACCGCGCGCGTTGAAAGCAAAATCTAGAGCGGAGCATGATAAATTGCACCAAAATGATAGAAAATAGGCGGCACGACACCGGTGTCGCAGCTGCGACGCATGTAGGTCCTTTTGTGTGTGTGTGGCCGTGTGTGTTGGTTGGGGGGGGGGTTCCTCAACTTATAAATAGGATATTCTATGAGTTATTTGTGTAGCTCAAAAAATATAGAGTGAGAGGAAAAAAAATAGGCTCTAATTGGTTTATTAGTTCGAATTATGTTAGTTTAAACTATTTTGTTTGAACAAAAATGTTCAAACTGTGTGGTTTAAATAGTAGTTTGAATTAACATTTGGATCTGTAGTTTGTTTTTTAATCCGAACAAACTTATAAATAGGATATTCTATGAGTTATTTGTGTAGCTCAGAAAATATAGAGTGAGAGGAAAAAAATAGGCTCTATTTGGTTTGTTAGTTCGAATTATGTTAGTTTGAACTTTTTTATTTGAATAAAAATGTTCAAACTGTGTGGTTCAAATAGTAGTTTGAATTAACATTTAGATGTGTAGTTTGTTTTTTAATCCGAACAGAGAATTTGAACTCAATTTATGTTTGGTTGAATGTTGAAAATTGTAGTTTGAACTAAATTTGTGTGAGATGAGAAAAGTTTGGAATGTAAAAATAAAAAATACAACATTATAAAAAAAAACTAATTAACAAACGTTTAAAAATAGAAAAATAATAAAATGGAACCAAAAACCATCTACTACATTTTAAAAAAGTTTTTTTTATAATACCAAAATGTAAAGATAATTAAATAAGAAAATTAAAAACATCATTAAAAACCGTTAAAGAGACGTTCAAATTTTAAAAATGAAATGAAAATTCGTCTAATAAATAAAAAATAAAAGAATTTTTCGTCTAACAAATTCTAATAAAGTTTGTAATCAGTAAATTTGTCTAATAAATAGTAATGAAGTTTGAAATTAATGTATGAAATTTTTTTTCCTGAAAAAATTTGTAGTTATGGAAGTCAGGGAACCTGTTCATAGCATATAGCACTAATAGGCCATTAGTTAAATAAGAACAAAAAAATACAGACCCTGTAACAATAAAAATAATATTAAAACTAGTAGTAGTAATAATAATATACAGCAAGAACACCAATAGTAAATTAATATAATAATTATATTAGAAGATACGGAGCTCATGTGATAAAAGAGGGAGGTCATAGGAAAAAAGAGGGGGTAGAGAACAACAGCAACTGGGGGAATCTGAAATATGAGCACCCTCGCTCTGTTTATTTGATTGGTTCGGTGCAGTTTGGTTTAGTCTGAAGGATTATTATATTTTGAATTGGTGTTTGATAAATCATTTAATTCAAATTAAATTGACAGTTTAAACTGAGCTGAATTACCCAACTTAGAGTTTAAACCCCCTTACATTGCAACGTTTCAAATTAATATTGAATAGTAATTTCACTCCTATATATTTGTATTCATAATTTAACACTACAATTTCATATTATTTTTTAATTAAAAAACTTCTTTTTACACATTTCATATTTATTCTTTAATTAAATAATTTTTTCATGGTTCAAACTAGAGTTTTTAATATTCATCCAAACACACATTCAGATTGAATATTCGGTTCAAATTAGCACTTTAACTATACATCCAAACGCTAGTTTAGATTACTATTTAAACTACCCAAGTTGGATTTTTTTGTTTAAGCCAGAAAACTTCAAACTAACACAGTTCAAACTAGTGAACCAAACGGGACACCTGTTTGTTTGACTAGTTCAGTCCAGTTTGGCTCAGTTCGAACGACCATCATAGTTTAAATTGATGTTTGATAAAGCATTTAATTCAAACTAAATTGACAATTCAAACTGAGCTGAACTGTCCAACTTAGAGTTCAAACTCCCCTTCTATTTCAACATTTCGAACCAATATTAAATAGTGATTTCACTCTTATATATTTGTATTTATAAGTTAACACTATTATTTCACATAATTTTTAATTAAATAACTTCTTTTTACAAGTTTCATATTTACTTTAATTAAATAATTTTTTATGCTTTAAACTAGAGTTTTCAATACTCATCCAGACACAAATTTAGTTAGATATCTAGTTCAGATTATTGTTTAAACTACACAATTCAGATTTTTTTATTCAAACCAGAAAAATTTAAACTAACACAATTCGAACCAATGAACTAAACAAGGCAAAAAACTATTTTACTGTGCAATATTGGTTCAAAACTATAGAAAAGGGACTCATTTAATCTAAAATAAGTGAAGCATCAAAAGAAAGTTCAAGTAGTCAGCCCAGTCTAAAATGGGTCGAATTGGGCCAAGCCTATCAACCAAACACGGGGCTAGAGAGAAGGTGTGTAATTTCCTTTTGTAAACTTCTTTTTTGTTATATGGTGAATTTTTCAATGGTTGAGAGTGGACGTAATTCTTACATTGAGAGTAAACCACTAAAAATTTACATGTAATTGTTCATTTTTTGTTTTATATTTTTTTACTCTTGGTAGAATTAAGACGTCTAATTTGCATTATTGTCGTCTCTAGGTCAACTGATACAATGTACTATATACCAGCTATATATAAAACGTACATTACGTTCAAAAAAATTAATCATGTGTCTTGAGACATTATGATAAGAATTAGGTTTTCGTTACATTATGATAAGAAATAGGAATACTATGTTTTTTTTTTTTCAACATTTCTCAAGGAAAATAGAATACTTTGAAAGGTATATTTACCAAAAAAAAATTGTAACATATAATAGCAGGTCGACTTTTGCTAATCTATATGACTAATCAGGAATCATTAAGTATTTACCTAACTTTACTAACTCAAAAAAACTTTAATGTTAATTATATAATCAATAACTTCATCCATAAATATTTGCAATTGGTTTAAGGATGTATATGGCCTAGAGCTTGAAGTGCGCTAAAATTAGTTGACTCAATTCTTATTATTTCTTTTAAAAACTTCTTAAGACCATTTTTCTCTATAGTGAATATAAGTACATAACTATTCCTCCGAAAAATTATAATATCGAATATTAAATATATCATTTGAAATATGCCAGAATCGTCTACAAGTAGTTTATTGATCTAGATTAACTCCAACGCAATTTTACTATTAATATGGATTTAGAGTTGTAACACGTTTCTTAAATACCACGTCCTCAAATGTTTAATATTGAATAGGTTCTTATCATTTTGATACCTTGTATTTTGAAGAAATCATATTGATATCATATTTTTGAAAAATATTAAAATAGTATCATGTAATTTTTAAAAAATGTTATTTTGATACCTTGAGTCTGTGTTTTATGACATGAACTTTTCAACTTACCATTTTATTAATAAACAACAAATTATTTTGTGAAAAATATAAAGCAAAATAAATACAAATAATACCAAAAAAATAAATAAGTCCACATATATGCTTTTTTATGAGCTTTGTTTAATCTTTTGTTTTGGATTTCTACTATAGTTTTAAAAAAATTAATTTGGGATTCAATAAAAGGGCAAAAATGAAGTTTTTTTGTCGAAAAACACGATGTAAGGGTACCAAAATAATATTTTTGAAAATTACACAATATCATTTTGATATTTTTTTTAACAACAAGGTATCAATGTGATGTTTTTCTAATAGGTCATTTGAAAGAACGGTTTCGACCATCAGTTACAACTGTAAACAGTGTAAAACTCTCATATATTATGATAAATAATAAAAAATTACTATAGTATAAAACTTTCAATTATCAAACTAAAATTGTTGGTTCTAATATCTTTCAAACGGCCTATATAAAACATATGATACCATGTGGTTCTAATATTTTTGAATATGGCATGTTCTAAAAATTTTTCTTTTTAGATTCTCAAAAAAAAAAAAAAAAACTTTTTCTTTTTAAGGAATACACGTGCCAAAAAAGTTTAAGCTTTTTGTAATACCTACATATAGGTAGGTATTGAGAAATGGGTCGTCATTTATTTTTATTCGACGTGTTAATGAAATAACCCGCATTTTTATTTTGTGCTAGAGAAAAAAAATGAGATAGGAGGGGAAAAAAAAAAAAAAAACAACAGCAACAAGAACAACTAGCCAAGTATGTGTGGGACTTAAATCTAATCCGCATTTCTATATCTTTGACATATAAATAAAATAAGAATAAGCTTCGTGTGATGTTTTTAAGACATTCGAAATTCGAAATATTTTATCTTTTTTTTTTATGAAACTTTTGTTTTTAATTTTTCAACCAAAACATTTTGTTTTTTGTTCTTCGAAACTTTTTTTTTTAACTACACAAAATGTTTTTTGTTTTTATTTTTTTGTTCACATATTTAATACACTTGCACGTTTTCAACTAATATATAAAAATGCATGAATACATACGTGTATATTATATACATTTAGTACGGAAATTTCACAATAATCAACAAGAATGGAAAGACCCATAATTTCAAGTTTGCTTTAAAAGGTTGTGTTGTGGGATCGTGTATTAATTGACCCCTATAACGGTTGTGACTTAAATATTGTCCAACAAATGGATGGCCTTGCGTTGGAAAATTGATAACATTGAGTAGAATGAGTTCTCTTAGAATAAAGCTTTAAAAGTGGCTGCACTTGCAGCATAGCCCAACGACAAAAAAACACGCAACTTCGGGGACAGATTTACACAAGGGTCGTCCCTATTTTACTAGTTTTTAATTTATATCGTGTAAGACAACTTTCGATCTCGAATTTATTTTATATATGTTTCTGTTTTTGATAGAATTTTTCCTTATAAATAATTAAAGTTAATTTAATCACTGTTTCTTCTATTTGTTATTTTTTTAGAAAGCTTTTACGTGTCACTAAAAAAAATATAATCTTTTTTTTTATTTTCTTTTAAGATTGCTTTCACAAATCTAATAACTACAACAACTTTAGCATCTTTCATTTTTTTTCTCTTTAAAGTTTCTTATGGGTAAGCCTAATACTGACTATTTTTAATCTATAAAAACTATTATTTTTAATATAAAACACAAAATAATACCAAGTAAATATGTCATTATTTTTTTCTCTAAAAATAATTTTTGATGTTCATTTGTATTTTTTATTCTAAGTTCATATTTTGGTTTAGTTTGTAATTATTTTGTGGCCCCACTAAACTAAAATTCTAAATCCCTACTGATATAAAACCCTAAATCCATTACTGTCTAACTCCTTCATGTGACGACCCGCCTTTTCGGGCAGTCACTTTACTTTCATAATCGTCGTTTCGTAAACAGTAATCTTACTTACTTAGTAAGAAAATACTGTAATAAAAATTTTTTTTCTTTCCTTAAACGTTCTTTAAAACTGATGCGACCTCTGTCGCATTCAAGTGGAGACATCGCTCAACACCTGACCTTAAACTCATTTCAAATCGTTTCTCAAAACTTAATAAGAAACATTTATTAAATCATAGTTTAAAACTTTACTTTATAATTACATAATACAGTTCATAAACTGTATCTTAAAACTTTGAATAAAATTCTTAAAACTTATTTTCTTTAAACTTTTAATACTATTCATAAACTTATTTTCATTAAACTTTGAAAACACAACATTAAACAATAGAAAACATTTTCTTTACGTAGCGGAAGCAAACAGTGATGGTATCCATACCCAAATCTTCGCATCTGTCCTCCGCAGCACCCAGCTCTTCTAACGGGTCCCATTGGTCACCCATAAGTTACCTACAGCATGAAAAACTTTTAATGAGCTTTCGCTCAGCAAGTTCAAACATATTCTCACAAAGCATTTAAACATGCTTTAAAAACTTTTCTCATGAAAACCTTTCTCTTGAAACGTTCTTCATAAACGTTTTCCATAAACATTTATGAAATATTTTTCATAAACGTTTTCCTTAAACATTTCTAAAAACGTTCTTCATAAACGTCTTTCATAGAACATTTCTGAAAACATTTTTCATAAAACATTTCTGAAACGTTTTGCATAAACGTTTTTCGTAAAACATTTCTTCAACGTTTTTCTTAAAACGTCATTCGTAAACCTTTTCTTGCAAACATGAAATGTTTTTCATAAACATTTAATGTAAAACCTTTCTCTTAAAACATTTCTTCAACGTTTTTCTTAAAACGTCGTTCATAAACCGTCTCTTGAAAACATGAAAATGTTTTTCATAAACACTTGTCGTAAAACATTTCTCTGAATGTTTTCCATAACATAGCATATAAACATTTCATGAAAGGCATTCAAGCAACATTAGAATGCATGACTTCATTTATGCTCAATTATTAACTTTAATTATGAGCCTTTTATGAACATTCTATAAACTTAAATATTCATTTCTTTCTCAACCTTTATTCTTGTTCCTTAACTTTCTTTATCTTGTAACCTTCATTTTCCTTACTTTACTTTAGTGTTCGTACCAACTCATTAATCATGAGATCATATAAATGATGCTTCCCTTGCGGAAGACTTGAGACCATCAAACATTGAGGTCTTGTACCTCACCTTTAGGAGGTCACACTTTAATTTTACTTTTATTACCTCATAACAAAGAGGCTGGTACGACACTTTCCTTTTTATCTTTACATTACCTTCTTATTAACTTTAGTGAGCATTCAAATGCAATCACATCATATGCAATACACTTGCAATTCATAGCTTATACTATAAAACCAATTGCATAATAAATGCAACTCATTGCATAACAAATGCAACATAAAATGTAAACACATTTTGCAAATCATAATTTGCATTCTAACACTCATTGCATAACAAATGCAACATATTGCTTAATAAATACATCATAAAATGCAAACACATTTTGCAAACTATAACTTTTATTCTTAAATTTATTGCACAACAAATGCAAATTATTGCATAGCAAATACATTATTAAACCTTTAACTTAAACTATAAAACATTATGCATTGTCATAATGCAAAACATACTTTCAATACTTTGAAAATCATAACTTAAACTTTTAAATAACGTTATGCATACCAATATGCAAATAAACCTTTAACATAATGGTTGCAAATTCATTGCAATTCTTTTTCTTGGACTTTAAAACTTCTTGCATAATAAATGCAAACATACTTTAAAAACAACTTGCTTAACAATTGCAAACACATTTGCAAATCATATAAATAAACATTTAAAAATCATTTACTTCATACTGTAGGTGAGGTTTGAAACTTACCCAAACTATGCTCTAGCGTTCTCTATTCCGTTCCTTTTCCTTGCATTAGTCGGCCTCTGTGTCCTGATCAAACGACAGCCGACTCATTAATTAACTTTCTTTATTATCAATCCACTCGATTGATAATAAAACGTAAACATTAATCATTCTTTCCTTATTCATAACTTGGTATACTATCGGTCTACCGTTCTTTTACTCAACCTTATAAACTGTCAGTTTACATTTCCTTCAATTAGCCTTGTAACCCACCGGGGTTACTTTTCCTTTTAACTTTGTAACCCATCGGTTACCACTCGTTTACTTAAAACATTCCTCGTTAAATCTTGATCTCACATGACCGTTACGTTACTTAACGTATCACGGAACATTTTCCATCTAATAACATTATGCTAAATCGGAGTGTTCGACTCCGTTCTAGCCGTTTCCTTAAAAATGACGATTTTACCCTTAACGGGTTTTTTCGTCACCCTGTAACGTTATAAAACCTATTCTTACATAAAACAGTGTAACAATCACTGATCATGCATTTCATAAATTTCTATGAAAGCATCTAAAACAGTTTATTCTAAAACAGTTTATACTGTATGCGAGATTCTTACTTACTTGAACTCCAAGCTAAGCAGATCCAGTTGTATCTCGCTGCATCTACAGTATGTGAAGCATCCTCTGCAGTGCTCCTCGAGCGACCATAAATGGCTAGGAATGCTTCCTGGAGATCATCCATTCTTGAAAACGTCATTCTGGACTCCGATACTACTGTTTGAATCGCCTCGATCCGCGTACAGTCGGTACCGGACGATTTTCATCGGAGTGGAATTAGCTCGAACGGAGGTCACCATTGCGTTCAGAGCGTCGAAACGAGTCGGGAGGCGGTCTCGGATCTTCGATCGGAGGTCCGGATCACAAAATCCCATTTTGCCCTTGACCGGCCGTTGACCGGCGTTGACCGCCGTTGACCGGCGGCGGTTGGCTCCGTTGAGGGCTGAGCTCGAGCCTACCCCCCATAATTCGACCCTCCTGAGTCGATTGGTGGGGTCAATTTCACTCAATTCGGCCTCTAACATAGCAAATCGAAGACGGGTTTCACGGTCAAAACCGACGGCTCCGATCTCGGTCCTCCGGCGACGGTACCGTGAAATTGAGGTGGGCGTTTTCTTCCCCGACCTCCTCTGAGTATTTCCCCTACGGTGGGGCAGCTCAACACCGCGTGGAACGGCGGCCCCACCTAGCTCCACGGCGGTGCACGACGGAGACGCCGTTCTCCGTCCTCCGGCCATCATTTCGTGCAATTGAGAGTTGCTTCACGCTCTTCTCAACCATCTGAACATTTTCCCCCTTTCAATTTGGGGCGAGGCAGCCAGGAACGGTGGCTACGAAGGCTTCCGCGGCGGCGCTCGACGACGGAGGTGGAACTCCGACCAACCGCGGCTGTGGCGTGAAATTAGGCGAGGGGTTTCACTCCCCGTCGCCGTCTGAATCGAACGGTGGCGGCGGTGTACCTCACCGCCGCCATTATCGGCGGTTCTCGAGGGGCGGCGACACGGCGGAGATGGGCAGCTCCGGCGAAGCCTTTCCAGCCAAAATTGAGCTGGAAAATTGGTACCATCTTGTTCCTCTCCTCACACTGAGTCCATAGACACCAAAATCACGTCGATTGGTGGTCGGACGGCCGAGAAACGACGTCGGGAAAAAATGGGTTTCGCCGCCACTTTGGGCGGCGCGTGAGCCCTCCTCCGGCGGCTATTTGGGTGGCACGACACCTCGTTGGACTCAGCTCAACGAGAGCTTCCCACTGGTATGGGAGGTGTCGAAAAATAACGCCGGAATCTCAAACGAGATTTGAGGAGAGAGAGAGAAATTCTAGAGAGAGAAAATCTAGAGAGAGAAAGTCGAGTTTGCTTTGGAATTTCTGATTTTTCTTTTTTTTTTTTTTTCTTTTCTTTTATAAAAAGTATAAAATAAAATTGTGGTCCACACAATTCAATTCTTATACTGCGTTGCTCTAACACTGTATAATTTTCCATCGTATTATACAGTATTTTCCTTTAATTGTACTTTGTCTTAACATAATCTTTAATTTAATGCATTTTTAATGCACTAAAAATCTCGGGTGTTACACTTCAAATCCCCCACCCCCAAGTTTAAAAAAAATAAAAATAAAGCTTTGATAACTCTCATCAAAATAAATCCCTTAGGGCCCGTTTGGTTCGAGTATTTAAGTAGAGTATTTGAATGAAGATTTAAATTTTTATGAAAAAAATACTGTAGCAAAATGATTCAAACCGTGATTCGAATATCCAACCAAAATAAATTAAATTCTTGATTCAGCCCCAAACCAATGATCAATATGGTTATTCATGCACCGATGTATAATACAAACAGTCCCGTGTAATAAGTCTTCGTTACAATATATGATTCCCTAATTATTGGGGCTATGAATTTGGAGTTTTTAACCAAATTTATACATGTGTCGTCTTTTAATAATTAGTTAATAGGGGTGACAAAATTAAGGACCACAGAAGCGTGTGGTCAATGAGGTTTGGTGGCTGTTGCACGTATACAAAAATCGCTTTCTCATGAGGTACATTCGAAAACCAAAATGTTGATATCCATAGAAATATCGGTACTTAAATTTTACAGAAATGTCATAAAAAACATCAACATAGATAGAAGCTGACGTAAAATACAAAAGGTTATTAAAATATTATTTTTAAATGAGACTATAAGAAACTCTAAAAGTGTTAATAATACATAATTGATATGAAAGTATCGACCAAATTAAATAAATATGTAATAAATAAATAGAGAATTTTCATAAACGTCATCTTTCAAGATTTACTTTTTATGAATATCACACATATATATTTGTAGTATAACTTAATATGAAATATGAATGATAGTGTGGCATAACTTTTTCTAAGTATGGCATGAATAAACACAAGTTTTAAATGTGTGGCATAACTTTTTTTTTTTGATGTGGCATGAATAAATACAACTTTTAAACATGTGGCATAAAATTTAATTTTCTCTAAATAATACAAGTACTTTATATGCTAAATTTTATATGAAATAAGAAAATATCAATGCAAAAAAGAGATTCTAGGGTTTTTAAAAGGTATTTGGAATATCTTTTTGGTTTAAACAATATTGATACCAAGACATGAAATTTGAATAGTTTCTTATATAATTCTAAACATGCAATGACCCTAGTTACATGACCGTTACTTAACTACATAATCGTAAACTTAAACATAATTTAACGTAAAGTACTTAGAATGCATAATAATTTTTTTCAAAACAAAATAACAATTATTATTTCTTAAAATAATTCTTCTAAAGAAATAATAATTATTTCTTAAGACTTGATCTTTTAAATCTAACATAATGATAATTTCTTCAATGTAGTTATAATAATTTCATAAATCTTTCCTTTTAAATGTAAACATAATTATTTAATATTTCTTTTTAAAACATTACTTAATTTAAATTACCAAACATTTCTAAATTAAAACATTTATAGAATTAATTATTGTAAAAATAATTTCTTAAAATTCATTCTTTTAGAACCCGTCATAAAAATAATTTTACAAAACATATTCTTTAAAATCATTTCTTAATTTAACGTTAAACTTCTAAAGAAAACATATTCTATGTTTGTTGCATTTTTTGTTGCAACATTTTTAAATCTTAAAATTCTTTAGACTAAGTTGAATGATTTCAACCTCAGTTTTCAAGACATACTATGTAATTTCATTTGCTTATCTATACATACAAAATTTTGTAAAATAAAAATACATAAATATTGCATTTGGGTAAGTGGTATTCATTCTTATCTCCATCATTCATCTACCGCTCACCACTGTCCATCAAGGGTTGCTGACTGGTTCTTTACTTATAGCATGAACATACGTAAATAAACTTTTGCTCAACAAGTAGGAAGTTAAACTCACCAAATATCATTGAAGAACATTTAATAAAATATGCATGAACATTTTATGCTTGCTTATCGACTTGTTTTATGCTTAATTATTTAAGTTTTATCTTATCTTATTAATTAGGCTTGAGTGATCATACCGACTTATGCGAGATTCTCGCGTGGTTAAGGTTTGCGAGGTCCCTAATGACACTGCGATCATAATTGTACTGAACTGGGACAAAGTCTCCCCAAAAATCAAGAGGTTGGTATGACGCTCTTAAGTTGTCATATTAGTTTCACTAATCTTATTTTCTGTATGCAGTATGACATGTTACTATATAGCACCACATATCATATAACATAAACATGCTTAACTAAAATTGAGTAAGTAGTATATTTTAATCAAGCATACATCACATACCACATATGACACAATCATACATAACAATACATAAGATAACATAACATAAAAATTATAATCATAACATGACTCAACATATCACACATAGCATGACATAGCATATTATACATAGCATAGCATATCATTGTTCATGTATTTTATAATTTATATAAAATCATGTAAAACATTTTACTTGCAAACTGTTTAAATTATCGGCGAGATTTTACTTACCTGGATTCTGAGTTAAGCGAGTCCAGTTGTATCTTTTTAGATCTACCAGTCTAGGAAGCTTCCTCAACAAAAATCCTAGAGGGATCATGGATGAATAAAAATGCTTTTTTGGAGATTTATAATTGCTAGAAACATCATTTTGGACTCTACTACTCCTGTCTGCCTCCCTTGATTTGCATGCAGTCGATATTGGATGATTCGAATATAGTAGAATTAGCTCGAATGGAGGGCACCATTGTGTTTGGAATGTTGAAATAAGTCAGGAGTTGGTCTCGAACCATCAATCGGAGGTTGGGATTACAAAACCCAAGGCCCGCCAAAGCCCGGCCACCTACAACGGTGCGTATCTGCCCAAGTTCTCCTTGCTCAGCAGGAAGGTTTGCTGCTGATTGTTGTCAAGCTTCTTTAATAACTTATCTTATTTGTTACTTTTCATTTTTTTATTTTTTATTTTGCAGACAAGTCTTGTGTTACCCTAAATGTAAGAGATTAAACAATTGCAAACTTCTTAATTTTTGTATATTTCTTACGATCTTGACAACCCTAAAATTCTAGAATAAAAAAATTATGTAATTACACCCTTATCTTTAGCCTAACGGTAAATTCACATGGTTATACTGTGAAGATTTAAAATTTGAATCTCCGTAGAAGTAAAACTAAAAAAAAAATTATTGTGACAAACCAACTATTTTTTTTAAGAAAAAAGAAATAGGTGATTTTGTCACAAAGTTGGTGAAAAACTGAAACCAATCATTTAGTTTACACTTAGGTATTGGAAATTGATGTGATCATTGATTGAAGGATTAATTCGAGTAGCCAAAGTTGGTGAAAAACTGAAACGAATCATTTAGTTCACACTTAAGTATTGGAAATTACTTGTGGTTGTAGAATTGAAATAAGTCCTTCTAGGCCACCAGCCTTCTGAATTCTGATAAACACCTAAGCCAACTCCTTTTTTGGTAGAACACCAAACTAGTTGTTGCTCCTTGTTTCTGCTAGGTTTTGATTGCTCCTTTTCTTCTTCTTTTCCTTTCACTTTTCCCATATGTATCACATCGCTTCCTCCTCTTGATAGGCTCCTCTTCAAATCTTTTCTTTTCTTTTCTTTTTGGTTCCCTTTTCTATGTAGGGTATTGTTTTCTGCCCTATAATAAAATATGACTTTTTTCCTTTGAAAATATAAAAGGACTAATTACATAATTATACCTCATAGTTTTAACTATTTCTCAATTTGTCTTTCTATTTTTAGAGGCTATAAGTGTATCCTTTAAATTTAAAAACTTTGTTTCAATTTCATCCTTATATATAGAAAAAATTGGGCAAAACACACAATTACGTTTAAATAGTTATGAAAAATATCTTATGGAAATAAAAACATAAAAACTCCTAAAACAAAACATCAAATTTTAAGAAAAATTTCTTAAGTTTTATGACTTTTTAAATGTTAAAATATATTTTAAAAATTTTCTCAAAAAAAAATATATTTTAAAAATAAACTTGGCCTGATTAAGGATATGTTAGTTTTATCTTCATATTTTTTTGTCCAAAACGTCTACATTGAAACAAGTTTTTTAAATTCAAATGAAATCTTTGTAGGATAAATTGAAAAATAGTTAGAACTAGAATGTATACTTATGTAATTAACCCTTAAAAAAAAATTTTTGACTGTCTGACTAATTGTTTGATCTAGGAGACTATTTTTAGTGCAAGTACTAACACTAATACCAATACTAATATTTGACGTAGACAACAATGATAATAGTATATTTAATATGTTCTTTTGATTTGTGTTGCAATGTATAATACTATTTTAAATGCTATATTTATTTTTTATCATGATCATTATTGTAAAAGTAACTCCAACATAATGTCAAATTATAACTTTTGAATATGAAAATCACTCTCCAATAAAAAGCTAACTTTTGGTTGTAAATTTGGTATGTGTTATATTTAGTTCAAAATTTGCACTAAATTTAACATATGTCAAATTTTGACATTTAACTTATATTGGTTGATGTATTTATATTTAGATTTAATATTAAAACATTGTCATTATTAAATTATTTTATAATTAAAAGTTTACTACTTTTAAAACATAATGATTACAATTAGTTGCAACATTTCAAATATGCATTAGAGAAATCAAAGATTTGTTGTCCCATTTTCTTGTTTCATTGGCTTTCCTCCAATTAAATTTTGACATATGAGTGAATTATTTAATTATTTTAAATATTTAAGTCTTTTTTATGTGTATAGATTATTAAATTTAAAGGATGCGTTAAAAAAAAGTAAAGTAGCAGCTAAAAAGACAAAAAAATGAGATAACAAATCTGGACTAACATTAAAGCATAAATGAATTTAACATATAAAATAATTTACATTTTTTAGTGCTAAATATATTGTTAATATTAGCATTTATATTTTAGGCAGTTAAAAGTTTACTTTTAGATTTTACATAATTTTAAAAAGTCAACATGCAATTATTAAGCCACGCAGTCCATCCATCAGCCATTGCAAATCAAATGTTAACGTGGGAATACCTTTATATTTGGTACCAAGTTTCCTACTAAGTATAGCATGTGTCAAATTTAGCATTGTCATTACATTAGAAAGTGATCTTTCTACTCAATTATTAAATATTTACATTGACACACTAATTTAACATAGTATTTAATACTTTGTGTTTATTGCACTATTTTTATTTGTATTCACATGTCAAGCTGTTAAAATTTTATTAAACCAAAAAAGTTGCATTATTACTAGGGCGTAAAAGTTGCATTATTACTAGGGCGTAACAATGTGCTGCCTCAAAAAAAAAAAAAGAAAAAAAAAAGTGCCCTGCCCAAGAATTTTTCTTTATAGTCTTTATTAAAAGGTTTACTGAGATTTTTTTTATTATTATTACTGAACCATAATCATTGAGGCACTTTATTCTAAAATTTTTTTTGGTTGATTACTTAACTTATTTTCAACATTTTGGTTCCTGATAGTAAAATTTGATCAATAATTTATGAAATTTAACAGAGATATTATCACTTAATAACTAAAAATTTTACTAATGTAATTATATTAAAAGTGCAAAATGTTTTAGTTTCTAAAGGTTTTTTAATGATGATAACAATGTTTTGCATTTAATATGTTTCCCTAAGATTTATCCAAGTTTTCACGTGATGGATATACCTAATCATCTTTATTAAATTTTAAAAGCATAAATCTTATAACTAAAAATTGATATCGTCAAAAAATTTAAGCAGTAATCTATAAAAAAAAAAGAAAAAAAGAAAAAAAGAGAGAGAGTCAAAAGTATCACCAGTTAATAATTTAAGGACCAATAATGCTTGCCAAAATTGCAATGGAATAAAGCAGGGGACAACAAGACAATGCAGACAGCCGCCGCCGAAAGGCAATGGAATAAATAATTACAAGCACTGTAAAAAAAATTAGTCATAAAGACAAAATTAATTCGTAAAATATGTTATGCGGCAGTGAGTGGATTGTATCGATGGCCCGCCGTGCAATTCCAAAAAAAAAAAAATCAATTTAAAATAAAAAAAAATAGAATATCTTTTTTGGGGGATAAAAAATAGAATATCTTGCTATCTTACATAAAACAAAATAAAAATAAAAATAAAAGATCATGGATCACGTTGGGAGCTTGGCATTCTCTTATTGCTTGTTATTGAAGATAATTTTCAATTTTTTTTTTAAGTTTCTGCAGCCTATTTTATTTTGTTTTGGCTGTGAGAGTTTTTTTTTTCTTTTTAATTTTTGTTTGTATTTCCTTCTATAAACAGATAATAATATGCCAAAAAAGGTCGATGAATATTAATTTAAACTTAACGTCAATTTTAATTCTTAGTCCGCCGCCCCCTCCCAACACATAAAGGAAAAAGGTCATTATAGCTTATGAGACGATCCATTACATTGCCCTGCCTAAAAAATTATTAGTGGTATTAATATTGAGAATTTTGGGGCATGGTTATGACGTGAAAAATAAAAAAATACCCTACTCATTCTAAAATGACTCAATTGTAGGTTGTTAAAAGTATAAAATTATATCAAATTTTGATAATTTTCCCTCTCTGCAGTAAATTTGGTTGCAAATCTTTTGGAGATATTCTGACAAGATTTTGTGAGAAAATTGGACGTTGAACTAGGCCTTAAACGGAGAGAAACCGGTTACAAGTGTTGCAAATGATTTTTTAATTTGAGATAATCTGGATAGGGGGACTTTATTGTCATTGTACGATGATTTATGTAATTTGTAGGAATGAAAAATAGTGGATGAGAAGAAAAACGACATGATAACAACACTTTAAGAGGAGACAGTAACATTACTGTGAAATGAAGTAATTGTTTGAGTTATGACGTGTTTGAGAAAAAATTGTAGAGATAGTGTAGGGCATAGGGTATTCAGATTTATTAAAATTTTTAAAGAAGGGGAGGGTACGGTCGATAATTTAGGTCACGACATAATGATACGACACGAAATCGACATGAAAAATACAGGTTAGGGTTGAAAAAACAAGTCTTGGGTTGGAATTGTTTGACCAGTATAAAAAATGGGTTGGGTTCAGGTCAACCCGAATCAACACGAAATCAACCTGAAATAACCCGTAAAAAATGTGTCGAAATAAGATTGACCTAAAAATTAACCTGAAAATTGTTAATCAACCCGTGTAATCCAAATTGAACTCGTGTGACCTTAATGTAACCCATATAACCTGAAATTAATTTTAATGTGTCAAATTAGTCTAATATTTATTGTATATCTAACTTGACATGATTCTAGTTTATAGCATATTTGTTTTTGTTAAACTTATACAAAGTTTTGTTAACTTTTTTGATGGTTTTGTTTTGTTGGGTTATTGTTTATTTTATAGGCTTATTGTTGGCTCTATCGTGTTATAGGTCTATCGGGTTTAGTGGGTCAGTGTATCATGTCAACATGAACATGCACAAAGTAGCATATTGACAGGTTGCACGGGTCGGGTCTGGTCAACCCGTCTACACATCAGGTCGTGTCCGGGTTGGGGTTTTTTTGACCTGTCAGGTCACGGGTCAGATTCAGGTTGGCGTGTTGGCTGTTTATATAAGGGCTCAACTCGACTTGAACCCGACCCATGGACTCGAATTGCCAGCCTTAGGGGAGAGTACCATTTTACATTTTGAACTGTAAATTCTAATATTCTCAAGAGTTTTAGGTCCGTTTGATAAATAGATTTAAATCAGTGATTTGATTTGAATTAGTATGATTTGAATTAGGATTTGAATTAGTGATTTGAATTATTATCCAAATTGGCGTTTGGTTGTGCATTTAAGTTTTAAGAATAAAATTAGAATTTGTGTTTGGAAATGTAGTGAAAATAGTTTTTGATTTATCAACAAATCTAATAAAATCTTAATGTTAATGATCCTAAAAAAATATAATATGGATCTTAATTCATTCCTCTATTCACTAGGAACATAATGAAAAAAGAATCATCTCAATTGGATATCAAATGAAAAAGCTATGATTTTTTCCCTTCAAATATAGGAGAGAAAATTTTAGTTTTGACTACAGCAAAGATATCTGAGTATCAAAAGTTTAAGGGGGAGTCAGAACTCTGAAAACTTGGATTCTTGATACTAAAAAGATTCAGATCTTAAGGGAAACAAACACGTATTCAAAGAATTCTTGGTACTTGAATTCACGTTTGAGTTCATTGAGTACAAAGAGTACTCAAACAAAATAAGCCCATATAAACAGTATTTCGTAAAAGTAGTTTAGGAGCTGAAAATATAAAGGACAATTGCAAAATGCATATTTAGTGTTTATTATTGGTGTAATTGATTTGGTTTATTGTTTTACTTATAAAAGTAAGAGAAGAGTGCAGAATGAAGAGTTGGACAAGAAAAAAAAAAATTCACGCACACAAAAATATGTATCATAGAAATCATGATTAAGTTAGTTTATATGTAATGAGGCAAGTGGATCACCTAATATTGTTAGATTAGTATCCTTGTATATCTAAGCTTGTTTGCAGGTACGTGACACTTGCAACAGTACTGATGAAAAAAAAAAAAAACAGTTGGTTTAGTCAAAAGCACCAATGGATGGAGAAATGAAATTTAATTGTGTTACTATTGAACAATTTTGGTGAAATGCGAGGAGAACGAAATGATTGACAAGCGATTGGATTTTTATGAAACGTAATGAGAACAAAAGTAATCATAATTGAAACATTTAGTAAACACAAAGGTATGAATAAATGATAAGTCTATATTACAAATAAGTAGTAATCATAATTGAAACATTTAGTAAACAAAAAGGTATGAATAAATGATAGGTCTATATTACAAATAAATAGCGTTAATACAAGCGTGACTGTTAAAAGTAAAACAAATAACATGGTGGCTAGAAAAGTAAGCTACAATTACACATAACCTTGCATTAAAGGTTTGCATTTGTGGCAATAAACCTATTATATGCGTTGAAGTAAGAACTCATCGTCCCAGCAAGAGCTCTCATCATGCATCCCCATGTTGGCATTCAAAGGGGGGACAAATTTATTAGTTCCTTGATTATAGATGTCTGTTGTCGTACATTGGCATGTATTTAGGGGCGTTGGGTGCGGGCGTGTTGACGTCGACATGTTGCGTGGACCTCGAACTTTGGGTGGAATGTGACAAAGTGTTTGTTCTTTTGTTACGACTAAGGCTGCATGTTGCCTTGTTGTGTCGATGTCTCTTGCATATAACACATTTTCTTCTTATGCTTTGTGGCATCTTTGCGGTTCCTTTATTCCTCACTATTATCGGATCTCGCAGCGTTTTATGGCTAGATTGTCCTTGCTGCATGGAAGGTAGAGGTAGTTGTGCGGCGATGCATAGTTGTTCAAACTTATTAGTTAAGTTTGCCAGCTCAGTCTTTACCGCATTGTACAACTCCTCGGACTTTGTTGCCTAGCAGGCTATCTTATTGAAGTACGATGCCAAGGAAGGGTATCTTGTGATCTCCTATAACTTGGCTTGGACTTCCATAATTAGTCGAGGGTAGGATCCACTCTTTTTTTTACACGCATTGTCTATTGATGAATACGTATAAATGCACATTTTCTAGGGTTAAAATCATTTGTTTTGCATTATTATTTGTCATTAAATCCCTTAATAAAAGCATTTTTGTGTTTTATGTTGTTTTTAAGTCTTAGTGTAAAAATGTGTTTTAATACGTATTTTTATGTTTAAGTATATTTTGGTAATTTTTGGTCGTTTCTGTGTGTAAAATATTTGTTTTGTATCCAATCAGTAAAACGACTAATTTTTGTATTGTAATTTTATTCTCAATCTTAAAGAGTTTTATAGTGTGTTCTAAGTTTACAAATATGTTTTAATATATTTTTAGTAATTTCTAAAAAAAATTTCGAGTCTTAAATATTTTATCTATGTAAAACCGTTAAGGCTCGAAACTTTAAAAGTTTGTTCCTATTTTGAAGTGTGTTTTGTGTGTTTTAATGTAAAATAAATATTATAAATATTATGTTTACATTAATTTTCTTTCAATTATTTGTTCTAGATTTGAACACTGGAGTAAAAACAAGGCAAAACGGTGTCAAAATGGATAAAATTGAACAACAAATTTGCATCATCATCAAATGGGGCCATCATTTTACAGCCGTTGGATCACCCCTCAGGAATACCAATCAGCGCGGGTGCGTGCCACTCAAGCTTCGTGGGCCTAGCATGCTCCCAGCGTGTCTGATCAAGTGCTTCGCGCTCCATAGCAACTTCCGCACAGCCTCGCGTCTAGCCCATCCATAGCTCATCGTATCGTCCAGTTTCACTGTCATTTTGCTCCAGCTAGTCTTGCGGTGACAAGTGTGCTGCTTCCTTCAAGACGCATTAACGTATAATTAATTGCTTTTCCGCTTTGCGTGAATCATCAAAGAAGTTACACAAAGAAAAATCCTTGCGCTTAGCTCTGACATCGGTTTCCTCGTGCTAATAAAAGTTCATTTGGTTTGAGTATTTGAATAAAATATTTAAATAAAAATTTAAATTTTTATAAAAAAAATACTGTAGCAAAATAATTCAAACCGTGATTCAAATTACGAAACAAACAAACCTTAATTGTCTCTATGCTACACTGTTGCCCCTACTTTGCTTATAGCCTTTGGACTGATCTCAACGGCTATAACTTAACTGTCATCTATTGGAGCAAGGAAGGTTTCTACCATAAACTATATTATAAATAACATAAAATTTTCATATTTATAATAAAAAAAATTACTATAATATAAATCTCTTACATGTTACATAAAAATAATTTCTATTAATGGTTTTCACAATTAACCAAACACCATATGAATTTTTTTATTCTTCAGCAATGGCGTGCCGGATAGTAGACACACCGTATATTCATACATTATCATAAAGTTCTCTTATATTATTAATTTTGTAAATATAAAAACTAAACCACCCAAATATATTCTCCTATTAAAAAAAATACGGCATTGACAAACAAACAAATGCACATGTAAGTTCTAAAAGAAAAACTCATAATATAAATATATATATTATTCCAGAGTGGCGAAATATATTATGTACATACTTTCTATTGATTTATCCCAAATCTATTTGAACTATCTCGTTTTGTGTCACCTGAAAAGTAAGTGATTTTATAAAAAAAAAATTTGTAATTAAGGTAAATAAAAATTATAAAATTCAAAGGCAATAATAAAAAAAAGATGAAGAAACAATGACTGTATATTTGATCGTTTAGTTAATTGCTATATTCGTTGAATCTCTTTATCAAACGCATGTAAGTCATTTTATTTTCTTTGATTTTAGAAAGCAATACTATCGAATCAATTGCAGGTTGTGTTTCATCATCTTTGTAATATAATATACCAGCTGTTTAGTTGAATGGTGAGAACCACAGTTTCTACCACAAACTTAGTTATTAACAGTATATAACTTTCACATGTTATAGTAATAATATATCAAATTATTACAATATAAAGCTCTTACATATTACAATAAAATTGGTTCTAACTAATGGTTTTCACAATTTTTTCAAACGAAGACGCAACGCTCTTTCATTAAAAATTAGATTCTTAACTAATAAAATAAATGATTGCATTGTTGTGGATTTTTTAAAGATCTATTTGGAGAAAAAAAAAAAAAAAAAAAGAACCTTGTGCATGCTTGCAGTTGTTGGGTTTGAAAAATTCAAAGTTGGCGCGTTTGACGTAGAAGCCTTTTTTTTTTTTGGGTTGAAATGACGTAAAAAGCCTGCATGGATGTTGTCAAACACCATATTACTCTCCACAAATAAAGTCGCAGCATTTCTTTGTAACACATTTTTTTTATTAGATCTTACAAAAAAACACATATGAAGATGTCAATTTAAATCGAGCCAAATGGGCCGACCCTTGGGCCTTCTCCTCGGTCCGATGCTCTGTGATGGCCCGGTCTAGTTTGTAATGTGGGCTAGGGCGAGCCAAAGATTTAGGTCTAAATACATATTAGACCAGGTCAACACGGCCCAACATATATATATTTCTAAATAATTTTCCTTGTATAAGTGCAGGCTTTGGGTCCAATCTAGGTGTCCTTTTTTATTAACTAACCGAAGTATTTGAACCAAAAATTTGTTTTGAGATCCCATATATATCCACATTCTTTTTAATAATATGTATATGTCTTCTTTTAAAATTTTTAAAAGGGAACATTTGTAACAATTCTCAAAACAAAACTAAACGGGCCTATTTTTATATAAAATTATTAGTATATTTGTGTTTGGTAAGGTGGTTAGAACTATAAATATTGTAGTATGTGAGTGTTTTACACTGTAGCGACTTTTTTGCTTTTACTATAGCATATGAGAGCTTTACATTGTTTCTAACTGAAAAGTCGATTAAAACAAACCAATACCAAACATGCTAATGGTGAATTAAAAAGGCAACATTGCATGGTCCATACATAGGATTGCATTGGAATTGTTGATAAAATATAAATTATGTTAAAGGTTCAATGGAGGCATGTGCGAGACACAATTATTAGTTATCACTCGCATTTTATTTTTGTTGTCTTAAAAATATATTATAAGACTTGTAACACTCAAAAATCAATTAAGTGTAATTAGTGTCTAGATGGTAGACTGGTATGCTTTAATATAGATTTGAACTTAATTTAATTATTTTGTGATAATTTTAAATTTATTTTACATTTAATTATTTTTATTTGTTATTTTAAATTTTGAAACAAAACAACATGTCAAATGACCAACAAGTCCCACTTTGAAAACAATGTGCGAGACATGGTTTTGTAACAAAAAAACCACTCAGCCCTTCCATACATTCCTCTCTTTCCTCTCTTTCTCCTTCACCCTCAGCTCGTTCTCACTCTCTCTCTCTATTTCTTCGCATTTCTCTCTCTCTCTCTCTCTCACACACTCTCATTTTGATTTCAAAAATTTGAGCAAAAAGCTTCGATTCTCAATTGGATTGGAAGCTTGGAAGCAAGATTAAGCCTTCACAAACTTGGTTTCAAGCTCAAATTTGAGGTTAGTTACTTTATTTTTCAAGTTTCAAACTTTTGTCCAAAATTTTCAATTTTCCTTAAATGTTGAAGTCCGAGTTTGTTTTGACTTAGAAACCCTTCTATCTAAGTTAGTAGAACCCAAACCCTAATAAATCTAAGCTTGAATTGACGAAATCAAGCTAAATCAAGTTTTTCATCTTTTCTCATTTTTGGAATAATTTGAAAATTTCTATGTAAAACTTGTTTAAAAATGTTAAAAAAGTGTTCCAATGTGTTTTTCTAGCATTTATGAACATTATGTATGCTCTGGGAACTAAAAAGTAGGTTAGAAATGATATTTTGAGCTCAAGAAGGCTGAGACTCGAAGTCTCAAGTCTCCCAGATTTTTTCAGTTCGACAGGTTGATCATGAGCATCGGCAGGCCGAACTTATGAGCTCGGCATGCCGGACTCATATTGTCGCCAGGCCGAACTGTAGAGTTCGGTAGGCTAGACCAAGAAGTTTGGTAAGCCACCGGGATTTGTGAAATTTGTTGTTTTTTTGCGTTTTCACCGTTTAAAGCTTAGATTGAGACTTTCACCTTATAATATGATATTGTGAACTTTAAGGGTATACTAAGACACTATAAGATAGTATAGTATTGTAGAATACTCTAAGCTAGATGTTAATGAACTTAGTTTACCTTTAAGGTTGTTCGTGGTTCCGTTGAGCTAACGTATAGTGGGTTGGGACTATGGTGTTGGGCTTTGGTATGGGATATCGAGATAGGACTCTATACTTCTTTCTTTGATAGCCACGTTTTAAAAAAAGGTTTTGGCCACAAAGTAATTCTTTTCAAAATGTTTTCAAGAAATGAATTTAATTAGTTGTTTTCGTTATTTATTGAATAATGAATGATCGTAATGAATGAAATAATGAATGTAAATGAAAGAACTCGGTAATATGAGATTTGGATAATGATACGTGTACATTAGGGCATGATGCCATACTCACAGATTGGGTCGTGTAGAGTGCAACTTTAGAGGCAGGTCTCGAAATCCAGCTGTGCAATACGGTGGTGATATTAATGGTTTGCCCAAGATAACAATAATGAATTTATTTCCGGATGAACAATAAGACTAAATTGGTAAGAATGGATTTTATTTATTTATTGTATTTCATAATTTATGTATTAACATTAAATTTTTATATTCAAATTACTGTTTTCAAAATCTTGGTCCTACTGAGCCTTTTGCTCACATTTTATTATTTTAAAACCTTTTCCCCTAGGTGCTATCTAGCTTAGGATCGATTGGAACTCCACTGAGCATATGCGTGGACTGTAGGATTCCTAGTTTGAGGTTATTTATTTATCTATTCAAGGCATGTAATATTTAAATTTTATTTCTTGTATTAAACTGTGGTTGTAATTTATTATTATCAGTACTATGTGTGTGTACAATTGTGGGCCCAACATAGTTTTGCTTGCATTTAGCGGACTTCTTTTATTATTTTGTTTTATTAACTTGCTTTGATTTAGAAGAAATTGATTAATAGGTTTTAAACTATCATATTTTAAAATAACTCAATTATTTAAACCGTTAATTTTATTAAAATTTGGTTTAATTAACTTAATTAATTCGTCATGTCATTACTCAGTTTGGTGTCCATGACAAGAATGTCCCACCAATATTAAAATCCATCTTCTTTCATACTCAAGCAATCCTTTTCACATAAAAAAAATAAATATAGTGTTAAGTCCTATAATCTTGTTCCAAATATATATCACGCTAGTGCTAGTGCTAGTGGCTACTCTTAGTGGGAAGATTTTGATGAAAGGGCCAAAAAAAATTTCTAATTGGGTAAATGGCCCCTTTTTTTTTGGAACCAAAAAACACGTTTTTCTATGTAAGTAAACTGTCTCAGTTTTTTTCAAAAAAAATAAGAAAAATGACTGTAGTAGGATAAAGAACCTCGACATGATGAAAAAAAAAATGGAACCGTTTTGATGTCTAAAAAATCATTTTTTTGGTGCCAAAAACTGTCCAAAAAAATTTAGACCACTTACTCAAAAAAATTTTCCCATAAGGTCATTTTTAAAAATCCCTCTGATGACGGATCATGGACCAATCATACAATCAACTTTTCAAATTTTAGGAGATTAACTTTTAGAAGAATTAAACAAAAAGAAAAATACGATCTGATTTTGTCGCCAGAATTGCATATAAATTTATTTAGAAATAATAACAATGAGTACATTTCTTTTCTCTTTTTTTTTTTTTTTTTTCCTGGAATGCTATACTCAATTCTTCATTTGCCACATTTTTTTCCTCCTAAATAATTCCAAAGACATCTCTACTTTATGGAAGACTTTTGTTAAATGACTATTTTAGTAGTTGGCAGCAGAGTATGTCTTTTTTCTTCTTCTTTTTTTTTTTCCCCCTAAAGTATGTCTGAAGAGAGAATACAAGCATCCAGATATTTTTATATTTTTTCTAAGAGGATATTTGTATACTTTCACAATGCTTGAAGCGTCAAATTCATGTTTTAGTTCACATAAAAAAATTGTTGTGATAACTTCCATAAGCAAAAATAAATTTTGTAATAGTTTTGCGGTTAGAATCTTTTTCGCAAGAAAACATGATAAGATACTCTTAAGAATAGCACGATACTACTAGTTTTTAGAGATGTCAAATGGGCTGATCTGGCCCGGCCTATTTAATTTATGTCTAAACATGTATGAGCCTGTCCATTTATTTATCGTGTCGTATTATACTCGACTTAGTTAATTTTTGTAGTGTCTAACCAAGCCTATGGCTCATTATTAATGGGTCGTGCCCATAAAGTGCTTGGCCATGCTTGCCCCTGTATCGATGTTCGTGCTTTTTTTTTGTTATACTTTTAGTTTTAAATGTGTATTTCTCATGTCTAATGTAAAATTTTTAAAAAAATAAAAACATTGAATCGCAACAAAAGAAAGTGCATTATTGATTAAAAAAATTTGTTTTTGATGATAACAGCATTGTATAATCTTGTACGGTGTTGTTTTCATTATTTAGCTTTTCATATAAATCAAAGAAGGTAAGTGTATATTGACAATTGATAATTTACTAATAACAAAGAATCTATTTGATCTTTTTTCTTTTTTAATCAGATATATTAGAAATTTAAAACTTCTTTATAAAAAAATACTTATAAAATATAAAATATATTAGTAAAATTAGTTTTAAATTGCATATTTTAATTATGCGTATAATTGGATCCAAAGCGTGCTTTTAACGTGCTTGTGCTCGTGTTCGTGTCGGACCCTTACCATGCCCTTAACATACTTTGCACCCAAAAGTTGCATTAAGCCTAACCCATTCAATAAACAAGATAAGCTAGGCCTATTTAATAATTATGTCGTACAGTGCCATACCGTACCTTTTTTTAACATGCTATGCTTTTTTTAGCCCACTAGGCCCTACCCGTTTTGCATTTCTACTAGTTTTTTTAATTGAAAATGCTAGTAGTTTTACTAATATGCTTGATAGTCCTAAAAAAAGATTATGCATTTTTCCCGGGTCGAATAAGCGAAATGCTAGAATTTTGAAACATTTTGAAGTAAAAATCATGTTTTTGAAAATATTTGTAGTAAATAGCAGATTTGTAATATAAATAACTTATTTATTATGTAAATAAAAAACATTTACCTTGTAAATAAGGGGTAAATCATTATTTGTACTATAAACCTATTTATTATATAAATAAAATTATTTACACGGTAAACAAAAAGATAAATAAATTATTTATATCATAAATTTGTCATTTATTATAATTAGTTCTAGAAAAATAACGTTTCCTACAATTTTTATTTTTCTAGATTTTTTGGTAAGAAATTCTATCGGTGGTGTATGTTTTTAAATTGTTAGATATTGTTCAATTTTTTTTGTAGATTTATTGAAATACAAATACTAATCGATGTGTATCTTTTTTGTTCTACCAATCAGTTGCTTTTTTTTTTGGGTTAGGAAAAAAAAATTCCACGTGATAGCTTTTTTTTCTTTTTTTTTATTTATCATATATAAAATAAAAAGAGAGAGAAAATATTCTTAAAATAATGTTAGAGAATAATCTCACCATTTTCTCACTCAAAAGATGGTAGATTACTATACTAATTCTGCCGACAAGAAAAATCCTAAAAGCAAAATTGTTAACCGAAATGGTACACAAAAGCAAGCATTTTTTTTCTTAAAAAAATAAAAGAAAAAAAAAGAGAGAGGAGAAAAGAGGCAAGAGCAAAAAGAAGCCAACAACAGATAAAGATAACTCATCTTGCTCTGGGAAGGGGAAAAGATAAACTCCTTTGAGTTCACGCGCGAATCACATGGCACGCGCAGCGCGTGGCTAAGAGATTACGTGTTAGGTCTCATCGGATTTGTCTATAAGAACGCGACAGAACGCAACGGATCGCAACACACGCCTGCCTACGTATTTCTTTCTCGATTTTACCTCTCTCTCTTCTCTTTTGTCTCCGCCAAATCGCCATTGAAGCTTCTCCGAAGCTCGCCGCGGCTCGGCCGTTCCGTCATACGCAGCGCCCATCTCTTCGTAGGCATCTCGCTTCGGTACGTGTCTTAATCTTTACACCTCCTCTTGTTCTGCAATTTTCCCTCATTATCATTGAAACGCGAGCTTGGCTTGGGTTTGTCCCCAAAGGAATTCGGAACATTTTCCGTTTTGTTTTCCCTTGTGCTTTCGCGAGAACCAAACAGACCAAGTAATTTGGATTTCCTTTTTTTTTTTTTTTTCTCTTTTGGTGGAAAAGTGAAAGTGGCATTGCATCAGATTACATCTAAGTTTTAGAGCTAATTTTATGAATTCTAAGGACAAGTTTTTGTGTTGAGAATTACGATTCTAAAGTCTCCTTTTGAATCTTTAACTACAAATGGAGTCATATTAATTTTTCTGAAAAGATTTTTTTTTTTTTTGGCTGGATATTTTGTTTGAAGAGATTTATGTTTATTGTAGAGCTTCTTTCAAAAAATATTGGGAAAAGGATCTAAAATCCTCTATGTTTTTCCTTCTCTGTGAGTTAATTTATGCTTGTCTCTGACTAGTGGGAAACAAAGAGAGGTTTTTTGTTCTCTTTTTTACGTTGTAGGGCCTTCTTTCTAGTTACTCTGCCTTTTATGCTAAATCTCATCCTCAAAAAAATTGTTATAAATTCTGTGTATATTTTTTTGCTTGAGGGCTTAATTATTCATGAACTTCACATGGATTTCCTTTTGAATAATTTGGAGTGTAGTTGGTAAGATCTTTAATTCACAAACTTTTTCTTTTTTCTAAGAATGGGTTATAAACGGCTGAGATTAATAGTTCTTGTTGATGTTGGGAGAATTAGAATGGATGTGTTATTGGATGTTTGGAGGTTGAACAACTGTGAGAGTCGAAGTATTTTTGAAGGACATTAATTGCAGGGTTAGGCGTACATTATTTCGAGTGGACGTTTATGTCAATACCCACTTCACATGATAGGTCGTAGCATGCCCTTGCTAATGAAGTGGGGTAATCTTGTGTTTGTGAAGGCAATGAAGTTTGATCCAATTTAAAAGCCTTATATCTTTTTTTTGGGGGAGAAAACAGTATTAGTTTTATCATTATTGCCTATTATTTGTGTACCAGAACTGATTTTGTGCTTATTCCCTTTGCTACTTGTGCTGTTATTTAAGATGAAGTTAGGATACAAAGCCATATATCTCTGGTGTATTTCCTTGGTGTTCTAAATTCTTTTATCTTTAGGGTTTTTAATATCATCCGTGGCCTCTGTTGGGAGGGGTGAAAGTGAAAATTTTTTGCTTGAAATATATTTCTTCAAGATGTTATTGATTAACACGTTTTTCTATTCTTGACTGCAATGTTAACTGTATCTCTTATTGAATTCTCTTAATCGGTAGACATTGACATGTGGTCATATACATTATTAAGGCTCTTTTGAAATTACACCAACATGGTGTCAATTTCGTTAAATGCTTTCATTTAGAAGCTGGAACAAGCACTATATATACATCATTTTCCTCTTAGAAGCATGCTAAGATATTTTTGAGCGCTATATTTTATTTTCTTCAACCTTATTTTCTTTTGCCATGCCCTTTGTCTCTGTTTGTTTGGATTTAATCACTCTAACGACTTTGAGCACTGAACTGGTTTCATTTTTCTAGACAACTCCCAAGAACAAATCATGGCTTTGCAGCAGCATTACTTTGCACATGAGTGGAAACCCATCTCAGGTGCAGCAAACTCGGAAAACTCCAGTGGTTCTTTCGACTGCAACATCTGTTTAGACTTCGCACATGAGCCCATAGTTACCCTTTGTGGCCATCTCTACTGCTGGCCTTGCATCTACAAATGGCTTCACGTCCAGAGCGCCTCTCTTTCATCTGATGAGCACCCTCAGTGTCCTGTTTGCAAGGCTGACATATCACACACCACTATGGTCCCTCTTTATGGCCGGGGTTGCCAAACCACTTCTGATGCTGAGCTCGAAGGAAAGGCGTTCAATATGGGCATGGTAATACCTCCAAGGCCATCAGCTTGCGGGGCACAACAAGCTCTTATGTCTGCAGCTTCTCATTCGGGTCAGCAACTTCCATATCGTAATCCTTATCGGAGCCAAAACTACAACCCTCATCAAAATGGCAGTTACAATGAGGATTCTTCATCGCCACTATTTAGTCTCAGTGGTTCGCCTATGACAGGCTTCCACCATCCAGTTGTGGGGATGCTTCGTGAGATGGTTTATTCAGGAGTGTTTGGGAACTCAGAGAGCATGTATACGTATCCCAACTCATACCGAGTTATGGGTGGTGGTAGTCCTAGGCTGAGGAGGCAGGAGATGCAGGCAGACAAGTCACTCAACAGAATTTCCATTTTCCTCTTTTGTTGTTTTCTTCTGTGCCTTGTTGTGTTCTAATAATTGGTCGGATCCTCCTCTCTTTCCTGTTTTGTACATTCTGTTAAAAAAAGAAAAAAGAAAAAAGAGGGTATTGAGTCTATTGACGTGATCCTATGATGAAGAACATAGATTAATAGTCGAGATGTGTTGTTTATACATTGAGGTATTGATAAAGATTTTGTTACAAGACATTGTCGTTTGCCTAGCCTTTGGTTTGGGGAGAACAATGAGAACAATGCTCAGGAAACATTGTTAGGTGAGAGTGCATGAAATGATTCAGAAAATTTAAGACATGAGAAAATTTAAGACCTAAGGTGGTGTTTGGAAGGTGGTGGGAACCACTTTTACTGTAGCATGTGAAAGCTTTACACTGTAGCAATTTTTTAAATTGTTACTGTAGCATGTGAGAGCTTTACACTGTTTATAACTGAGTTTGTGGTGGAAACCGTGGTTCCCACCACAATGCCAAACAGGGGGTTAGACATGAGAATAATATGAGCATGTGGGATTGTTAAGAATCTTAATTTCTCTTTCCTTTCTCCTTTTTCATGTGTTGGGTGAAGAAAAGGGGTGGTTCTGAAGATAATGTTGTTCTTTATTGTTGCTATAGATAATGCTCCGTGCAAGGTGGGGTTAGATAAAGAAATTGGAAAAGGGTCGTGTGCCACCGGCTCTATTTTTTTTGGGGCACAATATCAACGTGGAATACTCTGAAAAACAATAAAGAAAAGAAAATTTGGCGTGCCCGTTTATACTTTCATTTTCAATTTTGTATTTTTAATGGGAATGAATGTGAAGTTGTGAACATGTTAAGATGTATAACGCTCTAAGAGGATCTTTCCCTGTCTTTTTCACTTTGGATATATTTGCTTGCTTTTCTTGTTTATGGGACGGGACGGCTAGAGAAAGCCTTTCAAGTGGTCATTATGTAAAACCAAATCACGGAATAATATGGCTGAAATTGACATGATGATTTTTTTTTTTTTTTTTTTTTTTATTTTCTATCAACATCATGAATTTATATTTTAAGCCGTGAAAAAAACAAGTATGAATTAGAATTTTGTAATTATTGTTTGAATAATCGATGAAAAAGTTGGTTTCTTTTTCTTTTTAAATCCAAAAAAACTTTTAGTGTATATGCAAACATATGAATGATATTCTTAATTTATCATTCATAAATATAAAGGTTAAAATATATATAAAAAAACTATTTAGCTTTTTGCACGCTCTTACTCTATTGGTTTGTTTGAAAAACGTAAAAGCCAAAATTCTATTCATTGTGTGTCCATCTAAACAATCTTAAAAATGACTTTTAAACTAATAGGCCAAAACCAGCTTTTTTTAAAAGATAATAATAAAAAGAGCCAGATACTTTATTTGCACTAGTAAATAATGTCGAATGTTTTCAAAGTTTATAATATATAGCATATCATAAAAAATTGAGATTTAAAATTAAGAACAAAAATTTTAAAATACCCTTACCTCTTTCTCCTCTTAATCTCTTACCCTCCTTTATTGGTTCCAACGGTGACTAAAAAATACAATATTTAATATTAATATTGTTAAAAAAATAAGCTATTTCAAACAAACCTATAGTATTTTCCTTGCAAACTTCATCTAGCTTATGCATTAATTATAATTTTAACGTTTTTAAAGTCTTCTTTTAAAAATGCTTTAAAATAATTTTTTATGTTGTATATTTAATTTTTTGTCGATATTTCTTTTGTGTGGATCTTTTTACTTTGCTGTGCCGCCCAAAAAGCAAAAAAGTACTTTTTCATTTTCTTCAGACGAAAAAGCCACTACAGGGTTTGAAACCATGTCAATTAATTACTATATATGTTGCTGTGAATTACGGAATTAGTTTTACTGTTCATACAATTTCTCATGCGTTATGTGATGAACAAATTGATATGAAATAATAAAATTTAAAACTTTTTTATTGGATGGGAGTTTTTGTTTTCCCTCTCGACATCCCCTGAACCATCTCGCCAACCACCTAAGGTGGAGAGAGGGCTGTTTTATTGGATGGGACTTAATAACAAAAAATAGACCATTATCCCACATCTTAAAATGCATTATTACATGATGCTAACAAATTTCTTTTGGAATTTTGTTACAAAATTCCAACAAGCATTGACCCATTGGCATCCTAGATCCAAACCATTTTTTCCCCCACTTAAACGTGATTAATTTCTGGTTGAATTAAATTTGACATCAATACTCAATGGTAGTAATTAGTCCTCAGTGGGTGCTTTTCTGGTTTTGCCGGCAGGTCCAGCTGTCATTCTTTTTTTGTATTTTTGCCTTCTTAACAAGCAAAAAATCAACCCTCTGGTCACGCTTATGGACTTAGGTTTCTTCGTCTTTTTCTTTTTCAGGATATTTATTTTCTTATACTTTTTATTTTAGGTTAATTTAAAAAATTATATATCTTTGATATTTAATTTTATAAAAAACATATTTTTAAATTGAGTTTAATATGTAAATTTATACACTATCTCAGTCAATAGTTATTTTTACATTTAACATGACCAAATTGTACTTAAGTAAAAGAGAAAAAGAATTAAAACTTAAAAAAAAATAAAAGAACAAAAACCAAAACACACAAAACACTTATTTTTTATAGTATTATTTATATTTTTGAAGTAAAAAACTTTAGTATGAAGTTTTTTTAAGTTTAAAAATTCTCTTATCTAATAATTTAAGAGTATCTTAAGCAATTTATTAAGTCAAATCAAATATTGATCCATAAAATATATAAATTGATTCATTAAATATAATTTTAAAGTATAAATTTATTGAAGTCAAAAATTAAAAATATATTATTTGAACATACTTTAAATACACGATATAAAACAATAAATAACCCTACAATGATTATTGAGCGAGGATCTTGTGTGTGATCTGTGATCAATAATTTGACGTTATCCTAGGGATGTGAGACATTCTGGAGTTATTTGTTGCTGCCGTGTTTTCGGGTCCACCTAGCTTTGTCTTCAACTTTCTAGAATGAAATAATTTTCCTCCTTTTGGATTGTACTGATGAGAGGTAAGTGGGTCGATGAGTTAAGGTTTTGAAGCGTTTACACTAGTAGGCCCGTTCTACAATTTGCCAATTCAGAAGTCTTTGGCTCACCAATGAAAGGGAAAAGACTTAGAGCCAAATTTATTTGGAAAGATAGGCTTAGTTTTTACTTATGTTACCACACACCAAACACCCCACAACATATTAGCCGAGCAAGGTTTTAAAGTGGGGTTGTTGTAAAGTATTGAATTTTAAACACATTCTAAACGGAGAAAAAAGAAAATATACAACCTATCAAGAAATGTTTGAGAATGAGGTTGTAGAGTATCGAACTTTGAACGCATTTTAAAAAAAAAAAGTTACGAACTCATCATAGTAGACCCTCTCTATAATTTGCCAGTGCCTTTGTTTCTTTTTCCTCCAAAAGACATATATATATATATATATATATATATATTTATATTTATTTATTTATTTATTAATCTTCATATTGGATTACAAAATGAGAGCTAACTCTGCCTCTCTCCATAGGCTACACAACATGTGGTGGAGTTTTTAGCAGGAACTACTTTTCTTAGCTGAAAGGCTAACTTGTAGCAATATTTTGTGCTTGTATTAAAATAGGGCAAAAACTGTCTGATTTCACAATTAATGGTCAATTCAATAGTTTTCAGTTGAGAAATGTTATGTCACTGCTAATTCATTGACCGTGTGAACTCATATAATTGATTTCATATACTATTCCTTTGGTTGGATGAATTGAGAAGAAAAAAAAAATCACAGTATTACATTAACCGTTAGGAGGCATATTTCAAATATTGTTAAGCAGATAAATTGATAAGTCATTTTTAAACTTACAACAATTAGTAAATTCAAAAACCCATGAGGCCATGGCATAATAAATAGGTATTTATATTTTTAACAAAAAAGTAAGTTTCTTTTTAAAAATAAGTTACTTACATAATTGTACTTCTTATTTTTAACTATTTTTTAATTTGTTCCTTTGTTCTTAGAAACTATATAGGTATTCCTAAAATTTTAAAAACTTATTTCAATTTCATCCCTATAAATAAAAAAATTAAGTAAAACAACATGATTACCCTTAAATTTAATGATAAATATTTTATATATCAAAAACATAGAAAAATCCTAAAACAAAACATCAAATTTTAAAAAAAGATCTTAAGTTTTATAACCTTTTAAGTTTTAAAATATACTTTTAAAATTTTTGTTAAGAAAAAGCATATATTTCCTAAACAAATTATGTTTAGTCAATACTATTTTTATTTTATCTCTATGTTTTTTAAGTCAAAAAAGTCTACAAGGGATAAAATTGAAATAAGTTTTTTAAATTTAAAGAATGTCTTTATTATTTTAAAAAATAAAAAAAGATATAGTTCATACGATTACCCCTTTAAAAACTAATAATAACAAAAACTCTTAAAGAACTTGTTGTCTTCTAAAATCCACGATGAATCGAAAGACAAACAGCAGCACAAAAGCTGCATAGAACAAGCAAAGATCAAACGAAATAAAATAATGGGGCCCAAATTCTTAACTTTCCATTATTGAAATTCGGTGCACACCTTTTTGTTTCATTAGAATTTCAAAAAAGTTATATAGAATGCCTTTTAGGGGCACTCTTTCTTAAAAGTGCCCTTCTCTTTTTTACTTTTTTAAATTGTCTTTTTATTGTTAATTTTTTAATTTACATTTTTGTCTAGTTTAAAACTAGATTAAAAAAACCCTAACTCAGATATGAAATTTTCTCTCTCTCTTCCCCTTCTCTCTTTTCTTTTCTTCACTCTTTCTCTCATCTTCTCCAAAACTAGATCTGAACTAGTTTTGAACATGAGGAAGGTGCAGTTGACGACGGAGCTGACGCTAGAGAAGAGCATGTCGACGGAAAGGACATTCTTGCGAGTTATAGGATAGATTTTGGTGGTTCTAGCAATTTTTAGAAGGAATTTGGCGGATTCTGGCTAGTTAAAAGACGGAACCCAACAGGTTCCAAAAAGTTCCAAGACAGAATTTGATAGGTTAAAAAATATTAGAATTTGATAGGTTCTAAGTTAAAACCTCGCAGGTTATTATCCGGCACCTGCGTCGGCGATCGGAGGTGGTTGTCTCTTCTTTGTTTCAAAAAAAAAATGTTGAAATCTAGTAGATTTCAAGTTGGAACCTGATATGTTACAACCTACTCCGATGACCGTAGGTAGATTCCGGCAGGTTCCACGATAAAACCTGGTAGGTTCCATTTCAAGAGAAAAGATAACTTAGACCTTTAATAAATTATTTTTTTATTAAAGAGAGTTTAAAAAGAGTGTTTTAAGAGAACAATCTTAAAAAAGTGCTCCTTTAAGGGGACATTTTTGTAAGTTGCCCTTACAATTTACTGGCTGATCCAATTTATGCTCAAGGTTAAGATTCCTTATGTTAATAGGGTCATTCAAGTATGAATTAATGTGTGTATAACTTTGATTTAAAATACAATCATCTTAAAAAAAAAAAAAAAAAAAAAAACAAAACAAAAACAAAAAGCCTCTCCTCATGAAATGAATTAAGGCTCTTAGCCTCTGCGCCACGCCACACTAAGGATATAAATTCAGCCCAAACCCGAGGCCCAGTAACAGAAAGGTTTTCATCGTCTTTTTTCCCTCCTTTTTTTTTTTTTGTATTGGATGGTGTGGTGATTACGTTTTGATCGATTTCATGTCGTTTATCAATTATATAATACCAATTCTCACATGGTAATCTATCCACTGTGCCTCATTCTAAATCATTCCTGAGATAAATAAACACAACGATCTACTTAACTACAACACGAATTTAATCATCAAGAATAGTGAAATCACTTCAGCTGCCACGCTTGACAAGACTCCTCCTTGCATTTACAGTCAATATTCTCATCAGTTCGCTAAAAATTCTTCGGCAACCAAATTCTGAGTACCAGGACATGAATATTATTTTGAGCTAACCAGTTAGCAATCTTTGAGAAACAACTAGGCGAACATAGTGTCGCCACCCCTAATGAAATTCAGCAATTTCTCATGAGCATCTGCATGGGAAGTACCTTCAGTTCTCAGCAAATTGATGGACTTGTCTGAGCGCCTTCCCTGTCTCCCTTTCCTTCCAAATATTCCAGACAGGTCGACAGAGTTTCCTTCCTCGGTTTTGATCCAGGTGACCACACCAAGATTGTGTTCTTCAATGCTTCGACAGCCTTAGAGATTTGATTATGCTCAAGATACCAAATTGTTAAATGATGCCATAACTCGACTGAAGACTCATCTCCTTTAGCTATTGCCTTCTCCACCAGTGCTTCAGCCTTCTCTAAAAACTCTTTTCTGAAATAATATCAATCAGTTAGTCAGGAATTGAAAAATCAAACACTAAGCCTGTAGATTCCCATTCCTCGTAAATTTTCTCGGCACCCTCAATGTCATCGATCCTTAGAAGCGAGCTTATCATAGTACTGTACCCCTTGTTATACAGTTTCTCCTTCTTGTACAGGTCCCAAATTCGGCACAACTCATCCCTGTTTCCAATCCGTGCATAGCATTTGAGGAGGGCATCAAATGCAAACGCCTTCCTGCTGACAGTTGGTAGTAGTTCCTCAAGCTTCCTAAGCATCTCCAAAGCCTTATCTACCAGCCCAACTTTAAGGTGCCCGTGTGCGGCAATCGAATGAAAGTTCCAGTCCAGAAGTAACCCTGAATAGGATTCCACTTTTTCCATGATTTTATTCACCCCCTCAATGTCAGAATTGGCAGCATATGCGCTAAGTCAAATGCTGAAAGTATATATATCAAAGGATACGCCCTTTTCTTCCATTTTAGACATGAGAGAATCTAGTTTCTCATAGTCTTCAGTATGATAATACAGATTCATCATTATGTTATAACATATTGGTGTCTTAAGATCCCACATATCCCTCATTTTCTGCATGACAGCCTCTGCTTTCTTTACGGACTTTTCATTGGCGTAGCAGTTGAGAAGAATACTATAGACCTCAAATTTTTTCAACTTCGGTGGAATGCTATCGAAATAGTTCTCTGCTTCATTAAGGCCATGAACCTTCGCGATCAAGTCTAGCCGAGTGGCGACATCCTTGGGTGAAAGAGGCATGTATCTTTTATCACTCATCCATTGAGATATCTGTAAAAGGAATTACAAACAAAACTACGAAGCAAGATTTCAAATGGTTGAGATTAGCATTTAGCAGGCACTCAATACAAGCTTCAATTGTTTTAACATTGTTCTCATTAGCTGGAGTTTAAGGTGATAGTCCATTGCATGAATTGATATCCTAAAATAATCTAGCTCTAATTTCCTTTTAACACCTGCCCAAAAGCTAAAAATTCTTCATAATTTTTCCCATTTCCAGATAATGGCAATTCCCTTTCCATTTCCTCCAAATTTCCACTGTTGTCTAAATCGTCCAAAAAGAACAAAAGCAAACAAAAAAAAAGGAGGGACCAAAAGAAAAAACTTGTAAGACAGTAATTCCATATTTTGGGGTTATCTGAGAAACCCAATTAAGAATCTGGAAAAAAAGACAATCTTTCGTGATAAAATACTCATGCCCAGCTAGTAAAATGCTAATTTTTTGTACCAAACAAGATTAATCAAGTCAGTTAGAAAGTTAACGGGACAAACCGAGAAATGGGGATTCAGCAAATGCCAACGGGAAGCAATAGAAGAAAAGGAAAATGAAAAAAAGAAGAAAAAAGAAAAAGAGAAACCTCAAGAGCGTGATTGAAACGCCTGAAGATCTGAGCTCTTTGATGATACGTTGAAGAGCATTCTGATGAACAGGCCTGCCTTCTTGGACCCACTAGTCCAGAATTGGCACCCCCGAAACGTTGGGGTCACCCACCGGAGAGATCCTTTGGTACAGCCTCTTCTTTGTAGTAGTAATAGTATTAGAGTTTGACGAACAGAGGAAACGCCCCGAAACGTTCTGATTCTGAGCAGCAAATACAGAAAGTAGAGCTAATCTGCTTCGCTCCCAAAGCTTCATTTTTCTTTTTGTATTTTTTTTTTTTGGGTGGAGGAGGAAATTGACAAGCAGAGCTTGAGGAATGTGGAATCTCAATGATATTTCTCTGCTCAATTAGGGTTTAGGGTTTTTGGTTGGTTAGAACTGAAAGGGAAAAGGGTAAAAAAATAAAGTAAAATAAAATAATTAGTTTTAATTGTTGCTGCCCAGGATCGAACTGGGGACCTTTAGTGTGTAAGACTAACGTGATAACCACTACACCACAGCAACGAGGTGATGCTTATAAATTAAAAGGTAATAAATTATGATTGATACCTTTCTCTTTGTAATCTTTCTAGTTTTGTTTCCTTCTCTTACATTAACAATATGCACTAAAAAGGTTTTTTTTTGTTTTTTTTTTTAATATATTACAGTATGAATGATCTCTGAGAGAAACATTTCTAACCCATGATATGTCACATATTTTTTGTACTATTTTTGTAAAAAGCGTTTGAAAGTAAATATTTCGCAATACAAGCCTCAACGTTTCCTTGTTTTGCTCTGTTTCTTTGTTAATTGTTATTATTCTTTCATGATTAAGTTCAAGGCTGATCAAGTTAGGGGCAGTGCAATCTATTTACTATTATTTAATGCTAAAAGGTCAAGTGAACATTCAAACATAAGCCAGGACAGGAAAAAGGAGAAAGCGGAAAGGAAGGTAGATTATGAAGCACATGTTTTTATGCCATAGGCAGACACCAAATCCTGCACTTTTCCTTTAATACTCAAATAATTGTTGCCAACCACTCTAGGGCGATATTTCAATATGTTTCGGTCCTTTGGAATTGTTTTTCCGTTATGAGATTTGACAAATCCATTTGAGGTCGTTGGTCTAAATTATTTATGGTATAAAATTATATAAAACAAAAAATAGCTATAATTTAAATTTTTTAGTTCAAAATTATTTGTGAAACAACTATTCATTTTATTTCTAAAAATCTCGTTTCGAATTAATTAATGATCATTTTTTGCTGCCCTTGGACATAATTTTCTACTGCTGGTACTCATCTTTGGGACTAGTCAGAGGCTGAGATTAATTTGACATCATTATTATGTTTTTCAAATTAGCCATAAAATTCCAATTACTTGTCCAATAGGAAATGTAAATGTTGATTGACCTTCAAGCTCAGATTGGTTAAGTTTAATCACATCAGGGATTTATCCTAAAAAGCGGTGAAACCAAAATTGTATTATTGGATACAGTTGGTAATTTGAGCAAATACTCACGTCACCCAACTTGCCAACACCAATCAAAAAAATAATTAAACACATTAGTTAAAATCAATTGATTTGAACCAAAATTAACATAAAACTTTTATAAAATAATATAAAACAAAAAATAATTACGACATAAAATTTTTACTTGTTGTAATATTTAAAATAAAAATTTTGATTCAAACCGCAAGACACCCTGGGACATTTGGAAAGTTTGCGAGAATCTGCCAAAATGGGGTCGGATTTCGCGGTCCTCCCTTTCAATTTCCAAATTGCCTTTGTCAGAATTTTGTTGGGCATTGATTGGATGACGCAATAAAGAGTTAAGAACTATTCAATGCACCGAAATCCAAATCCTTCCTTGTTGACTTCCCATGCCCATCCTACTTTAATATATTTTATTCCACGTAATAAAAAAAATAATAAAAAGACCCCTGATTGTATTCAGCTTAATCCAGTGTAAATAAATAATTATAGATAAATTACTACGTTTGTTTTTAATTTTTTACGAATGTATGATTTTAATCTTTAATATTTTATTTTTGATTTATTAATCTCTAATCTTTTATTTTAATTGCTGAATTACCAATTTAATGGTTTAACCGTTAATTTTAGAAACAATTTGTCACCCTTTTTATAATTTTAAAGACCAATTTGTTACCTTTTGACAACTTTAGGGACTGCTTGGTCAACTTTTTTAGTTTGAAATTAATTGTTTGACTATTAAATTAGTCCCTCAACAACTCAATCAAATGTTAGAAACTAATAAATTAAGAAAAAATTAAGAACCAAATATTTACTTTTGTGAAAGGTTAGGGACTACTTACTTTGTGTTTGGTAGTGGTGGTTTACACCATTTTTTCAGTTATAGACGGTATAAAGCTCTTACATGCTACGGTAACAACATAAAAAATCGTTACAATATAAAACTTTCATATACTACAATAAAAAAGTTCTAACTAATAGTTTTCACTGTCATGCCAAATACCCTTTTAAGCAATTTACTCAATAATTGTTTGCTTTACTAAAACCAATAAACAATATCTCTTAGACACCAAAAGCTAAAAATTAATTGACACTTGTCATTGCATATCCAAAATGAAAAAACCACGAAACTTCCATGTCCCCAATATGCCTTTCTTTTTCCTGTCAAAACTAATAGCACCAATAAGTTGTTTAAATATTATCTGTTTTGGTTGGGGCCTTTTTTTTTTTTTTTAGGAAATTAGTTTATGCACTAAAGAAACTTAAAGAAAGATCAAAAAAAAAAAAAAAAAGCTGTCAAGTCCACCTTCCACTGCAGTAGCTAGTAGTTTCCAGGATAGAACCCCCGCTAGTGTGTGCGTACACGGTACTATTATATTATATACAACACAAATTAAACAACTATATATAGAAGGCTTTAATATATGTAAGCTGTTGAAGAATACTAGGAAGAGTACTATTCTTCGGGTGACATAATTGAAAGAAAGAAAAGCCATGACCATAATGATATTCATGTTGTAAAACATTATGGCGCCTAAGAACGAAGTAATATTAGAGCTGGACTTGAACCAATATGGCGGCACCGGTCCTCAGAACACGAGTAATACTAGTAGCGGTGCAGCCACCTCGCCGGCGGGGCAGTCATGGTCGCAGTCGCCGAGGACTAAAATTCCGGCGCCGTTCTTGTCGAAGACGTACGATTTGATAGAGGAGGGCGGCCGGGGAATAAAGATTAGTGTTTCAGATGATCATGATTGTAAGAAGAGATCAATATCATCATCGACGGTCGTTTCATGGAACGCAGAAGGCAATGGTTTTATAGTATGGTCGCCTGCGGAGTTCTCCGAGCTCTTGCTTCCCAAGTACTTCAAGCACAACAATTTCTCTAGCTTCATTCGCCAGCTTAATACCTATGTATGTGACTTCTCTAATTTCTATATATATATATATATATATTATTCCTTTTAATTCTCCGAACCTTAATATAATATATGGTTCTCATAATATGTCGCATAATTATAAGATTGGAAGAAAGGATAATACATAGTTCTTTTCCGATATATATATTGCTCAAATTGTTAAAGAACTTGGTTATATATAAAATATTGGGTGTTTAATAATATCCCAGAAATTAAATTGGTGTTCATGGTTAAAGTAATTGATCTTAGGAGATGATGATCAGAATTGTTATATATTAGGGTTTCGATGGATATATGATTACCGGCCGGTGTGGTTCCGGCCATCCAAAAGCAGTAATCAAATAGAAGAAAATGAAAAGTAATAGGTTTATAAAAAATAGTCAAAACTGTGAAGTTTCTAGTCGTCAGTCAATAAAATCATACCGACTTTTGCTCTAATATTCTACATGGCCGGCGTAGGAATATCTCAGGAAATTAAGGTCGTTAATATCACGCCGCTTGTTGACCACGGAATATATATATATATGTATATGTATGTATATACACACACTCATCACAAATGTGTAGTCCTGTTTTCAATTTTATGATGAACTTTATTAATTATTGTAAGAGTTATTTATTTATTTTTTAATCGAACATAAGATACAAGTACTGACTATTTTAGCTATTAAATTGTCTCCGAAATACGTTTGATTGTCATATAGAGTATCGTGCTGAAATTTTGAAAATTAATCATGAAAACTTGAATTATGTTCATTTACGAATTCGGTTTTACTGATTTGACATGCGTGGATGATTGGCAGTTCGAGAGTAGTATTTTCCACTATTAATTCGGCAACTCTTTTAGACTAAAAATGAGTACTAGACCAACGGAAATTATAACCCATTCATATTTATCTATAGCTAGAATACTTGTATATGTACTGTTTTTTGTGGCATTTTGTAGGGGCAGCCTTCAAAGAAACACACACACACACACACATACATACATACATATATATATATATATATATATATCATGTTGATTACCATAGGGACAAGTTTGGAACCATAAATATATGCACACACACACACACATACATATATATATATATAATGTGTGTACAAAACCAATAGTGAAATTTCGGATCTCAAGTTTCAGGCAACTTCTTTTTGTTTATTTTTTTTCTTAGACAAAGACCTTTATCTTTCGGCATGCCTAGAACATGCTACTAGATCTTTTGTGTTGCGAAAATGGTTTAAAATAATTACGCCCTTGGCTTTTTCTACACAATTTTTTGTGAAACAAACACCCTTTTCGGCGCTTCGGCGCCTTTTCTACTACTATTAACTTTGGCCCTATTTTTATAAAGTCACCCTCTTTTATGCGGGAGTTTTAATATACTGCTATGTACAAGTAATAACCAACAGTGATAAATAATTAATCTGTTCAGCGTTTTATTTTAAATTCATCGGTTTGAATTATCCACGATGTAAAATTCTTATTAACTATTATAAAAAACAAAACATAGCTACATTATAAAGCCTTCACACTTACACAATATTTGAAATTATTTTTTTTAGTTCAAAATGAACCCTAAAAGGCTAATTATTTTGCATTTAAGATTAACTCTTTGTGTATATTAATTCCATTACTTTTTTTATAAAGGGATTTAAGAAAAGTTCGTCGAAGAGATGGGAATTCAAGCACGACAAGTTCCA